>OZ024670.1:4122442-4722442 GCA_964016965.1 Diacarnus erythraeanus
CAGCAGATCACTTCTTAAAGCGACTCCGAATAGTGAACGCTAGCTTAGCACTAGCACACTCTAGCAATGATAAACTGACCTCTAAAAGCGAATGAGAAGCCACACCCTTTTGGAATTTATAGCTAATAATAATATGAATGATAATTATTATTATAAGGCAAAGTGCCAGTTTGTGTAGTCGGTGGCAATGGGGTGTAAATTCCTTACAGTATTCTTATTGTATATTACAGTAATCTTATTATTATATTATTGAATATTACAGGTATAATATCACAGATGTAATGTCCAGAATTTACACATAGAAACACCCTGGCAATGACTAGTTTATGGAACAATGAAGTGATGCACAGGAGCAAGAAGAAGTTGATGAATGTGCTCAAGAGTGTAGGGAGATGAATGAAGAACCAAGCCAACAGTGAAAACCTTTAGTGAAGTACTTAATGCACTAGATAATGTTAAACTGTTTCTGGAGAACCATGGATTCAAGCTGGCATGATCAGCTCAGTTGGAGATGCTATAGCATGTGCTCATGTAAAGTCATTAAAGCAAGCTATAATATATACCCCTTTTGATTATAATATCCAACTGTTTAAACTTGTTATGAAATTTTTATACTCCAGTGTCATTGTATGTTACTAATGTTCGCTATATTAAAAAAAATGAGCCACAAGAATGTACAGCTATGAATATTGTACACTATAATTGGGAGCAGTAGCATGATAAAAATGGGCAACCTCTGAAAGCAAACAACCTCTGAATAGTGAACAGAGGTGCCTGGTCCCAAATCGTTCTCTCTTCGGAGGTTCCACTGTACTTATTACACAGAGCTAGCATAATATTATATTTATAGACAGCACATCGTGACATGTTGTGTCCTATAACAATCAGTGATACTTCATAACACTGACACTCTATAACAGTATGTAGTTACATGGATGTGCTAGAAAACAGTGGGGATTACTCAGCTTAGGGGCACCCCTTGTTCCACCACTCTAAGCAGTTTAAACAGTAGGCTGTGTAACAAATGATAGCTATAGCATAACTAACACATTGTGATTAGCTACATCATCACCATGTGATTCATTGAGCAGTGGCTGGTCTAGCCCTTTTAGCCTCAATTATGAAACTCCCTTTCCACTTTGCTCACCTTTTATGTAGTTAAAAGATGGCAGTTATTTAGCTATAATAGAATCAATGAAGAGAGCTATAGAGAACAAACAATGATCACATCTCACTTTCCTAAGAGAACCTGCATCAAGGTAGCTGTAGCTAGTGATGAAAATTAATCAATGAAAAGCTTTATAACCCTTTCGCTCCCAAAAGAGTGTAATTTTACACACTTTTCAACCGTCCGTTACTCGGACCCCGTCGGCACCAGGACGTCCTCCTGCCGCCAACCTTTGACTGTCGGCATCGGAAGTCAGAACAATGGGTTGTGGTCCGTCAGTTCTCAGATGTTTGACCACAGGGAGGAGCTGCCTTTGATCTTCCTTTGATGTTCGCTTTATATGGACTTTAAAAAAAAAATGAAAAGAAAAGGAGAGTGGCATAGTGCATGGGGCAGTGCCGTAGAGGATCGTCGGTGTGAGAGAGGCCATAAGCAGGCCAGCAAGAGTCTCCAAGGAGCTCATTCTTTCTGCCTTGATCTGCTAGCCGCCAGCATGACGTCACGCTGACCTGCGCGACCTTTTGCTGCCTGGGGCGCCGGCGCCTAGTGACGACCAATGCCAAACCAAAAAAAAATCCAAAATTAGTGTAGCGAAAGGGTTAGTATCGAGGACCTAGCAATATGGATTGGAATTCTGGGGCTCCAGGCTTTTAAGCGAAGGAGTGGACAGTGAAATTGATAGCAGCTGTAAGTTCCGTAGCTAAGCTAACCTAAGCTGAGAAGTGTGAGCCCAGGGTGTGTGTCCAGCCCACAGAATCACTATCTTGCCTGTAGAAGCTAGGAAAGAGTGTTGTGGGGGAATACCCCTCCTGAGACTCCCTCGACATTGGTGTGTGTAGACTTGGGGTGTGTCCAGAGGGGTGTGGGAGTGGAGGTGTGTCCAGCTGAACCCCCACTTGACCTAGAGAGTTAAGGGGCGTGTGTGTGAGAGATTTGGAGGTGTGTCTAGATCCTGTAGACCTCTCAGAAGGAGGAGGGGGAACCCCCTTGTGGCCCGCTAGACGGTGGAGACCCTGAATGTGTCCAGAGGGGCGTGGGAGTGAGGTGTGTCCAGCTGAATCCCCACTTGACCTAGGGAGTTAAGGGATGTGTGTGTGTGAGAGATTTGGAGGTGTGTCTAGATCCTGTAGACCTCTCAGAAGGAGGAGGGGGAACCCCCTTGTGGCCCGCTAGAAGGGGTGTGTGAAGACCCTGGGTGTGTTTAGAGGGACGTGGGAGTGGAGGTGTGTCCAGCTGAATCCCCACTTGACCTAGGGAGTTAAGGGGTGGGTGTGTGTGTGTGAGAGAGATTTGGAGGTGTGTCTAGATCCTGTAGACCTCTCAGAAGGAGGAGGGGGGAACCCCCTTGTGGACCACTAGAAGGGGTGTGTGTAGACCCTGGGTGTGTTTAGAGGGGCGTGGAACCAGATGTGTATCTAGCTGGCCTGTAGACTCTATAGGTAGAGTGTGGGGGCACCTCCCCCCCCCTCCTCCCCACCTTCCTTCCTTTCCTCTTTTATTTTATAAGCTCTCTCAATTATCATTATGTAGGTATGGATTACATGAGGAGATAAAGGAATTTGCACCTACCCCAAAAGTTTCTAGACTCAAAAATTCAAATCAAAACTAACTTCAGTAGCTAGTGAAGATTAGCTATATTAATAAAGATTATTATGTTATAATACTTTTGAGAAGACTGCGTGAATTCACATAGGCATAGGAAGCATGGGAGAAATGCCCCATCCACCCACCCATGGTTAAACATGCAGATCAATAAGGAACATGCTAGCCTATATGCCAAATTTAGTTATATAACCTTTCAGCATCTAAATTAATTTCATGTGCAAGCAATTTCTGAAATGTGTTATTCCATTGAATATTCTTAACTTTACATTCTTCTTTGGTATAGCTTCTTTACAATTACAGAGACTGCAGAGCACATAGCCTTTTCATCTCTTCATCACATAGAGTCATACCTATGATCAGAATCATGCAAGAATGTCATCACGAGCTTCTTCATACACACACTGGTGAACTAGGTACATCTGTATTGCTAAAATTGATTGTTAATTTAGGTAAGCCAAGCTATTTTGGAAAGCCTACAGTGTTTTCTTGTAACAAATCATGCTAGATAGTCTCCTACCCAATGGTATTCTATAGCACGGAGTCCTTGCCCACCCCTAACCTCATTCCCATTCAGGCTGTGCCCCCATGCTCCAAAACATCTATGATTCAAAGATGATATTATTTTTTAATAATGTAACTGTTAGTGAAACCAGCAACAAGTCTTGTCACAAAGAGTATTACAAAGATTTGGTCAACCTTAGTGATTAGTGTTATGGTCAATGTAAGCTTTAGTATGACAACTTTTAGTTAGTTTTTGACTAATTGAGATCAGTTTTGTGACTAATAGCTGGTACTAACTTATAGTTTTAGTTGACTAAAGCAACATGAGGTCAAAAATGACCTGTTGTTGATGGTCTCACATAAGGGTGTGTTGTGATGTCACATAAGGGTATAAGGTGCATTGTGATGTCACATAAGGGTGTGTGGTCTGAAGCTTGTGGCATTGTCTGAAATTGTGCAAGAAATGAAGATGTGGGCGGGGATTTGCGTAGAGATATGGGTCAATTTCATTCAGCAGTGAACTCTTGACCTTGGAGTGACTAGACTTTAGACCTTCTACCATAAGATATTGGTCAAGGAGTTTCACCAAATGCAAAATGCATCCACGAAGAATGAAGTTTATTTTCGTGCTGAATTAATAATACTGTAGCATAGCTATAATAATGTGTTGACAGAAAAAAAATTTTTAATCGATGTAAAATCCTGTTGACCACTAAGGTCACTGTCAATTGGTAGAAAGTGAGTGTAGTCCTGCAAATGTGGGCGTGGTCTTAGAATATTTTCGTGTGCGTGGGGTGCATGCATGGCTTCCCTTATTTGAACCCCCCTTTCAGAAATCCTAATTTCGCCACTGTTGACTCCCACCATCAACAGGACTTGGTTAGTAGATGTTAACCAACAGCAACTATTATTCATTATTGGATTGTAATATATACTATAATTCTCCAGTAGTAATGAACTGTATAAGTATTGCAAGCAGTGAAAAAGTGCTAGCTAAGTACTGGGTGAATGTCATGACATCATTATCTGAAGACTGCACTCCTAGAATTTGGATTTTTTTTGTTATACATCACAATTCCACACCAGTCTCAGTAATGTGAAATATGCCACTTGACTAATTCCTTCACACCCCACACCCCCTCAGGATCTTCCATATAACTGCAACTTTTATTTAAGGTGCTCAATAAGTCATCATTAATCTTGATGGGAATGTCCAGCATCTTGTCAATCAGGACCAAATGAATCAAGTTCAGCTAATGCACTTGTTACCTACTACCGAGTCCCTTTACATTGCTGTGTTAGTAGTACTAATGATAGCTCTTATTATTGAGAGGTTACCAATCCAACTGAAACTCCAGGAAATCTTGTGAAGTGGCAGAAAGTAATCCACTCACTGCTGCTCATCAGCCTTCAAGTCATTTTGAGTTTTTGTACTGGTAGCATCTACACTTTTACATACTTCTTCAAGACTACCAAGTTCCTCCTTTCCTCATATTCTAGTCATTTGTATTGACTAAAGTAGCTATAGAGTAATGTTGAATGTTATGCACCCATACAAAGTAATTATAATATGTAGTTAGCTAGTTCCTAGGCATACACTAAAATTTCATTCATCAACTAGACTCCTTCACCACACCATGATCGACCAAGGGGGCGCGGTCTTCTAATTGCGACATTCCTAGAGCGCGCACGAACCTACGTACGTACGTATAAAAATTCCCGCTTAGCTGCCGATCTAATATCGTGCCGTCCGTCCCGTCAAGGAAAAGAGAAAAGAAGTAAGTAGCTATGGTAGAAAACGTTTTCACTATTAAAATAGTAATCCGTCCAGACTAGTTTTAGCTCCCTAACTCATATTATTGTTCCCACTACCTAACACCAATTTTGTAAAAATTGTCTGGCCTTTAGTTTCAATAGCTTCATGGAGTTTTTATGATTTCCTAGAATGATTTACATAATGCATTACTCCTGCACAGAATAACTAGCTAACGTTTCATTGAGGATTCCATAAACTAGAAGGAATTAGTTGACCCAGACTAACACCCAAATGTGGAGCTGAGTATACTTGAGACTGTTCTCCAAGGACGATTAATGCATACAGAGGTTTATATAAGACTTGATTGGAGGGTTTCCAAAGTGAATTATAGCTAGGCTATCTACATGTTTGCTTATATTCAGCATCAATTTTACTGTCAATGTTGTGCTAGCTATCTATCCACATGAAGTTAGCTCTCTGATCTTGCTGCTAGACTCAAACTGCAGCCTCTTACCTGTGCTCTCTTGCATGGAGAGGTAAGATCCACTATGTGTAGTAAGCTTCCTCTCAGTTGTTAATCTAATAAAAGTGCTTAGTAGTTACTAGTTAACATATTTATACTGTAATGGTATACCTTTAAATTTACAATAGTTAGTCATTAGAAAAATGGTAGTAGTGTTGGTCAGCTCCACAAGTTCATTTGACAAGGCATTTTTGGAATCCTTATAGAGAAGAAGCATGCTTATTTTTTGCTGTTAGGAATTACGTATGTATAAGAATCACCTTTTTCTGGATGTACGTATGATACTTGAGTAGCTTTGTGATAAACTGGTCTTATCAAGATATTATAATCAAAAGATTTATTATGAGTTAAGGGTGCAGTCTACATAGTAACACACTGAGTGTACTACATCATTAATTATATTATGCCCACTTTAATTTCTTACAATCAAACGCTATATCTGAAGTAGGCCTGACATCAAGTAAAAATGATGTGATGGATGGATCCTATCCACATTTGTGCTTCTCAGGAACCAGGTATTAGAGTGGGCCAGTTTTTTTGCATGCTACTAGCATCAGGTAAGATAAAGGCAACAACATTTAATTATCCACTCTAAAATTTCCAAAACAACTGGTAGGGTATGAATAATAGAAAAGTAAAATCAAAATCAAACAAAACTCAATGGTATGTTGTAGAGCACAAAGAAAGAAGTCTCCATAGTGAAAATAAACCAGGTAGCTCTATCGGTGCCTGAGATTAACAAGTATATAGTAGTATTAGTTATAATGTGTGTAGCATCTACAGAAAACTTTATAAATACATAGTTCATGTTTACTATATTATGTAATACTATAATAGTACTCTATCACTAGAGTTTGTTGTAAGTTTATAGCACAAACTGTTGTGAAGATATAGTTCCTCAGCAACCATGTGTGGGAGGGGATAGACTGCACCCTTAAGTACAACTGACAATAATTCAAATGATCATCAAGAAATTAGCTAGCTACACTTAAATATAAGGGTACTATTCTGAGGGACCCTGCACCCTGTAGAACTGTGCATACACAATCACATTACAACCCTTCAATTTTTTTAAGGGCCAAACAATGTCAGCTCTTGGTGTGAATAATATACTTTAGGTGTGGTAGCCCATGGATAATGTCTATGATTTGGACATTCCCATATCTAGAATGTAACAGAATTCTTTGGCCCTATTTTAATTTAATTCATGAATAAATAATGCAAAGGCAGGCAAATTGTAATCTAATTCATTGACAACTATAATATATGATGCAACAATGAGCAGTAGTTTTGCAATAGGCTGTTATTGAATAAACTACCAGCAATGCACTTTGACATTTCAGCTTGGCAGGGTAATATTTGGAGCTAAGTAGGGCTAAGGGTCAGGGACTAGTAGGATTAGTTGTGGCTAGCTATTAGAAGTAGCATTATAGAGCTATGTATGTAATGTAGTAGTTAGGCTGATTCATAAAAGTAATTTTACCTTTAAAATCATTTTAAGCTGCCTATAATACTACTGCTCCTGTTGATAGGACTGTAGACATGACCATTATTATTGTGTGCCCCATAGCTACTAGAACTAGTATTCTTATGTGCATTATTGCTTATTGTTGTATGTGACAGAATATCAATGTCTGTGTGTGGTTATGCAGTTATTATTTTAATAATTATTCTTGTTTGAACTTTAAAGGTCATTCAAATAATACTGTTGTCATCATTAATGCATACTGCAGCATATTCATGTTAGAATATTCTCATGCATACTGCTTTGCACTGCTGCACCTGCTAGACTATGATTACAATCAAATAAAAAATAAATAAACAGCCATCGATTATTAAAACCTATAGCTAATTATGATCACATCTTAAAGCCTAATAAGAAAGTAGCTAGGTAATTTCTTGTAGCTACATATTTAAATTTCAAATTAATATTAATAATGAATTTGCCATACTTTTAGTAATTATATTCATAGTAATGGCTATTCAACTAGTCTTGCTGCTCTGGACAGAACAGGTTTTCTTTTGAGAAAATGTGCGCTATTCTGAACAAATTTCTCACCTAGAAAATGACTTTTAATTAATTATGTGACAGCATTTTGATGTTTCTCATCACTAATAATTATGAATTTATGCATATGTATCATCTAATTTTTGGTAGTACTTTTCAATTTCCATCCTATCAAAGACACTGCAGTGTTTATCAGTTAATTATTTCATGTGGGATTGGAAGAAAAACTATCATTTAACTTGTGGTTGAGTTGTTGCATGTTTTGTTTAAGTGTAGCTAATGATAGTTAGAGTTATTACAATACTGAGTCAAACCTGAAGACTGAGCCAAAGTTCTGCTGTGTTTTCATCATTAACAAGATTAGTACAAATAATGATTATGCATAAATAACAATAGCTTACTTAAAGCATATTCCATCTTGAGATACACACACACATACCACACTTTGATAGCTATTTCTTACTCATTTACACAATTTGACACTGCCTGATATCTCTACCTCGACACTGCTGACATCTCACAACCTGACACAGTTATTATCACCTGCCAAGGAAGGACTGATTATGGCTGAGTCAAGGGAGTATGCAACCTTAGTGAAACACAGTGAGAAGTTGGAGATTGCTCTAATTTCAGACACAAATATCCTACACTTTCTTAACAAAGAAGGATTCATCACAGACAATGTCTATTATGAAGTTCATGACCCAAAGTCCATGATGTCTGCAGTTAAAAAATCCTGTATAGTTGTGGACGCTATCAGGAACAAAGTGAAACTCAATTCTCAAAATTACCACAAGCTTCTTCACTACTTCCGTCAAAATAGGAGGAGTTTTGGGGATATTGCTGATATCCTAGATAATGAGTTTATAGGAAATATGTCATCACCTCAAATGAATGGAGCTTCACTTCATACAGACTCTTCTGATAATCAAAGACCAACAAGTAAGTTAATCAGCTATGGTGGATAGAATTAGGGAAGGGGATAAGGTTTGATGAGCAAAGCTAAATTTTTTATAGCCATGAAATTGTATATTGTACCCATTAATTGAAACCCTATTGATTATAGTTGTGTGAAGTGGTAGATTATCAAGTAAGAAACAAGTAAGAAATTACTGTCACAAAGTTCTATATTAACTGAGTAAAGTACAATATTGAGGACTTGGTTTTTTGAAGGAGTTAATGACAATTGTATATAGTCATACATCATTAGTCGTGCAATTTTGAAATTTTAAATGTGAACATTTATACTGTCAATAGAAGCTAAATAGATGAGAAATATTAGGGTATCATCTTCAACAGCTAGTTAATTGGATCTGATGTCCATTGACATTCATAGACTCTCTACCTCTTCGTGTGCACTAGCTATTATTTGCAGAGTTAGCATTATATAATGGAGCTGAGTTTGTACACAAATATTAGCTATCATGCGGTAGAGACACTAATGCAACAAAATAATTTACAGTAGAATCTCACACATCCGGAACTCACTCATCCGCACTCATCCAGATAACTCAATTAACCGAACAGCTACAATATTAGTATTTACATCTATTACAATATTAGTTTTTACAGCTGCTCTCTAGGTTGAGTGGCTGGAGAGCTAGTTAGCCATTAGAAATCACTGAAGTTAGCCATTCAGCTGCTGTGGCACTTGCATCAAGTACTTGGAGTGTCAACAGGATACAAATAGTGCACAGTTGATGCTGGTGTACAAACTTAGAACATCTGCAGCAGCCAAACGCCTAACGTCTATGAAACAATGTTCCATTACAAGTTTTTTTTGACAAACAGTAACTAATGTAAATGTATTACAGTGTATATTAAGGTTGTGAAATATGGCATAAAAGTGTTTATTTAAAAAAACTCGATAATCCAAACTTTTTACTATTCCAAACACCTTCTGGTTATTGTTGTTTAGTTAGTAGTTTTGGACTATTAGTTAGTTTTCAGTTAGTTATTGGAATCTTACAACATTTTAGTATAGTTTTAGTTAGTTACAAGAGCCTGATATTTCTTTTAGTTTAGTTTTAGTTAGTTACAAGAGCCTACCATTAGTTTTAGTTCTAGTTAGTTACAAGACCATGGTAGCTATTTTGGGGCAACCAACTTATATAATCATAGTTTAAGTTAGTTGGAAATGTAATTTTTTGCTTCCATGGGACAAATGCTGCTTGTTAACTACAAACATTAATACAATAATTATCAGCTGGAGGTGTGCTCAACTAATATTAGATTCAACCTCTGCTCTCGTTAGTTTTAGTTTAGTTTTTGGTGCAATATGATGTAAATAGTTTAGTTATAGTTTTGGCAAGTAAGTGAACTACAGTTTAGTTTAGTTTTAGTAGTGAAGAAATTAGTGAACTATTATCCATTTTAGTTTTAGTTTTAGTTAAACGAATACAACAGTGCTTCTGGTCCCTTAGTGTTCAGATTAGTGAGGTTCTACTGTATGTACAAACAAAAACCATTTACTGAAAAAAGTTGTTCAGATAACCCCCCCCCCAAAGCTTGCTTTCCTCCACTGCTAAATAATATTTATGAGAGTGTCATAATGGCTATTACTTAGGTTGTGTTCTTAAGTAAATTTAAAGATAATTATTGTAATTCTTTATGTTGCAGCCACACCTCTCAGTGTTGTCATTAATGGAGGTTGCCCAATAGTTGGTGAAAGTTACTCTCTATCCTGTACTGTCTTTGGTAGTAAACCTCCTGATGCAGATATTACCTACTGTTGGAGTCACGATAATCAAATCTTGCTGGACAGTTCATCAGAAACTATTTCTTTTAGCAAACTCTGTCTGTCTGATGCTGGCAAGTACACCTGCCAGGTCACCCTCACCTCTCATTCATACCAGTGTCCCATCACTCTCACCAGCAACACTCACACCCTCTCACTACAGAGTAAGCAATACTGGCATATCCTTAAAATAAGCAAGGAGACAGGCGAGTCTGTGATTTACCAACAATATTATTATTATTTAAAATTAGCTACAACAGTCATTGTTGTGTACATTTTGTTTACCTTGATGTTAAATTTCATCTATAGTTCGCAATCCATCAATAGTGATGGTGACAGCTCCCCAACATCCTATACTCCCTGGCTCCTCACCCATCCTGACATGTTCTATCCAGCTAGCTGAAGCAGCTAATGTTGAAGCGTCAGTATATGTCTCGTGGACTGGACCTACTGGAGCAAAACTCCTTTCAGGGGAAGCAGATTGGAATGGTTCATCTTACACCAGTTCTCTCTCTTTAATTGAAGTTGACTCGATTGCCTCTGGTAACTATAAATGCACGACTGTTATCACTTCCTCCTCTTCCTACATTCTTCCCAGTCACCAGAGAGAAGCTGTGGCAAGTATTCAGATAGGTCAGTGTTTTCTTCTGTGAAGATATTTATAGCTAAACCTTTTCCTTGCTGTATGAAATGTGTATTATTATATTATGCATAAGTTATGAGGGTGTGGTCAAATCATAATTATTGGGGAGGATGTAGTTAAATAATACAAAGTTACTCATGACCACTATTAATTTATAAGTCATTATAATATTATCTTTTCCTTTACTTCACTGCCCATAGTCCCTATCACATCCTCCGAGAGAGTGACTCCTCCCTCACCTCAAATTTTCTCATTGGCAATGGATGATACAGAGGATTCTTCTAGTAACAGGGATACCACAGGTGAATGACTATACTCTTTGTCATTATTGTGTACATGATAGCTATGTGTTTAGTTTTTACTGATAAGAATAATGGCATTTTGTGCCATGATTAATATGATTCTTTAATGGGATATTCTCTTGAGAATTTTATCAAACCACTGAGGGTTGCTACAGAACTTGTTTAAGATCATTAATTCTTGGACAATCAGTTATTATAGAGAGAGTGAGTGATTATTATCAATACCATTATTTATTGTCAGTGATTTAGTATGTATAATTGACCTAGTGATCGCCAAGTCTGCCAGACCTATTCTGCTTAGACTTGGATTCAGCAATTTTGGTCAGGTGTATCAAACCAAATATTTAACATTGATGATGAATGTCCACACATGAGCCAAATTTAATTTAATGGAAAGACCATGTCGCCAAATTAAATCATCAGTGCACTATACAATAGAAATTGTGCAAATTTAACAAGTGTTACCTATCATTGTAAATATATACTCTGTACAATTTTTAGCCAGAAATCATCTCTTTATCATTATTTATTCTGACCTTTAGATTTTCAAGAGGAATTGAATAACCTAGAACAACGCTTCCTTAAAATAGGTGACCAACTGTATATCATCATTCGCCATAAAAATTTTAAAATGGATGAATTCTTACAAATTCTCATTAACCTCCCTATTAGACACAAAGACATTCATAAAGATTTTATTGACAACATATGTTCAGAAATTGAGGCTTATAGCAACTTGCTTAGTATCTGGTGTGAACTAAACAATTACTGGAATTTCATGAACTACACACTCCTTGAGAATCTAGTAAACAAGTTTGGAGACAAAGATCTAATATCGAAAATGCAGGATTATAAGAAGGATCTAAAAGAGTTTCGTAACAAAACTCGTCTCTGTGACTTTACCAATTACTGTACAAAATACAACAAAAAAGTTTCAGAAGATGATTTTAAGGAACTTGTGTTCAAGCTAAATCAAAGCTGGGAGAAATGCACTCTGGAGAATTTAGAGATGTTGCAAGAAAGCATCACTCATAAATTCTTTCTCCCTTCATTTTCAATGACCATTAAAGAAATTGGAAGTGGCTCCATTATAGTAAAATGGTCTATTCCCACTGAGATTGCCACATCACTGGAGAAGAGCCTCGAAAAAACAGACATTAGAGAGTTCTGCAAAGAGAATGAAATTGAATCAATCATTCTTGACAGAAAAGAGTGTCTATATTTACCATCTAAAGCCTACCTGAAGGATCTGTATTCAACTAAGGAAGGAAAGAACCTTGCTCCCTTCAAGCTGGCAAAAGTAAAGGAAGAAGTAATCAGCAGAAGTCAAGATGATGAATTCACAAAGGATTCATTTCAGGGTGACCAGGATGATGTAGTTCATAAAAAGTATCCGATGAAAGTAGATGAAGTTTGTCATCTCACAGATCAGGAAAAAGCACGACTGGTTATAATAGAAGGAGCTCCAGGTGTAGGAAAGACCACATTCAGTGAGCAGTGCTGTTTCAAGTGGTCACAGGGCAAATGTCTTAATGATCACACCCTGTTGCTGCTCCTTCCATTAAGAGACAACAATATAAAGTCTGTCAAAACAGTTTCCAAACTTTTCCAGCGCCCTTACCTAAAGCAAGACATAGCACAGGAAGTGGAGAACAGTCAAGGAGAAGGCATAGCAATATGGCTAGAGGCCTGGGATGAACTAGAAGAGAGCATGAGAGAAGAATCGTCTATATTCTTAGACTTGGTGCATGGTAGTGTGTTACCTAAAGCAACTATCATCGTTACTGGTAGACCATGGGCCACCATGAAGATCAGGGATAACTCTGACATAGTAGTGGACCAGCATATTGAGATAGTGTCCACTCCCAAAATTCAATTTTCCAGAGTGCTTGAAGAAAAGAAACTCAAAACAGAAAGCTTGAAGAAGTTCAAAGACTATGTGAACTCTAACCCCTCAGTAAAAGCTGCCATGCACACACCTGTAACTGCTGACATTGTGACAGAGGTATTCCGGTTGAGTCAAGACATGGAATCACTCCCTCCAACCACAATGACCAAACTTTACAATGCTTATACCTGCAAACTGCTGATGCAGCATCTCTCCAGGAGAATGGAAGATCACAAACAGTCTCACAATATTCAATCTCTGGAAGATGTTCCTCCAGATTTGAAAAAAGAGCTGCAGGCCATCTGTAAATTAGCATGGGAGGGAATTGTGGAACAAAAGCTTACTTTCTCTAGCAATGCTCTAAGTGTAGGCACTCTAGGACTGATGCAAGAAGTGAAGGAGTTGCATAGTGGAGAGGATGGCCAGCTCTCTTACCACTTCATCCACCTAACACTACAAGAATTCCTCTCAGCCTACCATATATGTCAGCTCCCACTGGAGAGACAGCAACAGATCATTGAAGAACACATTGAAGTCAGTCATCTCAACACAGTCATAAAGTTTTACTTTGGGCTATGTAAACACAATGATTCCATGATAACAAAGTATATTTCACAATCTAAAAGCTCTCCTTCATCCTATCAATGGTTATTTGAATGTGATGATGCTGAACAAATTTCCAAAGTTCTTTGTTCAGGTGAATCAGTCTCTGTGCGTTCATCATATGAATGGAACCCTCTTGATTATTATTGTCTGGGCTATTGCATATCACACTCTCAGTGCCAGTGGAAATTGGACTTTTCATCTGCTTCGATGGGAGATGAGGGAGTTGAAATGTTTTGCAATGGAATATTGAGTAACAGACAAGTAACATGGAATGGGAAGATATTGAAAGCTAATTTCAATGATAATGATATCACAGAGGAGGGTATAAAGTCGTTAGTGCAAGTTCCTCCTCAGATACTTCAGAAAATTAATAAGCTGTACCTTGGGAAAAATAAACTTAACGAAAATGCACTAGATGTCTTCTCTACAGTTATTCCTGAATTGACTAGTTTACAGGTTTTATCCCTTTCCAGAAATTCCATTGGTGATAGAGGAGCTGTGAAACTTATAAGAGCTCTGTGTGACAGCAAGACTCCTTTACAGCATCTATACCTCAAAAATACTTATATGAGTGAAAACTGTTGCACTTTTCTCGCTAATCTCCTATCTAGCACTGATCTGAAGAAACTTGATGTTTCTAAGAACAATCTCTCCTCTAGCAGTGTAACTTTCATCATGGATGGTATCCAACAAAGGAATGCCATCGAAACACTTGAAATCAGTGCTTCTAATTTTTCAGAGGAAAACTGTAAATCTTTGGCCTCTATCTTAAAGCAGCCCGGGTGTCAGCTAAAATGGCTAGACATAGAGAATTGCCAAATCAAGAGTGATGGAGCTTTACAGTTAGCAGCAGGCCTTACCAACAACAAGTCACTGGAGACTATCTACTTATCAGACAACCCAATAGGAGATGATGGAGCAGCTGCTCTAGGTGAAACGATTACTAACAATGTAGTCTTAAAAATTCTCTACATGTGCAACTGTGAAATTACATCCAAAGGTTTTGCTAAACTTGCCTCATCACTGTCTAAAAATACAAAGCTGCAAACACTATGGATATCAGGTAATCAACCAGGAATAGAAGGAGCCAGGGCAGTGAGTAAGATGATAGCACATAACAAGACTCTTAAGGAGCTAAGCATATGTAGCGATGATTCACAAGAAAGAGAAATTGACATAATAGTATCATCTCTACAAAATAACACAAGTTTGAAACAACTTTGCCTGCCAAAGATATTTAAGAGGCCAGAAGTCCCAATAGTGCGTTGGTTCTAAGGTGAGAAAAGCATAATAGAGTGGAAGTAAGATGTCATCTAATAATTATACAGTAAAAGTGTGTATAATTATAGCTAATTATAGTTGAGATAATTTCCCTATAAGTATGTATAGTTGAGCCGAGCTGCTTGTAAGAAATGTGTATAATATGTCATAATTATTTGAGATGAGTTTCCTGTATATCCTTATGAATTTTCTATGTGAGGTCTGTATTTTCTTTTTATTGCAGAATTCTTGACTTGTCTCCCATGTTGAAGATTTGCACTAACTTCTATAATAATTATATTGAAACTTTATAATTATTACATCATGGTTTTTATATTAATAATATTAAATTTTTCTTAAAGAAGTCCTTTTACAGTTACTGCTACTGATGTATGAAATTTTTAATGACTGTGAATGGATATTGAAATTCAGGATGTAGGTGTTGGACTATATTCTTGTGTGATGGAAAGTACATACGTCATTAGCTATGTGCTATCTGCTATGAATTTCCAATTCTCACTTGCACTAATGTAATACAAAAATGAAAGAATTTCAAGAAGTTTCTAATATGAAATATAATGCAAAAGATTAAGGTCCATCTCGCTAAAGCAGGACTATATAATACTTATTACAAGCTTCAGTATAATTATATTATTTAGACAATACTGTCCTATAATACTTTATGACACTATAATACTCTAGTTATATGAGTGTACTAGAAGATTATTCCATTTAGGGAGGAGAAGACCTACCTATGTAGTTCCACTACTCTAAGCAGTTTAATCAGTGGGCTGATTCAAAACATAGCTATGGGTGCTATATAAACCCCCCTTAACTGTAATCTCTCTACTCAGGGTTACCCTTTAGAATTTAGTGGACACTAGATTGCATTACAGTGACAATAGAAATAATTCAGATGTACTATGTAAAGCACTAGAATAATGTTAAAGTCTCGACACTTCCAGTTTAGACGTTGTTTTTCTATATAGCTCAGGCCTAAATAGTCGAAGTTCGATCGTCGGTGTTCTCGGTGGAGGATTACCGTGAAAGCCATTAATTTATCTCATTTTGCACCGCTGATTTGCTATCTAACTAAATTTTACGCTGTAAGTTACGTAGATACAATGGAAGTATCTCTGCCTATCTATATCTTGGCAGAAGCAGTCCATCTATTTTCTAATTTTGTATAGGAGTTTAGGTCAGGAATTTATTGAACTTTTACCAGCCAAGTAACTAGAGATTTATACTGTGAAATACGTATTTAGCCTAAAGTGTGTGTTAGTTAGCTAGGTCATGATTATAATAATAGGTTACTTCTGTGGGTGAGAACATCCTTACTCAGAACTGGTTCTGTTGTAAATTCAGGCACAGTCATTTAACAGAGACAAGATGTACTTAGGTAAATTCCATAGTTGTGGAATGGACATCAGGGACATTCTGACACACACCACTCTAAGCAATTTTGTGGGCTGATTTTAAACATAAAGTCCTTTTCCTATTACCAGATTAGCCATGCATGAATGTATGTAACTATGGATGCATATAAATTAACACTAGAATATTGATTAGTTACAATGTTGTTGTAACTTCTTTGTTCATAGGAGTAATATTGCATTGTAGTATTCAGTATACACTAAATATCTGATGTTTGCATTGCAGTGATAATAATATTGATGTCTTAAGTAAATGTTATGAATAATCAGTTTTGTTGTTTTTCTAGCTAATGATTACGTGGTTACGTAGCTGTTGGTTCTTGTAATTCAGATAGCTAGCTAAATCATTCATTTGATCAAATCGAAGTCAATATTGTTCGGCACTTGTATACATTCATTTGATATTTTACAGTGTGTGCTGATTTGACTTGTAGCTATCTGTCTAGCTATAATATGCAGTAAGGTATGTAGATACAATGGAAACATTCTGCATATATCCTGGCAGAATATTTTGTATGGGAATATATATAGGTCAAGAATTCATTGATCTTTTGCTAGACAAGTAGCTAGAGTGAAGCCTAAAATGTGTATGGTTTGTGGGTGAAAGCACCCTTGAAGACACTCAATGTAATGATAACATGACACCTTTATACGTAGATCAGTGTTTGGTTTGTTTTAAATCATAGCACTTTAGAGGTACATTAAATTGAACACTTAAAAATGCATCAAGTGTAGAAATTTTAAGACTGTTTTTGTGCTAGGGCTAGGGTTAGGTGAAAATCCAAATTATTATTGATCAAATCCAAAGCAAACATTGAAGGGTCAAGCAGTTTGGATAAAATCCAAGACTTTGGCAGCACTGAGAATGTGATAGCTAAGCTAGCAAGCTAATGTACAAAGATTTTAAAACTACTTCCAAAGATACTGTACAGTATTAAAAAAATACAAATACTTGTATAAAATCTGAGTTTTTGGCAGCCCTGGGTGATGATCCATGCATGATGCTCACTTGTAACAACTGTGGTCTCAAGGCTTCACTCACCTATTTAATGCACAGCATTTCCTAGGACCAGTTACATTCCCATGCACAATGATCATTGTTCTCACACAGAATGAGATTAATAAACCGAACTGTAATATTGCTTATCACTATTGGTTATGGCCAGATATGGCGAGTAATTGGGATAAATACAACTAGCTATGTTGTGAAAAGGTTGGTTAAATTTTCATGTATAAGACACTGCACGGCACAGATGATTATAAACTACTGGTGTTGAGAATAGATGATGACATCGATTAAAAAGACATATCAAGGTCTGTAGGACTATAACTCGTTGATCATTTTATGGTATACATCCTTATAGTCATGTCAGGGCCCTAATTTTTTATGATAAACTGAAACCTTATGAATTTATAATACAGGATGTATTGAAGGTAGTCATGTCAGGGTCCTAATTTTTGATGACAAACAGAAACCTTATGATTTACGGTGAGAAAGAAAATTCCTCATTGGCTGCTAGAGACTAAATCATTAAATTTCCTGTTTCTATGTTATCAGAGATCTTAGAATTGCACAATCATTTTTATCCATTATAAACACTTCTTAGCCTGTTTCTCATCTTTTGTACACCTACTTTTAGTGTGTTAAATGAATTATTTATTGTAATAATATCTATGTCCCTCTAATAATATCTATGTAATAATAATATCTATCTTCTAATAGTTATAGTATTATTATTATTATTATTATTATTATTATGTGAGGGTGCGCTGTGAAGGTAAGGTGGTGCGCTGTGAGGGTGATGCGGTACGCTGTGAGAGTGACTCTGAATGCTGTGAGGGTGACGCAGTACACTGTGAGGGTGACACAGTGAGTGACCTTCAGGGCCACCGTACATTAGCAAAATGCAACACATAAGAATAAGTACAAGAGTTAAGTGAGAAATATACTTAGTGAATACAGGAGTCTGTGGAATTTAGAAAAATGCATACTGAAAAAATTATTTTGTTAGACATATCTTATAAAATTTCCCCCTGATATTATTTCAGGAAAGTGAAATACATTATTAGAAAGTATGTAATACTATGCATATTGTGATGCCATAAGCAACTTTATAGAAGGTGTGTTATGAGGAGTGAAGTCATGTCAAAACTAATGACTTAATTTCTATCCACACCCTGTACTGGGTGTAATTTCATGATTTAGACAACTAATGTCCTGAGATGATAAAGGTGAAATCTATAAGAAGGAGTCACTACATGATTATCAGTGGCAAAAAATGGAATTTTATGATAAATTAACAATAATTCATTACTGCAGGTTATGACTCGTAAATCCCGTTTTTCACTCTCACATTCTAATGCCATTCGCCACTACTTGCATAGGCAGACTCAATGGGAGATGAGATGTTCTCTCATCACTAGCCAGGAGTATGAGAAGGACACTTTCCTCCCTCTAAGTGGACTTGCCTTAATTATCATCTTCATTGTAATCTACTTCTGGAAGAGAAAGAAACTGTTACATTTTACCCATTGCCAAAAAGAAAAGTTTTATAGCAAGACGTCTCTCCTCCCTCTAAATATACTTATTAGACTTTTTTCCATCAGCTTCTGGGGGAGAAAGAAATTGTCACACTTCACACATGGCCATAAAGTAAAGTTCCATAGCAAAAGGTTTACTTCCAGAAATAAAGCCAAATATGTTGTAAAGTATTCTATTCAGCATGTGCTTCTTTTTGAGATCACCATTTCCGAAAGTACTTTAGTCTGGACTCAAAGATTATCCGACTTCATCTCTAAGGCTGGTTGTTTTGATAGATATCACAGAGCAAATCTATCTCAGTTCCTGCTGTTACTATCAGGAGATGTGGAATTAAACCCAGGACCTTACACTGGTAAATACTGTATACGTAGCATAGCATAGCTAACAAGAAGAAATTTCAGATGACAATTTGCAGCATAGTACGTGTTTTGTTAGTGTTTTTCTTCTACAATGTATTTCCAAAATTAGTTGTACATAATTACCTATTTGATGTATCAAAATTGATGATAATGTATTACGATTACTACAATAATAGATGGTGATGTGAAAGAAGTGTTACAGACTATTTGTGTAAAAACACTGAGTAAGTTGTAGTTTGAGTCAGACACTAGAAACATTCGCTATCAATATTATGTGTAATACCAATAATGGTGATGTTTGCTCAGTAGCTAGCTATAGAGTTATAAGCTTTATCTTACAACAATTCTACTTTTATATAAATGAAAACATCACAGACATGCAGCAAGTTAGAACATTGCATTGCATGTAGAATGCACAATTAATGCATACTAAAACATGCACTACATACAAACAGGTGAAGAAAAGCATTTTAGAGCATGCACTGGCTGAAATTAACCACACATGCTGTCAGTTAAATCATCGTTACATTATGCATACTATGACATTTTAGGTGAGGACGATTGGAATGAAGTAGTGTCAACTCTCGAACCACTTGAGTCAAGATGGAGGGATATAGGTCGTAAATTAGGAATGCGACCTAGTACTATAGATTCTATTTCTATAGATTACTCTAAATGTGGTCCTTGTCTGAGTGAAGTCATAAAACATTGGCTTCAGCTGAACTATGATATAAGCAAGCACTGTCAACCAAGCTGGAGGAAACTGGCAGAAGCTGTTTCTGGTTATGATAAGAGGCTATTTTACAGTCTAGCCAGAGATCACAAAGCAGAGGGTGAAGAATCTTTAATTACCAAAAACAAACAAGTTTGCCTTAGTGGTCAATTGTCTGTCCAGAAACCATTAAACAAAGATAATGCAGAAGGTGGGTGTAACTTATTTTTTGTGTGTGCGGGTAAGTCAAATAACACATGAATAGTTTTAGCAACACAATAGGTTAGTCAAGCAGTCTATATAATATTATGTCTCAGTATGTAACCCCTACCTCAATAGGCATACACTATAAAGCTGGTGTGAACCTACACCACTCCCACTAATGCAGTTACTTATAGTTTTCCTCCAATAACTAGCTAGCTACATTATTTCCATCCTGCTGACATTATGGCATAGGAAATTTATTTTAGTGGTTGCTGGTTCCCACTACAAGCACCACTCACTGTTTTGATGTGGTGTCACATTTATGGCATAGCCTATGATGTAATGTTAACTAGTTACAGTACTGGGTAGGTGCAAAACTAGCTATCAGCTATTGTATGTATATTTATTGTAAATATCTAGCCAACATCCTTGAAGGTAACTCAAGTAAGGGAGGCACTCACACTATCCCTCTCCCTGCTTCTGACACTCCACATTTATCTGGAGAATCGAGACAACCCAATGGGAATCCTCTTTCAGCTACACAAATCCTTGATAGTCAATTCACTTCTTTTAAACGTAAGCCCCTTTCAAGCAGCAGAGAAGAAGCAAAGCACACCGATGCAGATCCTCCTTGCACTATATCTGAGGCCATTCCTAATCCAACCACTTCTCCACAAACAGAGAATAGTGAATCTAATAAGAGAAAGAAGGAAAAGGCTATTTTTGAAGGTAGATGTCAAAATATCACGTTCTATAATCTGTGGGTACAATAGATTAATTAAATCCAGCAGTCTGGCAATTTTAAGAATCATGCACTTGATAAAATTGAGTTGTCCAGACTATCACAGTAGATTTAGTCAATTCACATCAAGTTCTACTTGATCTACGTAGTTTATCCATTATACTCTAACATTGTCATTGTCAGAATTGCTCTCTATGTATATAGCATAATTGATAACCAGGCAAAGTTCATAAGTTTAACTATGAACTACCAGACAATAATAATATGAATGAATGAATGAGTGACTGACTGACTGAATGAATGGCTATATGAGTCAAAGTGCACAAGCTTAATTACACTAATTACATCCAGTGTTCCTGTTGCATAGTTCACCACATTATCGCCTTGTCTTACCTTACACAGCAGTGTATTTATGCATCATAGCTGGATCTAGTAGATCCTGATCCAATATTTTACGTGTGAGGGGATACTGGGATATCCCCAATAATATTTTCTCCCAAAATCAAATAGCAGTAGTTAGTGTAGGAAGGTGATTAGACAAGACAGCATTCATGAAGCAACAAAAGATAATTCAAGCTTATTATTAAGTAGAAGAAAAGAAGCCACTTGACCACATCCATTCTCATTGTAAATCAAAATAACGACTAGGATGCTTTTCTAAAATAGTTTACATACAAGGTCCACATTAATAGTTTCATAGTTCATGTGTCTAGGGAACTCTTTGTTCTGTTTGTGTACACCTTAAATATGAGAAGATTGAAGTGAAGAAATGGAGCAATCTATTAAAAAGTATTTATTAAATTGTCTTAACTACATCAAGAGCAACTTTCTTTCTAAAAAAATGATCATAATATCCCTGACTCTCTTTGTTTCTTCATTTTCACTAGGTAGCTATAGCTAACTAAACTGCTGTTAGCTATGCATTTGCTGAATAGCAGTTTAGAGTTGTAAATGTGGTATCTAAAGATGGTGAGAATAGATCAAGGTTTGTTAATGCAATTTAAAGTACTTTACCACAATTTCATGATCCATAAGTTGGGTTCACATGAACCCCTGTGGACCCACTGGTTATGGTTAAAGTTGGTTTGACTCATGTAGGTGATGTGATATGACTTTTTGTGATTATGTATATTTTTGGACTGAGAGGATTACTGCTAAACCTGAAATCAAATGGTAATCCCTCAGTCAGCTTCAAATAGGAGCTCTCTCAGAAGTAGTAGTAACTATAGTATCTATACACTAGCTATGAAGATGTAGTGGTGCAGCTATATAATTATGTAGGTCAAACACCATTGGTGGTTTATATGAGACTACTGTACTTAAATTATATCCAGAAGCCAACAATCAGTCAGTTAATGTGTTATGAAAATGTTTAAATTTTCCTTTCTGAAATATTTGTTAGAAAGGCTCTCTTTCATTCACTACTTACGAATGTATACTTTCTCAGAGAATTTTTCTAATGAAAAGCGAGACATTTATCTACTAGACTACATGGAACTTCCTTAAATAAATGATACAATATAGCTAATTATTGGTAATAATGGGCATAGCTTTGAAAATAATAGTGTGAATTTGGGAATAATAATTCATTTTGGAGCACATTTCCTGAAGCCTTATTTATAGTCTCTATAATAATTGTAGGTCTGCTCTATAGCTTTGCCATAAGTAGTTAAATGCAGCTGTTCTGCTAGCCCTGGCAGAGTTTAATTGTTATTTTTAAAATTATGTGTAATTTTAATATTATATCTAGCTCCTACCCTCAGTGTGGAAAATGTGGCAACTATCTTAGATCGACTCCCATGGGATGACATTAATGAAATGTTGTTCATTTCTTATCCCAAGCTTGTTGCTATTGAATCTGAATTCTCCACTGACAAGGAACGTTTAAGAGCACTGATACAGTACTGGCTTCTTAGAGACCCCTACGCCTCCTGGAGGAGGCTTATTAGGCAATTAGACTTTAATTATAGTACAGCAGCAATAGCGGCATCTAACTCCATTAGGAAATATGCAGAGAAGCTGACAGGTCAGTAGTGATTGTAATGATGACTGTATGTATATACACTATTATAAAAGTACAGTATATTCGCTGATATTCTGATTACCAGTTAATAGCATGCCTTTATATCATTGTTTAACCTTGCAGATTTCATACCTGTTTCTAGGTCACATCTAGTATATTTTGTAATTCCTATCTTGAGGACACCCTTGTATTAAGGACGCTTTGAGAGATATCCCTAGAATTGAGGTTTCTTTCTAATTTCTCTAATTAGGCTATTCCTAAGTCTCTAAATGTAGTAATAATAATAATATTGTGAACTGTACCAGGTGTGTAGAGTTTGTCTTGGAAGAACGGGGGCTATGTTGTACAAGTTTTCTCATATTATGTGACGAGTATAATAATTATTATGGTTGAGGTAGTATACATGTTTAAAGTACCGTTCCTCATTAGAGAATAATGCATGTAGCTGCTACTTTATCATACATCTCCTATTTTATCTAGACATAGCTGATGTTCTGTACTTCTACTGCTGATATTTACTCTATGCCTCTTCAATTCTTTATTTTCTAGACTGTGGGCATGATAATTCTCTAATAAAGTCTAAATGACATTAACCCCATGAACCCCAAATTTTCTATTTAAATGATAATCATGTGTATGTAGTATATTGTGTATTGTTAACTGCACTAATGTACATATTATGTAATCTAGGGTATAGGTACTTAGTGTGTGTGTGCATAGGATATAAATGCTGGTGAGCATAGCTTTAAAATGACAACTGTTGAATTGCAATACCAGTGATACCTCAACATAATCCTGTAAACATTTATCTTACTTGTCCCTCAATAAAGATCCAAACTCCCAATATCAATTGTGTAATGATGTACCAGGAATTATTCTTTATTGTGCTGCCCTTAATTCTGGGATCATTCAAAAAGTATATTATTCTAAATAATATATAATCTGATGTCCACTAGAATAGCAGTTCCTATGCAGTAAATAAAAATAATTAGTTGTGAGAATTTTAATTTGTAGTAGCTAGACACTTATAATTATTGTAAATTTAACAAACACTCTGTAACTTGTGGTGTGTTATGAACAGTTGTAATTTGTTCTTTCAGGATAATTAAGTTACCTCTTAGTTATTAAGTTAATAAACAGGTGATGGCCTATTGTTGTGAGGTTATAGTATCATAATCAATACCATAAGTTGTTAAGCATTTTATTATTTTTTCACTTGTTAGCTTGTAAGTATTATTATGTTCACTGTTAGTAATTTATCTATGCACTAATACTATTCCAATTACTGTAAATTGTACTTGTAAGAATCTCCGATTGTTCCAACCTATCATTATGATCTGTTAATATTTATTACATAGTGGACCTGTAAAATCTTCATGAATAGAGCCATTTGACCCCTCTTGTGTGCTCATGATAATATACATGCACTTATTCAGCAGTATCTCCTAACATAAACCCCTCCATTCAAAAATGTCTTTACTCCATAATCCAATCCCCCATCTTCAACCTAATAACTCACTGATGATGGATGAATTTTGCTATGTACATGTACTAAATTAGTTTGTTATCCTCCTCCAGACCCTAGCCTTACCTGCAGCAGAGTGTTGGCTGCTTTGGATAGTGTGAAGGGTACTATGGATGGTTCTAATGATCTTGTGAACTGCCTTGAAATGCCAAATGTAATTGACAAGGAGATGAGAGAGCAGTGCAATAGTAGTGTTATCAAATATAGGAAGAAGTTAGTGAAATATTGGCTAAAGTATCATCCTGATGCATCATGGGAGGGTCTGGCAGGAAAGCTTCTTTACTTGAATCAGAACCAAGCACTTGAGAAAGTGAAGAGGAACATTTTCAGAACAAAACGAGGTATTAATATTTTATTACGTATAAACAGGAGGCCATAACTCAAAAGAGGATGTGTATTAACCATGCCAAAAGTCTAATTATTAACTGGTATGAATTAAAAAAAAGACCTCTGCAAACTAACAGAGACCTCATATTATGAGTCTAAAAATAATGTATTTGAGTAATAGATAGCAAAAACACCATACTATGATAATAGCCTAATGTTGGTTTGTAAATCTCTTTAGGTAACCAGCTATATCCATTACATTAAGAAGTCTCAGAACCTATCTATTTCCTTATTATCTGTAATGTGTTATCACTAAAAACAGCTTTGCTGAATTTCACCACTTGAAATACTATACTGCTGTTTAGCTCTTAGTAGCTGACTATCTAACTTATTTTGGCTAAATTTCATGACTATGGTCAATTGTATTTTGAGTTCCATCATTCAGCCAACAGTTGTCATTAGTATTGAGTGGATAACTATTGCTGAGTGTAGGATAAAGTCATCCTGTACTTTTTTGTCAAAGTAATACTGCTGATTTAGCACTTATAGTAACTGTGACTATCATAAATTGAAAGCAGTTTTTTAGATAGCAAACTACCATGAATTTGTCTGTCCCACATCTGAATATAAATCAACTCCCACAGACCCCTCCCTCACTCTCACTAACCTCACTCATATATTGGAGGATGTGAATGATATTTATATTGTTCGGTTGAGTCTCAACATCCCTGAAGATGTATTTGATGACACGAACTCCAACAACTCCAAGCTTAAGGAGATCCTCAGTGAGTGGTATCTGAACAACCACCCAGCCCCATCATGGCAACACATAGCTGATGGTCTATATAACTATATAGAACATGAGGCACTGGAGGTGTTAAGGACCCTTTACCTCAAAGGTTAGTTAATAATTAATTATTATGATCTTGGTCTGCTGTAGTCAGTTGTGTGGTTTAGACATTATTAACATGTATCTTTCTAAGTTTAGCTTGCAATAAAAGTTATTCCGATTTGTACCATATTTTTAAATAATTTGAAGGTAAGGGTCACAGGTATACACTGGCAGTCAAATGAAACTGCTCACTTTTCAAAAATTATGCTAGAGGCTAGAAGTAATGTTATGACTGTATCTTTGGGGTTCTAATCATTAGAGTGCTAAACCACTATCTTAGAGATTCACAGACATGATACTAGCTACTAGCAACTAGCAAGCAAGTTCTCTAAGCAGCAGTTGCAATGTTACCATGCTTACCTGTCAATCACTACTGTCATGGTTTAATACTGTTTACGTACCAAACCTCTACAATGCACATCATATATATGCAGTTTACAAAAATAAATAAATAAGAGCCTGAGGTATTATTAGCTATTATTATTATTATCTCATTTTCTGAAAAATCTGGGGGGTCTTAAGCCCTCCTTGCCTACATCCTTGAAAAGCAAACACAAGACTGTCCCTGAATTTTGTAATCCATTTTTTGATGAATTACTGATTTTGAATTTATGGTTATGCAGATGATTCAGTAATTATTATTATAACTCAAAAATATCACAGCCGCTAACAGTCTAATGAAGTAATGCTTCCCTTTTTGGATGCCTTTACATTGCAAATAAGCAGCATAAAGGTCATTTTTCTCGCATAAAAATCACCTTGAATCATTATCTGATTTTGGCAAGATTTGTTCTGCCTCTACTCTACTTGTAAAGTGATGCTACTAAAGCTTAGGCTCTGTGAGTCGTACTCCTTCACAAAGAAGGGCAAGCCATATTCTTCTACACTACAAAGCTGTATCAGCCACACTCCTAGTTGTATACTATAATCCATTTAGTATTTTTTATGTATTTAGCAAACTTAGCCATGGAATCTAACAGCCTACAAGATGCTCTCATTGACTTAGATATGACTTATCTCAAGGCACTGTTTGAAGTTATTTCGACATTCACTTTTCATTATAAAAATCTCTAAACTTCTTATAAATTGAATGTTCATTTAATCTTGTGTGATGATATAATAATAATAATTAATAAGTTTTTACTCACAAGAGAGGCATACCGTATATCCGGTTAATTTCACTGTCACTTTAATTTCGCTATTTCCGCGGTAGGTAAAGGAAAGCAAAAATAAAAAACTTCAATACAAATTCAAAAACAGAAATCTCTCCCCACCCAGCGAAAATAAAAAACTTCAATACAAATTCAAAAACAGAAATCTCTCCCCACCCAGCAAAAATAAAAAACGTGAATCGCTTCATAATACAAGATTTTACAAGATCAGTGAAAATAAAGTGTCTTGAAAATAACCGGATTTACGGTACGTATATAGTTGAAGTAACACAGGTGCAAAATGAACACAAGATGGCACAAAATAAACACCCCTTGAGCATCAAAGTGGGGTGTAACTAGCTATAAGGAGCCCACTACTATGACACGAAGTAACACACCATTATAAACAGTGTGCATGAACTTGTATCATAACTGTTATCATGAGGAAGTGTATTGATTTTCTATATTGCAGTTCATTTTCCATTTTGGTGCATGATAACCTGAAAACCTGACATGTATTTATATGAATTCTGTATGTACTTATACTAAATAAACTATTTATTTTAGTGCTGAGTAATGACAATAGCTATGTTATTGAAGTAAATGTGTTCCTGAACAGTGTATCTCAATGTTTGCATGAAATGATTGTGTTTTCTAATCACAACACTTTTCACATTCTAGGTTCTAGAGAATCTCGTCGATTGTGTGATGAGGCCATGAAGAAAGGTCATGTCAAATCTCAAATTAACAAGATTGTCCTTTATGGACCTGCCGGTGCTGGAAAGTCTAGTTTTATGGAGATGGTAACAGGCAATTCCCCACCAGAAGTACGAGTGAGTACTCCCATAGCGGCCAGACCTGTACAGTTGTTTCAAATAGACATGACCAGTAAAGAATGGGTAAAGCTGTCTCCAACACAAAGAAAAGAAATTCTAGCTAGAGCCACAATGGGAGCAAAGTGTCAGCTTGTCGATGTGACTGGGTGCCAGACTGATTCAGAAGATGGTTCTGATGAGGAGGTAATAAAGCAAGTAGACATGAGTAGTGTAACACACACTATAGAACCGGTATCCTCAGCACAGGACACTTCGCCTCAAATAAACTCATCCACCAAGGAACCAACACCTCCAGTAGGTGAGGTCTCTCAGCCTGATGGAAACACAACTCTCAACTCCACATCTACAAAGGGTGACATAGCTGAGTTGATGGATTCATTCTCCGCCTCAGGAGAAAGCATAACTTCCATCCACAAGCTCCAGATCATTGACTCTGGAGGACAACCTCAGTTTCACGAGATCCTTCCTAAGTTCCTACGTAGAATGACTCTATACATCTTTGTATTGAAGCTTTCAGAGGACCTAGCCACCAAACCCATGGTAGAGTATTTTAACCAGAGTGGCCGCATTGGCACCCCTCACCAATCCTTTCACACTAATGAGCAGCTAATAGAGCACTGTCTACGCACAGTACATTCCCACAGATCCCATAACAAGGATGACAGAGAATGCTCTAGGATCATGGTTGTGGGAACCCACCTGGACGAAGAATCCAAATGTACTACCGAATCAAGAGAGGAGAAGAATAAGAAGCTGGAAAAGTTGCTGCTTCCTGTGTTCAAGGATGAAGTCATGTATTACAAAGATAAGTTTATATTCCCTGTAAATGCCAAAATTCCAGGAGATCACGAAGAATATATGGTGAAACTCATTCAGAATGATATCTTGACAAAGTGTAGTCCAAGGCCCATAGATGTTCCTCTTCAGTACTATGGTCTAGAACTCCTCTTAGAAGAGGTGAGCCTATCATTAGGGAGAGGAGTCTTGAGCAAAGAAGAATGTCTCAAAGTAGCAGATGATCTTCACTTTGATGAGCACACACTTGATGCAGCTCTTCAGTTTCTAGATGAGACATCTGTTATTTTTTACTTTCCTGAAATTCTGGCAGGTGTTGTGTTCACTAACCCTCAGGTCCTCCTGGACAAGGTAACTGAGCTTGTAGAGGAAACCTACAACTTGAGAAAAGGCGGAAGATCAGTCCTTTTTGGGTATGAGCAGACATTCAGGGATCACGGTCGCTTTTCTCTAGAGTTTCTAGAAGAAGATAAGTTCAAGAAGCATTATATACCTGGTCTGTTCACTCCAAAAGAGCTGGTTAAGCTGTTCAGGAAGTTACTGATCGTAGCTGAGTTCAGCAATACAGAGTTTTTCATGCCCGCCCTTCTTCCTGTTCTGGAAGATGATGAGATTTCTAAATATCGAGTCTCTGAAGATTCTCCAGCAGTTGCCCTCGCTCTGGACTTCCCACTTGGAGCTCCTCGACTTGGTACCTACTACACACTTAGCTGCTTTCTTGTCTCTAGTGACAATCAGTTTCCTTGTCCATGGAAGATTAAATTACATCCCCATTCAAACACTCCTATTGTTCTATACCGCAACTGTATCCAGTTTACTGTTCCTGGCTATCCTGGTTCAGTCACACTAATAGACACTTTTAAACACTTTGAAGTTCATGTCAACACTTCCAGTAAAGTATGCAGTAAATTTTGCTCATTTGTTCATCAAGCTATTCTAAGTGGTATTAAGAAAGCGGTTTTAACACTTGGTTATAGTAACTGTACTCCATCTCCAGCTCTCCTTTGTCCCTGTGGTATTGGTGCTCTTCACATTGCTACATTTTGTGAAGGGCTGTGGATATGCAGCACAGACACAAACAAGTTCGGACCTTTAACATCTAATCATTTGATGTGGCAAGATCATGCAGATTCCACTGCTCTGCAAGGTGTGTACTTGTTTAGTATAGTGCTGTCATGTCTGAATGTAATGTTGAGGTAGTTTGTTTCTTGTCAGTGTTACATAATACAATAATAGTTCAATAATGAAACCATAAAGAATAATTATAATAATAAATAAAATATTTAGTATGTATTGTGATTCTTTTAGGTTCCCTCAATTTGAAGACTGTTCTTAAAATTTTGTGGGATGCCAGAGGTAAATGGTACCACATTGGTGTGGAATTGGATGTCGAAACATCTACTCTTGATATTATCAATACCGAGTGTCAAGGAAAAATTGAAGATTGCATCACAAAGGTTCTAACCAAATGGCTGAATCATACTTCACTCCAACCTTCATGGAGTGCCCTAGTGGAGGCCCTGGAGTCTCCTACAGTGGACCATCCTAACTTAGCTGATAAGATTAGAAGCAAGTACATGAAGTAAGAGCATTAACTACCTCTGACTGCACTATGTTTTCTGTTAGTCTATTAGAAAGCTTACTATTATTGTTAATCTCTTGGTCAGTTAGTTAAATAGAGTACTAGTCACCCACAACTTAATTTTGTAAATTTCCATGTAACAATATTATTTTTGTGCATAGCTACACTTTAATCAAATTTTCATCTCATTGCTGGCTGGCTACAAAATTGTGCACTACATGCGTAGTTATACTATCTAGACTTTGTTAATAACAATTATGTTATTGAGTACACTACGTACACTACAGAAGCTATTGAAATGATTGGCCTATAACTTAACTTAAAATGTATGATATACTGAATTGGTAGCCTTTAGTTTGGCTGCTCTATAGAGGTTGTTCTATTCCTGGAGGAGTTATCAATAGATATAATGTCTACAGTTTTATTATTCAAGATGCACATAATTTGCACCACTGTCCACTGTGGAAACTAAATTCTAAGTAAAAGTTTGTGCTTTGTTCCTGCAAAAACAACAAGGTAAATATCCTGAAATGGAAACTCACAGATTATATCATATCCTATTTCTTTTCCACAAAATATCATCATGTAGCAACAACAACAGCTGACCAATACTCTTAGAACTGACCTTATGCTCAACATTAATAGTAATCTGTTGTAATAAAGTTATCAGCGTTGACAGGTTTTTGTCTGAAAAATTTGACAGAGAAAACAAGGACCTCATGATGATTGTGTGGCTGAAGATTCATTCCCACATGCCTCTCCCTGTTATATAAGTGGAAGACTGACTGCTACTTTGGTTACTACTACTTGCATTGAGCATTGCTAAGTAGCTAGAAGAGACTCTTTAGAAAGAATTTTCATAAAGATTAGCAAAAATCCACAGAACTTTACTTTTGGCCTTGATCCATCCACAGATAATTTTCTGCTCCAAAAATTTACAGATTATAAATCCATGAATTTGGCAACACTGACTGTTACTAACTATTGCTTAGCATCCTTATGAGTAATGGCTAAAACCTTATTGACCAGTCATTCAATTATCGTCCTCAGTATACCATTTATACATAATTCAATGTCTTCAGGCTCTGGTCTATGTATATCTTTATGTCTTGATAGTCCTAATGAAAACTGATACACAGCAGCTGCTACTCTTTCTCTAGCAGCCTCATGGCTATTTCTAGCCCACCTGATAGATAACATTGAGTGTGTCTTGATTCAGATCACCATGAATATGGTAAGTCAAGATTAGTAACAGTATAAGAAAAGCATTTTAAAGGTAGTGGATTCAAATGTGGAAGTGTCTTCAAACAAATGGATTGGTTCTACAGCCACAAATGATGCTATAAATTAAGTGCTTCCATTTAGAGAAGTAAGAATCATAGTTCAACTCAATTCATAATTATAATTAGGTTACACCCATTTCATCACACTTCAAATTTCATTACTCTAGACCTGATACATAGCATATCTAAATGTCTAACTAGTCTTTCTTTCAATGAGATTTTCTTTAATGTAGGTGTAGGGTAGAGCTTAAAAGCTTTGATGTGTTCTGAAATTCCACCCTAGGGAGTTCACTACATTGTGTTATAATAATAATAATTATTATTAGCCTGAACTAGTCTGTGTTGTAACCTCTTAAGAAGATTGCCACCACTAATTATTATTTGTGGTAATGGACACAAGATAAGGGCCACTATTTATTCTGGAAAGAAACTTTACAACAGCCAGTAAGCTATAGAGTGCTATAAAACTGATTCCGTTAGTAAACAAACCATCATGTGGTAAGCAATATATAATCCTCTCCTCATCCCATAGCTAGGTTTGGGAACATTGTACTCATAGTTCATTTATTCTAGTGTGTTAACTAAAGTCATCAAAAAAGACAACACATCTATCAGTAAGAATTTCAAAAGTTAGAAATCAATGACTCAATACATGAAATTAGGTACTGTTTCACAAACTCATCTCTCCTGTACGGGTAGATTTTGAAGGGAGCAAAAGATATAATTATCATGCAAGCCTCATGTAGTTACTGCACCATCCAACAACAGATGATATCTTATCACAGAACAGGTTGATATTGACCAGTATCTCTAGAAAAGATGAAAGAGTAGCTATATAAAAATACATGATTGTGCCACAATTTGGAGTGATCCTGAGTTGATCAACAGGAAACACTGATCAATGTCACACTGAGATGATAAAAGTCACATGCACAAGGATATTATGTACAGCAACTTAGCTATGGAGCTATGAAACCAAGGAACCCAACACCCACACATTCGATTCCACCCACTCATGATTAGCACAACCACACATGCACACATTCTTCCTTCCAGCAATGGCAGAAAAGGTGAGTGGTGGTGGTAGATGTTAATTGAAATCCCTAGAGCTAGTTAGCGTACCAACTCACTGTCTGTTTTAATGTTATTTGCCTAACTAGCTAGCTAGCTAGAATAGATATAATAGCTAATAGTGTACCAAGCAGGAGTTGGTGGCGGACTCACAGCCGTTGGTAGTTAGCTAGTGAGCTCTCTCCAGACCTTTTAGGTTGCTAGCTTCACTAACTAGAGTACAGCTAGCAGCTAGGGCGGGAGTTGAGATGTGGCACAAAATGTTTTAGTTGGACCGGAGTTTTGACAGTTAGTTGTAGCTTGTAGCTATCTCCTATAGTACGGTAGCTATGGCTAAACTAGTTATCTAGCTAACTATCTGTGTTATGGGTGTGAAATTTGTGGTTCTTTTCACAGATGAAGAAAAAAATTGAAGAATTGAAGGAGGTGAGCTTGTGTTTGTTAGTAGCTAGACATCAATAAAATAATGGCCTATAATTTTATTAACATTGCATATAGCTAGTACAAGGTCTCTCGTGCTGCATGTAATTATCATGGTGGCGTTCAGCTATTGAAAGTTTAGTATCAGCTGCTGTGCTATTTGTTAGTTCAGTGCTTGCAACCATACCATCTGGTTCAGCACCTACGTACATTACACACATGTACTGAAGGTATGTTATTAATATAAAATCACACATAGAAGGATAGACAGTTGAACTATGAGTATAGCTATTGGCTATCCTCCATGATTAGTGAACACACCTCCTTCTGTGTGTGTGCATGGTTTATGAAGCTGACAAAAGTGCTGAGCTATAATGACTAAAAAGCAGCCTTCTCATTTATACCAATGCACAACTGATAGCTAAGTATGTTTAATATTACCATGAAATGTACAATCAAGAAAACAGTCAGAACTTCATTCTTTCATCATTAATACTCTTCAAGTTTATAAGTCTTCATAATACTTTTATCAGATAGTTATTTTAGTGTGAGATCCCCAAAATTAAATTGGCTCAACCAATTATGTGGGTTGTTTTTTGTGGGTCCAAGATGCCCACTTTATTTGTTTGTTTGTTTGTTTGTCTGTTAATTATTTATTTATTGTGTGGGTGTGTTAGTATTGTTTCTCTCTTAGGATAAGGCAAGATATCAGAGAGGGATAAACGATTATGAAAGGGTAAATGGTAGTAGTGTTGTGGTACATGTAGCCCATTCCATACCAAGTGTGTATTTTTGTGTGCAGTGGATAGCTAGTAGCCAGAGTGAGATAGAGAATTCCTCCACTAGCAAATGGAGAAAGGATTGGCTAAAGATTTACATGCAGCTATATGAGGGATATATCAAGAACTACAAACTACAGATATATAGCTGCGAGACAGAATTAAAGCAGATAGAAAGTGAAGATAATGGTACGTAAGTCCATAATTTATGAAGTTTTAAATATAATTATTATAATAAATAATGAATACAATTGTGTGTGTTACACTTGTAAATGGCAAATTATGTATACGTAGTCAGTATTATACTCATGAAATACCTTATGTGATAGCATAGAAGGGGATCTCTCTAGGACTTAGCTAGGGATAGTGGACCTCATACTAAGACATGTTACATGAAGTCATGATTTAATCAATCACATGACCAAGCACAAAAATAGTTGCTTTCTCATCTATATCAAATTCAAGGCTTCACATGTTTATAAATTGTATATAGGCATTTCAGCTTAACTGGTGCCTGATAGCTAGTATTAATTATTCCTGAACTAATAATATGTGCAATTTTATAGCACATAATTATTGTTGGGTCTTAGATTTAGTATTGTATAGACAAGTACTTGTGCATCAGTAAGATTATCTTGGACTTGGTGTGTGGTTATAGATACAGACTAAATTTTGTCAAAGACCACTGCATTGATGATTAGTATCTGTAGACAGGGCAAATTTGCAAGGGGAATACAAGTACAATATGCGTGCCAACTACATGGCTGTGTGGCCACAGTAATGGGGAGGGTATTCAAGGGGTCCCTCACTTGCTTGACATGGAAACAAAAATTTGGCTTTGCTAGAATGCCTTTAGAGGCAATAAAGATGAACAAAATTCAGACATTATTAATAACACAAAGGGGAGGGTCCTGAATTCCTTCCTAGATCTCTTCCCAGTAGATTTTTCTCAAACTTTCTTCAGAAGCACTCTTGTGGCTGTAAATAGTTCATGTCCTTCTGACTGTGCACTTCTTCTGAGACTATTTATGACTATAAAAAATCTTCTTTACTGTTCTAAAATAAAGTAATGATATTATCATTATAGAGAGTCGTCTCAAAGAAACTAAACTGCTAGAGGATAATGGCAGGCAATTTGACTTACAAACCAATGGAGCATCTTTATATACTGCAAGTGAAAATGGTGAAGTTGAAGCGGTGAAATTGCTTATAGAAAATGGTGTGCCAGTTAATTTGCAAACTGTGGATGGTTCATCTGCTTTACACATTGCAAGCCAGAATGGACATGTTGAGGTGGCAAAATTGCTTCTAGTAAATGGTGCACAAGTGGACATACTTAACAATGACAAGTGGTCTCCTTTAATGACAGCATGCAAGTCTGGGCAAGCTGCTGTAACTCAAGTTCTTTTAGAAAATGAAGCTGATACGTATTTGCGGAATAACCAAGGTCAAACAGCTCTGGAAATTGCAATAAAACTAAATCTTGCAGATATCATTTCATTGTTTGCTGAACTGAAATGGAAGACAGCCTATCCTGGCATACTATTTTCAAAAGGTGTCAAGAAAGAGTTGATCACCTCAGACAAAAAGACCATTGACCTAATGAAAGATGTTGGTCTTTCTCTCACATTTCCTGAAAATTCTTTGCCATCTAGTGATATACCCTTGGAGTTAGCTATTCAGCCTTGCTTCAGTGGATCATTTGTACTGCCAGATGATATTGAGTTATCAAGTCCAGCTTATGCAATGATTCCAAACCGTGAAGTTACCTTCCAAAAATATTTGGAATTGAAGATACAGCATTATGCTAATCTCCAGACTGAGGAAGACTGCAAGGATATGGTATTTCTCTCAGCAAGTTCTATTCCAAAGTACAGAGGATTCAGTCCAATTTACGAGTTTGAAGAGATGAAAGAAGCGAAGGGGTTGTTCAGACCAGGACAGAAGCAGCCACTAGGGGAAATTCGATTAAAACATTTTTCAATTATTGGAATCGGGAAAAGGGTGATCAAGAAGATAAAAGACAGTATGACAATGAAAGTAACAAGTCTTTACTCTGCAAGATTGTTCATGACAGAAAAAGCTGCTGTCTTTTGCATTTGTTTGCATCAACCTCTGTATAGAAAGGTATGTTCAAATTTGATCAGCAGTCAATGATGTTCAAATATCATACTATTATTAGCTCTGTGAAACGGTGATTGCCAGTAAATATGTTTCAAAGGATAGACTACAAGAACCCATCGAATACAATGCTGTTACTCTCTCTTCCAATGAAGTTACTATAAAGGCCGTTGACAACAAGGATTGGAAAATTGTTCTTCCCAAAATTCCAAGAGTAATTTATATTATTATATTCTAGCCAATAATTATTGTAATTTGGAAATAATATGCATTCATTATCATATTGTAAACATCTCCATTTTTTGCCGATTATAATTTCAGATATCTGCAAATGAAATTTCACAACAAGTGTCCTATCAGGAGTCAGAGGAGTTGAAGGCACTAGGTTTCCCTCCAAGGATATCTATAGGCATCATTCCTGTGACTACCAATCCTCAACCATTGAAATTACAAGTAGAAGGACTTAATGAGGACTGTACTTTTGACCTTTCTCTAGGTACAGTAATTTCATTATCTATGTAGTTTTGTAATTCATAATTATTTCATCAGATTATTTCATCCCTGAAGTTGACACAGCTCCAATATCAGTATGTATCACACACTCGTGTGTCTAGCATTTTGATTTTTTGAATTTATGATGTAGCATGCTGTCAAAGAATTACATGAGGAACTTACACAACCAAACAGCTGCAACTCAAATATTCTGGACAAAGCTAGAGAAATGATGGACCAAGTGTTAATGGTTGAATCACTTCTAAAGTGAGTGATGTTTTCTCAAGATGGAATACATTATTTGATGTAAGGAACTTTTTAATGTCAGTAACAGAAGTACAGGAGCTGTCACAGCAATAACAGAAATATTAAGGAAAATAAAAAATGAAACATGCCAACAACTACATGATGTAGTAAAAGAAGAATTACAGAAGTTTAAAGTAAAACCAAGTTACAGTATAAATATTTTCATCATTTATATTTTGTATGTAGGTTAGTTTTGACCTGGAAAGACATGTGGAACAAGTGAATACTTTCACAAGACAGCTCAGTGTGAATTATGGAGCAAATACTAAGCACATTTCAGGTAAGAAGTAACTTTACATGTTTTTGACATGAAGAGTGCTGAATTAGCCAGATACTAGCTAATTTCATGAGGTGTGGTCACTTGATTGCAAGCAATCTCCTAGTTTATATTAATCTTGAATTTGTGATTATATAATAATAATTCGATAATAACTATAAGTTAGGACTACTCACTCCAGGCAATATGGCAGAGTATAAAGCAGCTACTCAGTTATTGATTGCAAATGCTGCAAATCTTCTCATCTCCATTAAGAAGGTGATCAAATCATCAAAATCAGTCCATGCACTTCAAAACAACCAAATCTTAAATCCAGGTAAAAGGGTTCCCACTATAAATACAACAAAAATGTATTGCAAAACTATCGTAATCATAGGTGTTAACGATCAGAATAAAAGGACTCCATCCATCAGTAAGTGGTCAATGATGATGTTGGTTTTGAGTATACTTTACCAAATATCATCTGCAGGTGACACACCCCTCCTCTACCAGCTGGAGTATTTAAAGGTTGGCAGTGAACAGTTCAAGATAATGGAAGAAATCTGTTACAAGTGGAAAGAAATAGCTTTTGCCCTGGAATTTGATCATCATGTTGTTGAAAGGATCAAATATGACACTCAGATGAAGGGCTGTGTGGAATCTTGTCGTGAGGTCTTCAGTCTATGGTTAAAAAGGGAGGCATGTCAGCCTGTCACATGGAGGAGACTTGTTAGTGCACTAAACGTGATTAACTTTGGAGTATTAGCTTCTAAACTTGATCAGTCACTATCGCCTTCATCTTAATGTGTTGTAAATTTTGCATGACATGCTATGACCTCTTTCTGTTATGCAGCCACTCACTGTATCGTGCATGACATTATTTTTAAATGTTGTAGCTATAATATTTTCAGTAGCTCTATAAGTGACCACAAGTTAGAGAGAGAAAATTTATTCCTAATACATGTAGAGCTATATAGTAATTTTTGTTGTAATTAAAGACAGTAATTGGGACCTACCTAAATATAAGCAAGCAATTGAGTTGACTACCAAAGAGAATCGACATCTGACATACTTAGAAGTGCTTATAGTTTACACTCAGAAAAGATGCAGAGAAGTAGACAGTTCATACATAGGGAAGATAGCCTAGCTACACACTCAAAGCCAGGTTGTGCAAGTAGTTTCACATGTATTTTACCACTTATTACTGACATTGTTCAATAGCACAGGAGGAAGTAGCTACTGATGCAAGAAATGTTAATTATCAGCTTCTTGCAATGTATGTACAGAATTTTTCAAAACAGGACATGCATGAAGATAGTGGATAATTTATATCTATAATTCTACCTTTTTAATCACCTTATTTCTTAACCACCTTAAAACAATGATAATGTAGAGTCTTAGATTTAAAATAATTATGTTAGTTTAATTCCCAGTTCCTTTGGCTACCTATTAGATATAGCACAATCCCAAGCAAGTATCTATGAATGTCTAGAACCAACTAAGCAAGTTGGATGAATCATTTATCATAGAGAGAAGTGCGTTCATATCATTAGCAATAGGCTAGCATTTCAAAGATGAATAGAGGCTATCAATTATCATGCTCTTGTTAGCTCCTCTCTCCAGAATCTAGTGTTCACTAGCTATCCCTGTGCAGTGTGATGCTCCAAAAGAATGTCAACTACAACTTCTAAAATAGTGGTTGTCAACATCACCACTGGTATGTATAAGGTCATTTAGTTTTGTAGGATCAAAGTAGTGACTTTACAATCTTGATATTATTTCATCTTTAAATATTATTATACATGCTAATTGCCAATGGATATCGAACATACCAGCTTGTTTTTGTGTGTAAAGGTACTCAAATCTTACCTTTATTATTCTCAAATATGCCGGTGTCATATAATATTGGGGACCCCTAACTTTAGGGCTCCCCGTCCCCAATATAATATAATATTGGGGACCCCCATCCCTATATTTATATATATAGAGAGAGACCCCCAGCCCCATGTATATGAGAACCCCCTTATACATATAGGGCCCCCCATTCCAAAATAATATTTGAGGACCCCATCCCTTATTATAAAATTATAGGGACCCTGTTGTTGCTGCTGGTCCCTAAAATACCACTTTGAGTTTTGGAGACAGCTAGCCATTATAGCTAATTATTATTTACTTCTACAGAACATAGATAATCACAGATAACAAAACGGAAGAAGATAGTTAGATAGTGATTATTGTCAGTCATGATATATAGCATAATATAATAATAGTGGAATAATGATAGTGATAATCATAAAACAAGTGATTCTGGAAGATAGTTATGTAGCTAAATAATAATTATTGTCAGTCATGATAGCATAATAGAGGCATGATAACAGATTACTTGCTAAATACAGTTGGGACAGTGCCAGATATCTCCCGCACCTGGAAGGTAACTAAGATCCATACATTTTAAGTGAAACCACTTAGTGCAGTTATCACATTGTATCATATTATCGTCATATGTGTCTGGCATTAGACACACACAGTATAGTTCAATCTCTCTTCCTGGAAAAAAATTATTCCAAGGACGACACTTTTTAAGGGTGGGGAATGGCAGCATTTTCTTCTTTGTGAAGCATTTAATTAGATGATCTCGCATTTGAGCTTGGTCAAATTCAAGCTTCTCTACACTCTCTCCAAGTGCAGCATGGACAGCAAATGCTATAGCAAATAGTCCACAATCATTCCCTCCAAGTTGTTGCTGCACATTAGGTACAACAACATGAAGCACAACATCACCCTCATCTTCTTCAGACAATGTTCTATAGAGAAGGGCTAACTGATGAGTTAAAGAAGAACTACGATCTCCAGTAAACATGCTATCATAAATAGCCACCTCATTTCCAATACTGCTAGAAGTCACCCAGTGGTTGTTATCAGCATGGTGAATCTGGAGAGCATCTCCTTTAACTGGACAAAAGCCATTGTTCTGAGATAACAAAGTAAACTGAAAGCCATCCAGGTTTGGATTTTCATCTTTCAATAGTTGTTGAGCAAGCTTCATATGGTCATCATCCAACCATTGGCCACTAGCAAGATTTTCCTTGTAAAACTTTTCCCACTTCCTATTATAAAAATAAGATAAAGAAAATTACAAAGCCTATTAGTTCTCCAAATAATGTGTATAGCTACAAATAAACCAATAACAATTTCACTAAACTAGTTATGCATGGGTTAATAACTTAATTTTGCCCCAGCCAAGTAGGCAGGTACGTAGGTAAAAATAGTAACACTTAATAACTGTATCTCAGTAAATAGCCACATCACTTCCTGTTATTGTTCTAAGATACAGAGACATATCAATTATTAAAAAGATAGCTACATAGCTGCATACCTCTTTGCTTTTTTTTTCTCACTTTGTTCCACCCTACATTTCTTCCTGAGAAGCATTTCCTCATCACCTGTCTCAACTTCATCCCTTTCTTCATGTTTTCGTTTCTTATACACTTTCAGCATCCCAATATTTATTTTTCGCTTTAAAACCTTGCCAGCTTCATTTTTAAGTGATATAACGGGTCCTTCTATGTGTAAATTTCCTTACAGTATTCTTATAGTATATTACAGTAATCTTATTTTATAGTCAGTAATCTTATTATACATATATTATTGAATATTACAAGTATATTACAAATGACGTAATGTCGAGGATTTACACATAGAATCACCCAATATAACCCTTTTCCAAAACATTTATGAATTGTATAAGGACCTGAAAATGTTTCTTCCATCTTGCCTCCTTTCCTTGCTTTCTGACCAGTATTTTCTAATAAAACTTCTGTTCCAACAGACAGCTCTTCAGGCAAATACTTTTGATCGTAAGTATCCTATGAATGATAATGAGCTTATGCCAGTGCCTAAAATTAGATAAAATTATCGCTGCCCTATTAATTGCCTAATAGGAAAAAAATTCACATAATATAATAACAGCACAATAGCACATGAACAAGTTGAAGCATTCAATATTAATTTTGACTTTGGAAATTATAATAACTAGAACAAAGTGTGGGAGGAGCATTAACAGTATGTGTGTTAATGTTGAGTTACACTACTGGGAGCTTGAGCTAGAGTTTGTGTCAAACCAGTGTTTGTCACTGCCCAATTCTGATTTATCACTGCCCAAATCTGATTTATCATTGCCCAATTGGGCAGTGATAGTACTATATTTTAGGCAATGGCTTTATGCCACTTTTAGATTAACTATAACAATAACAATTACTTTATTAACCTTTTGCTTCTCAAAATATTATTCTCTACTTTGTCAAAAATCTCTTTTCTCTTGGAAATTAGAGCTTGGAGTGTTCCATCTAAATCTTCTTCCTTCAAGTTATCACCATTTGATGGAGTGGGCATCATGACAACATCAATCGGAAGCCTCATTTGTTCTTGATACAAAAATGTTTGGTAGTTGCTTGACTAGAAGCCCTGTATCCCATGAGGATTGTGCCTATTTTTCATCCCATTTGGTCTGATCTTCATGACATAACTTTGAGAGGCAACAGCAGTGAGTTTGATTAAATCTTTCTGTGAGTCCATTAGTCTATGTAGGTAAGAATGAATAATATGAAGGTAGCTATACTGATACTATTAATTGATCAACATACCTGTGGATGATAATGACAATATTATAGTCAACCAATGTTGAGTCTTAGTAATTTCATACAGTTGCTGCATCACCTCATTAACAAACTCCCTGCCCTGGTCTGTTAGAACAATCTCAGGACAGCCATGATGACATATACACTATCATAATAATTATAAAATAAATAATATCTGAAAGCTGTCTACGCCAATCAAACCTAATGTGCACTTACACTGTACATAAATTGGGCAACACCTGCAGCAGTTTTATCTTGGAGAGGGGCAGCTTCTGCCCATTTCGAAAAGTAATCTGTTAATGTTATTATGTATTTATTGCCTCGAGGTGTCACTGGTAATAGTCCTATAAGATCCATCCCAACTTGACTCCAAAATTTCGACTTGACAGGTATTGGGTGAAGGGAACCAGCAGTTCTCTTCAGCCTCTTGTTGTAGCGTTGACAGGATTCACAGGTCATGACCTAAGTCAGAAAATAATCCATAACTGTATATTTACAAGTTCAAAGTTCCTGAAGATGCAATATCTTTAGTCATACCAGGCCAGTAATATTTTAAGCACACTAATTTAACTGTCTTGTTTATTCCCATATGCTGTCTATCATGAACTGACGAAACAATTTTCTCTTGCCGTTTTTTGTCATCAACAACTAACCGGGGAGTTCCAGTAGCTGACTTCCCTATAGAGTTGAACACCAACTTAACCAAATCGCATGATTAAAGCAATATCACATGCATAAAGCCTCTTAAAGAAATCTCACTTCTATAAAAGCATACGTAGATTTCTTAATGTTCATTTCATGATGAGTCAAATCACCACTCACTAGATTACATGACATGCTATAACTATTATTAATTTTTAGCTACAGCATAGGTGTAGGAAGATGGGGTGGCCAGCCCAGCATTGAATGTGAGTAACATGTAACACATGGCCATTAGACCATGGTGAGGGAAAGGGTGCGGGAGGGGGATGGATGTGCCCTCTCCCCTATGGAGCACATAAGAAAATTTCTTTGTCATATGCAAGAAGTCAGCACAGGTGCTAGCTGACATCATTCTTACTCCTGTTTAAAAAGGTCAAAGCTTAGAGAACATGTGACACACAAAAACATAATTAGCTAATGCTTTCCAAAATAATAATTGTCTCAACGTAAATTAACAGAAATAAATTTTTTTGCTTTTTAAATCGAGTTCATCAGTTTTAGATTGGTAATTGTTAAGTTTGCAATCAGACATAATAAGCCTTTATCTTACAAAGGGAAGAAAAGGATCTTTCTACGGTCACAGAAGTGGTAGGAAAAGTGAAATAAATCTTTAAAAGTTTATCAATTTTATTTAGCATGCCTCTAAATAATAAGGGTTTGCATTTAGTACATCGGCAATAGTTCTAACATTTGTAACTTTTAGGATAGGTTTTGATAGCATCATGAAGCATTAGCAATTATGCTTTCATGCTTCCAGGTTAATGTCATCTCTGAAATCTCATCTTGTAATACTTTTCCATTTAAATGTTTAAGTAGAAGTGACTCAATAGTTTTAACTTTGCTAGCTAATATCACTCTGTTTGAACACTCTTATAAAGTCAGATCAATCAATGGCTTCAAAATATGACTGCCTATATCTATAATATATCTCTAGGATTTGCATATACATGACCTTGAACTTGCGGACATCTTCAGGTATTCACATCCAAACTACATGGACACTGGCATGATGTATCTTCATCATAAACATTTTCTATGTCATCCACTTCAACAACATTCTGAGATTGAACCTTAGGACTGCTATCTGAATCATCCTCTAATTTCAAATCATCAGTGACAGGCTTAGCTGCAGCAGATTTAGCATGTATACATAGGGTTGGTTAAGGCTAGTTAGTAGGTAGCTACAGCATAGTAGCTATGTGTTCACTAACCTTGAGGAGACAATTTGTCTCTTCTGTCTTTGTGCAGCTGCAAGAAGCTGCATCAAATGCGTTTTTTATCTATGGCTGTATGAGGTCTGATCAGCTGAGTTAGCTATTTTAAAGCATGTTGTGAAGATTGCAAGCCTGGCAGCATTCCATTCAAGGCTCTAAACTCACAGCTTTATTCAATGCTTGTACAAACTGAATCTTTACAAGTGAACTTAGTTGCAAGCAGAATTTTTTAGGATGGCCAAGACCAAAACTTAGGGTCACCCTGGCCACCCTACTTCCTACACCTATGTACAGTATTAAACTAAAATAAATTGCTAACTTATCATCTATATAATACAGGTGAGCATCTTTAACAGAGAAAAACTTTACTCTTTTCCTCAGAGCTTGCTTATCTGACTTACTAAAACCATCAGGATACCTTCCCTCACTTAAATAGTTATACATTTCCTGATAAGAGAATCTTCCACCGCTGGAACCCGCTGGAATCTGTGGAAGTCACATTCGCCATCTCGAAAAATGCGAGCTTTCTAAGGACCCCAAATTCATAAGGGGGTCCCCAAAATAATATTAATATGGGGACGGGGGGTCCCTAAAATTATGGGGTCCCAAAAATTTTATGACACCGGCATAAGCCTACTTCTGCACATGCGCACAATTATCTTGGTTGGGCGTGGCTGATACGTAATAATTAAAAATGCCTGCGACAGCAATATTTTTGCCGATTTCGCTGAAAGTAGCTATCACACAGTCTTTTCAAGGAAAACAAAGAAGTAAGTACAGTAGAAAATAAAATTAATGGTCCACTCAGACTAATTTTGGTTTCGTAAGTTGCATTGTTCCCACTGCCCAAAACCAATTTGCAAAATTGCATGTTCTTGACGTGCATCCTTCCATTCAGTCCATCATTTCTCTCTGCTACATACGTAGAGTTTCCATTTCCAGTTTTCCTTGGACTGATCACAGAAAGATTATTAGTGCACAAAGTAGCTAGCTAACATTTCACTGAGGATTCCATAGACTCTAGAAGGAGATAATTAGCTGACCCAGACCCTTGTTTTTCCACACACCCATTAATGAGAAGCTGGGTGTGTGCTTGAGACTAGATATATCTGGTTCTCCAAGGACAAATCAAGGCATGCAGAGGCTTATAAGACTAGATATTGGAGGTTCTAAAATGAATTAGCTATGGCTAGGCTATAGCTATAGCTATCTACTTACTAGTTAGTCAAGAAAATTTTCAGCATCAATTTTACTGTCATTGTTGTGCTAGCTATCTGCTAGTCAAATGGTAGTAGTTATTTAAATCATTTTGCAGACACTTTTAGAATACTTATAGAAAAGAAGCAAGCCTTCATTTATTTTATTTTGCTCTTATTATAGGAATTAAGCATTGGAGTCACTTTTTGCAGCTCTCTCTTTATGAGTGTCAAGCTGTGAACTAACTGTACATACATAATCACATTACAACTCTTCCTATATTTTGCCATCAAGGGCCATTGCTAAACAATCTTAGCATGAATAATACTTCAGTAGTCCTGTCTTTTTGACATGCCTGCCTGCATGTATTTAGAATGCAACAGAATTCCTGGGCCCTGAGTCATGAATATAATAATGCAAGTCACAGTTTTAAAAAGGGGCGTAGTAGCCATAGTTGTGGGCAAATTCATTCAAATCTCACTAATTGATGACAACTCTATTACTACGTATAATAGTAATGATACAATAATGTTACACCATGTCCAGAATCCCAGCAGCAGAAGCAGTAGTTTTGCTGACAACAGGATGATATAGCTATATTGAATAAGCTACAAACCCTGCTGGATTATACTTTCTTAGGAGGATAATAATATTATTTGAAGCTATGTAGGGCTCAAGGGACAGGGGCTAGGTGCTACGTAGGAGGAACAGAGGCTAGATACTAGGGCTCAAGGGACAAGGGCTAGATGCTGGGGCTTAAAGACAGGGGCTTAAAGACAGGGGCTGGGTACTAAGGCATAGCCAAATTAGTTTTGAACAATATACATGCTGCTACAACTAATTTGGGTGACATGCATTGTTGCACATGTCAATGTCTGTGTGTAGAGTTGCAGTTATTAGCCAATTGGTGGACAATTTATGCTTGAACTTTTAAAGGCTATTTAAATAATTCATTAATGCATATTCTAGCATATTCATGTGAGAAGATTCTCTTACATGTGCTGCTTTGTACTGCTACACCTGCTAGACTATATGATTACTTAAACAGCCATCAATTGGACCTTATGGTTGGAACATGGATGTTAGGACTATTATTATAATTTTGCTCACCATAAATCCTGATAAGAAAATGACTAGTTAATTTCTTGCACCTGTTTCAAATTTAAATGAATTAACTATGAATTTGCCATACTTTTAGTAATTATATTCATAGTAATGGCAATTCAGCTAGTCTTGCTGATCTGGACAGAGCAGGTTTTCTTTTGAGAAAATGTGTGCTATTAGCTATGTAGAAATTTCTCCAGACCTATATTATGATTTTTCTCAAGTCAAGAACAATGATATTATTATTAGCTATGTACTACAAGAGGTTTATGCCAGCACTGTGATAATTCTATATACTCCCAATTAGCATTCTATTGATTACACTCTCATTATTAACATGAATCCAAACATTTCTTTAGTAGCATTGTTCATCCTGTCAAAGACAATGACCAGTGGATGTGGAATTCATAGTTATGTCATTGATATCAATCTATCATAGTGACCTAAGCATAGTGACCCAAACATCACTTTTTACAGATTTAAATAGTCCTAGCTGAAGGGTTGAGAGTTCTGAGACAGAGAATGGAATGGAGTTTGTTTCTCAGACTCTAGAGAAACAGACTTAATAATAATATTGTTGCTATATATTGAGGACCCCTAATCATTCAGCATAGAGAGAGGTTACTATGTATAAAGTAGCTATAATAATATATTATTAAATACCACACTTCGAGAGATACTTTTATTTCTTTATTTAACAGGTACAGCCTGACACTGCTGATGCTGTTATTAAACACATTGCCCGATATCTCTACTAGACACAGCCTACACTGCTAATATTTCTATTTGACACAGCCTGACACTACTGATATACTAATATCTCCATTAGACACTGCCTAACACAGCAGATATATCCACAACACTTGACACTCCAATATCTCCTGATAGCTAGCTACATTTGACATCTCCACTAGACTTGATAAAGAATTTTTGGAAGTGGTATATATTGAACATAAAATGGAAAGTAAAAGTAAGTAATTATACTGGTGATGTGGTTATTGTGATCAGAAGAATATATACCAAAGAATGCATATAGCTAGCTAATAATTATATAGATTATGGTAAGATGATTTGCATGGAGAGAACCTTTTTATAGAATTGGAATGAACCAAAATAATATTATTAAATACACATGTCTAGCTATCATTATAATTATTATTGATTCAATCTTCAAAGATACAGCAATGCATGTAACCACAGTCTTTGATCATACAATTATATGATCAAAAGACAGTCAAGATATCAGGGGTCAAGTGCTCCCAGCACTCCCATGATTCATATACCTAATTATATTGATAATTCATTAATATGCATAAAAGTGACTGGCACAATCAAGTAAACTCTCCATCATCCTGACCAGTATTAATTATGCAAATAAAAGAACTTTTATAGTAGCTACCAAACATCATAAAATATAATTTTACAGCAGAAATTAACTATTTTTGGTTCAATGCCTATTTGCATTCATTCCTACAGCATAGATGCCAACCTTTCTGGAACAATTTCCAGGACAGGAAGCCACACCCCTAACCATGCCCAATACCCATGCATAGATTTTCCTGTGCATTCCATTGTTATCATGTGAACAGTCACTCAGTAATCTGATGTAATCATGTATTGTTGTTGTCATAATACATGATGTAAAATACAGCTAATACATAAAATGCATGCAGGCAGCTAGCTTCTTATTATGTATCCATGACTATAGGCATTAATAATTGGTACTTGTACTTGTTCATGTTGGTTATACCAAAGCCACACACCCTATTTCAAAGGTTAAACTAGCAATTTATCTAGATTTCCAGGACAAACACCCTATTCTTGCAGGATAAGGACATAATCAAATTATCCAGAACTGTCCTGGACATTCCAGGACAGTTGGGAACTATGCTACAGTGTCTTTCACTTCTTATTTTGTCTGTAATGGGTGCTTACTGGCTGTGTATGTATTAGGACAAAAAAGTCATAAGCACTATTGTCGACACCCAATGAATCACTGTTTTATCTTTAGCACATCATCTAGTAACAAACTTTTTCAAGAGAAAATAGGGTTCAGTGTTGTGTAAGTGGGCAATATGCCACTCCTACAATTCCAGTTTCTGCTAATCGGCCAAACAATGTAGCTCTATAGCTACCACCAACTAATGGCTAAACAACTTATTCAGCCCTCAATCACTACTTACGAATGTGTACTAATTCTTATAATGAAGAGCAAGTCATCTGTGTATAATACAACATAAGAATATCCTTAATTGAATGATGCATTTTGAATAATAAGCAGAACTTAAATAATAGACACACTTTTAACCTGTAATAAAATAACATTCAAATGACATGTAGCATAATTACACTCTAGTAGAGCAGCTGCATTTACTTATGGCAAAGCTATAGAGCAGACCTACAATTGTTATAAAGACTATAAATTGCTTCAGGGAATGTGTTCCAAAATGAATTATTCCCTAATTCACAATTTTAAGCATAATTTCAACATTATCTAGCTCCTCTCAGGCTCAGTGTGGAAAATGTGGCAACTACCCTAGAGCATATTCCATTGGATGATGTTGGTACAATACTGTACATTCCTAAGGCTAAGTTAGAAGCTACTAAATCTGAATTTTCCACTGACAAGGAACGTCTAAGAGTACTGATACAGTACTGGTTTGATAAAGATCCCCATGTTTCCTGGAGGAGGCTTATAATACGACTAGACTGGGTATCTATATATGATGAAACAGCAACAGCAGCAGCAGCTAACTCTATAAGGAACTATGCAGAGAAGCTGACAGGTCAGTTATGATGGTAAGGACACTCAGAACAACTAGAGTGTACACTATAGAGTGTACACTATACTCTGTGATGTTCTTGTTGCCAGTTTATATATAGCATACATGACCTTATATATTTTCATGCCTGTTTTTATATAGCATCAAGCAGAAATCCTTTAATTCCTATATGTACCTCTGAAATGAGTGGACACTAATATTGAATATTGAAATATGTACCACCCCCTCAATTGAGGTGTCCCTTCTACTCTCTCAAGTTAAGATACTTTTGTCTATTCCTAAGTTCTCAGAATAGCCTAGCCTAAGTGCAACTGTTTCAGGTATGTAGAGTTTGTATGAGAAGGAAGGGGTTGTTGAAGAAGGTTTCTTATGGGTGAGGCAGTAGATATGTTATTCCTTGTTAAAGTGTTTAAAAGGAGAAAGGAGAGAATAATGTAGACATACCTGATATTCTGTACTTCTACTGCTGATATTAAATCTGTGGGCATGGTATCATAAAGATCAAACTAGTTTAGAGGCCACACTTCCTAACATTATTTCAAGCATCTAGAGCAATCCAGCTCAGCTTATATTCTTCACTTATTGTTAAATGCCATTGTATGTACGTATATAGCTGCTTCTGTCAATATAACTCTTTAGTAGATGCATAACTCTCATGTTGTAATAAACAATTATTAAGAACGTCAGACATGTACAATAACTAGCTCTTATATTGATGATTCAAAGCTACAAGAAGTCATGCTTGTTGCAAAGAAATTAATGTTTACTCCAGACTTAATCAGTGCACATAGCTATTCCAGTAACCAGAGAAAGTAGACTTTATGTCTGATTCTTAATATTCAGAAGTTGTTTATTGAGATAGAGGATAATATGGTAATACGTAATAATTGTATGCAGATCCTAATAATGTACTTCATACAGTTGATCTGTTTGCAGAGTTAACTTATATAACAAGAGTGAAGTATATAGTAGTATGCATGTTGGGTATTCTAACACTATTATAATATGGTAAAGGCAAAGTCACACATGAACATGCAAAACTAAGGAATCCTTTAATTAAATTTTCCATCTTCAATCTTATTTCCTGATGATGAATGAACTTTGCTAAACTGTATGTGTAGCTACTTGATTAGTTGTTATCCTCCTTCAGATCCTAGCCTTACCTGCAGCAGTGTGTTGGCTGCTTTGGAGACAGTCAATGATGTTACGAATGGTTATAATGCTTATAAAAAGCTTGAGAACTGCCTTAGCATAGAATTTGAGGCATGGAAGATGAAGATGAGAAAGCAGTATAGTAGTGTTATCGAATATAGGAAGGATTTGGTGAACTATTGGCTAAAGTATCATCCTAATGCATCATGGAAGTATCTGGCAGGGGAACTTCTTTACACAGAATGTAACCAAGCTCTGGAAGAAGTGAAAAGGAACATCCCCAGACCAATAAATGGTATGAATATACTTTTTGGTGTTATTGTAAACAAGTGTCTATATTATATTTATATAGTCTGTTATGAACCAAAAAGATGTACCATAGTTAATAGGAAATCTAAGGAGCTTTACAAACAACACACTTTTATTCATAGTATGGCTATAACAAATTTCTTTATTTCCTATCTATTTCTGGCTAATAGTCTTTAAAATTGTTAGTAACTCTCACAAACCTGAATAATATGTTTTCGCTAAAACATACCTTTGCTGAATAGTATCATGTGTTTGTCCCAGATCAACATTATAATAATAGTAAGAGCTGAATTGTGCCATCAGTGAATAGAATTATGAAGTGATGAGTATGAATTAGAGAAATACTATTTCTGATGAAGAGAGCTTAATTATCTTGAAATTGAGACTTTAGCTACTCCTCTTCACTCCAATAGTTTCTGATATTTTTTACCCACACCATTAAGACTAAGTGATGATTGATAATGTAGAATCACTATGAAGTGTACGGTTGTTTGCAAGTATGTAGAATCTTAATACTTTAGATTCATAATAATATGAATAGACACTATAGACAGCAGAATAACTAACTGCTTATTAATTTTTGTATTAAATCAATACCTTAATTAGTTATCTAACTAAAGATCCACCTCAACTTTCATTATGGCATGAGTATCATACTAAAGAGTCAGGCTGCAGTGTGGTGTATTGATATTTAATGTTGCTTGTGGTTTTTGCATTCAAGAGGTATATGAACCTCTATAGCTATGTCTAATAGCTGGTGTTTATTTTTACTGAGATAAATGACTCAGATTAATTTTGATTATTATGATCTGAATTCTAAACTGGTGTATACCTGATCGATATGCATTATGTGAAGTTTTGATTGAAAAAGAAGCAAATAACATCATTTATCATAACCCTAGGAGAGTTTTTTATAGCTACAGCTACTCTTCTCTATTTCAATAAAACCTTATTGAAAATGCTTATTACATATCTATTGGCCATTCTGTACTGTCACTCCATCCAAATGGTATATTCTACCCTCACATATGGATTTAACCCCCCTAGAATATCTTTGATCTGAGAGTGTCGACACTTCTGATAATGTGTACATATTTGACTAGTTAAATCTTGTCATTCTACCTACCAGTAAATACAATAATGCAATCTACTCAAGATTAAGAGCTCATTGTGTATTGTTTATTATTAGTATTGAAATTATTATTAATAATCATTAGCTATTTGCTAACCTACAAACATTAACTTCTGGTCTGTGTTACTGGCAGTAGCGTCGTGAGAGGGGTGGGTTCATTTGCACCCAGAACAACTTAACTTGCACCCCTAACACTTACTTGCATCCCTGCAGAGTAGCTCAGTCATTAGCTACCGGCTAAAAAGCATTATTTAACTCCAGGCCATAGAACTGTGGCTACACACTAGAACTTGCGGCTGCTGCAGCACAGCAGTCATTATGATCACGCAAAGGTTCAAAGTTCACTGAGGTCATAAGTATTATTATTATTATAGAGATTAAGTAGAGAATAAGAATAAGTATTATGCATGCAACTATAGCTTGCACCCAGTATACAAAGTGGCTAGAGACGCCACTGGTTACTGGTATTACAAGAGTAGTTGTAAGGAGTAAAATTTAAAGCCACACTATATGCATATTAAATTCTTAGTGTTTATATGCTCCATTTGTGCTCATTGAGTTTGAAATAATTTAACTTCCACAGACCCCTCTCTCACTCTCACCAACCTCACTCAGCTGATGGAAAATGTGAAGGATGTCTTAGATATTGAGATATATCTTAACATCCCTCATAATTCATGTGATTACAGCCGTAACTTGCAAACTATTAACTCCAAACATATAGAGATGCTCAGTGAGTGGTATCTGAACAACCACCCAGCCCCATCATGGCAACACATAATTGATGGTCTATATCATTATAGACAACATGAAGCACTGGAGAAGTTAAAGACCCTCCTTCAAAGAGGTTAGTCAATGCTATAATCCTAGTCTGCTGTAATAAGTTGCGTTAGTTTAGCTTGTAATCCCATATTTATAAATAATGTAAAGATAAGGGTCACAGGTATACACTGGCAATCAAAAGAAACTACTTACTATAATTAGTGTCTAGATGTTAGAGGCTAGAAGAAATGTCATGATTGTGTCTTTGAAATACATTGGAGTAAGCAACATGATCCATGAAATAAATTTTAATTTAAGGAGGTAGCTACATATTATATCAGCTAAAACTGCACCTTTTATAAACATGTCATATAGCTGATGTTCAACTTTTTTTTGATTATCAGATTATAATGAGAAATAGCTAATCTGAATACTAAACTAATATAATAATCCTACCCCCTCATCTGCTTGGAATATCTTTTATCTGATAGTGTCAGCACTTCTAATTAGTGTAATATTAATATTGTGTACATATTTATTATGACTATTAAACTTGTTATACATAATTATTATATAAATTAAGACATGTATAAGTAAATACGTACAATCAGGCTGCATTATTAATATATATGTTTACTAACCTACAAACATTATTATCTTCATGTCTGTGTTATTAGTGTATCTTAAGAGTAGCTGTAAAAGAGCCAAATTAAAGCCACAAATTATTTATTATTTACATAGCTACTCTATTTGTTTACAATGAATTTGAGATAACCTATATAAATCATCTCTCACAGGCTACTCCCTCTCTCTCACTAGCCTCACTCATCTGATGAGGTTTGTGAATGATATTGTTCAGGTTAAGTTGATTCTCAACATTCCTGATGATGTATTTGATGACACCTATAAACAGCACTCCAATAACTCAAATAACTCTGAACGTAAGAAGATCCTCAGCAAGTGGTATCTGAACAACCACCCAGCCCCATCATGGCAACACATAGCTGATGGTCTATATCGTTTTAAAGAACACGAAGCACTAGATGTGCTAAGGACCCACTACCTCAGAGGTTAGTCAATACTATAGCTATATGATCCTGGTCTACTGTTTTCAGTTGTGTGGTTTAGACATTAAAGCCAATTTTATATAGCAATTCTAGCCATAGACTACAATTGAATTAAGACAAGGCTTCACTTAAGTGTTAATTAATTGATGTGGAAGAAAAACCAATCTTTGGACAAGTAGGTAGTTAAAGGATGTTTTTGCACTGATGATGTACTTTTGTTCAAAGAGAAGGAAATGGAACCTAAGGCCTCAAGGAAGTAATAGGTGATACAGTTTCTGAGGTGCTTTCTTTAACATTTCCAGTGGGTTGGCTCTTTCATTAACCACTTTGTTGCCACGGAAATAAGAGCATCAACTTTAATACTTGGCTATGGATACGTATAACTGACATTGTCTTGATATACCTTTATGAACAGCTAACATATTATGTCAACCACCTGCTTTCATATCTAAGCAAGTACCACCTTAGGCAATACAGATATCTTGTATTACTATAATCTGAAACTCAGTAAATTTAGCTGATTAGTATAGTGATGCCATGCCTGAATGTTTTCTTGTCTGTGTGGCTCTATAATGAAATCATAAATAACATGTTTAACATGTTTATCTGTAGTTCATAGATTATTATTTTACATGTACATGTGTATTGTCTTGTGAATCATTTAGGTCCCCTTCATGGAGTGCACTAATGGAGGCCCTGGAATCTCCCTATCTCAGCTGATAAGATTAGAAGCAAGTACATGAAGTAGTAGCATTAGCTACCTCTGACTGCACTGTGTTTTATAGTTAGTTTATTAGAAATCTTTATTGTGAATTGATTGGAAATAGAGTACTAGTCTCCAACAACTTATTTTTATGAAATCCTATTAATTTTGTACATTTCCATGTTTCCATGTAATAAATGTACACTCACAAATGATTCAGAAGTTTTGATTTCATTTCTGGCTACAGAATTATGACAGAGGATGGCACAAGCACACTTCCATACATGAAGTAACAACTGTTAATATGTAGTTTTCAAGTTCACTTGTGAGGACAGTTTACAGTTTGTACAATGGCTATTTATTACAATCTGAGATGTGAATTTTCCATGGTCTCTGTTAATATTGATTCCTAATAGTAGAAAGGTGTCCATTATTATGTTAATATCATTAATTATGATCATGTCAAATCACATTAAGAAAAAAATAATAAACTCCCAATCAAAAGGATAGCTTTCATTGTAATTAAGAATTCTGAACTATATAATACGTATGATGATCATTTCTCTAAACTGCCAGGAAATTTCCAGTGCATCAGAAATAAGAACCACACAAATGATTGTTGTGACTGCTGGCTAATATCTAGCTACTAAAAATCTAGCAACCACACTATCACTGCACTGTTAACAAACTCATTCTGAATGACTAATAGGTGATGAAGTAAAAAAACCACAGCCCTCCCCATCAAACCTTCTCCAAGGTCATCAATGTTCAGTCCTTGAGGATCCTGTAACAAGAATATCCTCTAAGAAACATGTCAACTTATCCATACCTTACAATATCTGGTCCATCACATTCTAGAACAGTGATGGAGCTGAAGAAACACTGAATGTGAGTGGGTCTAGTGTAAGTATAAAGACCATGATGTGTGTTGATCAGCACACACTACTCACCTAATACCAGCTGGAAGCAGTCAAGGGTAGAGAATGGCTTTCCTCCAGCAAGGGTAGTGAACAAATCTTCAGCGTTAGGAAGTCAGAATTCACCATGATCTTATAGTCTCTAAAGATCCTGATGACTCTAGGAACTAGGGTAGCTCACTCACTGTAGAAGATGTTTGACTATTCCTATTTCTCACTGGCAAACACATCTTGGTAGTATATAGTCTAACAGACTAATAACTTGATAATGTACTTTTAAGGTCTAGTAAAATGTTGTTTTTTTTTCAAAAGGATAAGATTAATCTCCAGCTACTATGAAAAGATCTAGCTCTTAGGTACTTGCTTCAGATTACAAACCTTCAAAGAAAATGTACCCAATAGTTTCATGTGCTCTCCTGTGTAAGTTTTCAAGAAACTTGGGTGTCTGGCATTAGGAAACTTTGATCTTATCTTACGTATGTTAACTGCATATTCTCCTGTAGCTACTGCTGATATTGAAGTCTTCAACATAATTCAAGGTCCAGAAAGAATGGATATCTATGGATAGTCAGCATCTTTCTAGACACTTGTATATCTATATCAACAATAGATTTAACTGTATTGCCACTCAAAATTCAGCTTAGTGCAGTCTCTTAGGAGAAGCAGTACTGATAGTTTACCCATGCCCTATAACTTTGTGTCAGTTTTCTTGCTGGCAGGTGTGTAATGTGGCCCATCTTAGCTACCACATTCTTGACGCTTGACACAACAGAATCTACGAGATCCATTTTTCTTTCATGGTTGACTTCACACATCTATAGCTATGACAGTTGTTGTTCAGAGATTGTCTCAAAGCTGGAGTTCTTCAAGATAGAAATGGAAAGGAGAATCCAGAAGTTCCCCACTTTTCTTGCTGTTTGTCTAGCCTTAATGCAAGAAACTCCTCTACTCCCACATAATTAAAGATGAGGATTCAATCAACCTGGCTATACAGTCAACAAATCACTCTCTGATTGAGAGATACTACTCAATGGAATGGCACTAGGGTGGTGTGGGCATCACAGATAAAGTGCAGAAAGTTCTGATTAAGGCTGGAGAGATAATAGTATTGTGGAAAAATCTTCCTAGATGATGTTGGAGCACATGGTACTACTTCACTGGCCAACATGATTGAGTGTGCCACTTCCTTCCTTCTTAACCTTGGACCTATATAAGGGTACAGTGACTATACTGTTTTTTTTTAAGTCACTATCTGGCATCAATCCATGCTCCTACTACCAGGTGTCAACCATAAGTCCCCTTCTTTTAATTAATTGATATTTGGGGATGGATGGAAGTGAAGTGACCTCCACACTAGAGAGTTGTTGCAGAAGAAAAGAATTATACATGTGTTGTTGTGGTATGTTAATTGAACAGTCTGTTCTATCTATGGTCATACGTAGACATGTCATAAATTGATTTATTCATTATGTAATTATCAATAACCACAAGTTGTTGTGAATCATGATTCTTTGTGACTGATATTGAACAATAACATGCACATTGTAGGTGTACTCATGGTTAGCAGAAACTGCTTACCCCCACAATGCAGAGGGTAAATAAATTGTAAGGAAAAGATGTCATACAGTATCACAGGTACATCATAAACTATATTCTAGCTAGCTAGCTAGCTAATTATTGCCTAATATAACTAGCACAGTTAATCTTTTCAAACACTACATAGCTAGCTAGCTAACATTCATAGGAAGAGCAGGAGAAACCAATAGGGATGAGACAGGCTAGTGAGAAAAAGTCTGCCCCACAGCAGACGTCATGGTCATAACAACCTTGATGATAGCAACAGTCTTCACAAACATACCACCAGCAGGTCGAACACCCAGGCCCACACATGCCCAGACACTCAGAGCCTTGGGGACATGTGGAGCAAGTGAAGAGGTGCAGCATATTTGGATATTTAACGTAAGAGGTACGAAGATTAGGACATACTTGATGAGATCTCCTATTTCTCTTCTCTCTCAAATCTATCATAACAACATCCAAAGATTTGTAATCCCTCCAGTTTGCGAAGTGAAGCACAGTTGTAAAGAGATTTAAGGCTGCAGGATTTTCGTACCCATAAATTCCGGCATTTCCAAGAGCATGACAGGCATCAATCGCCATTAGTATTTCAGGAGAAGTCAGTAATTTTCTGAGCATTAATTCTTTGGTTTCATCAGTGGAATTTGAATCTAAGTGTTGCAGCAACTCGACTGGAATCTGATGATCACTCAAAGATTTACTGAAGTGATGGCTGACTGTGATGGGCAAAACATACTCGATCCACTTGCCATCTTCTTTTTCGAGATAGACACTATGTCCCATAATCCTCAGCAAAGAAGCAGATGCGAGCATGGAATGGTGTGTGAACACGACTTCACTTCCAGTCAAGGAAGTGATATTGATGTAAATGCTATTGTTGGAGATGAGGCTATGAATAATCAAACCTCCCTCATTGCCTTTCTCATATTTTGCCATTATCTCCTGTTGGGATCTAGTAAGTATGGTCAACTTTTCATCGTCTGAACTCTCTGCAGAAGAACTGATTGCTACTGTAGAGATTAATAGAACTGCAACCACACATTTTATATAGAGCATTGTGAAGAGATTTTGAATCAAACTAGCTAACTAGATACATCGATGCTTATCTTTATAGTATCAATAGTTATGAAACCACTGCTAATTACTCCAACTGTAAAATAACAAACTTGTTACTTGTACTTTTTAGTTTTAGTTTGACATTATGTACTATAGCAGTTGTGAATCCACTACTAAATACTCTAACTATAAATATCAAACTTATCACTTGTTGTAAGTACTTTTAGTTTGGCATCATGTACTAACAGTTGTGAATCCACTGCTAAAATACTACAACTGTACTTATCACTTGTACTTTCAGTTTGACATCATGCACTAGTTATAGTCCAGACATGATTTGCTAGTTACATGCACTAGATATGTAATAATTTATTTTACTGATTTATACTAGCAAATTATGACCAGGTAATGCATGTAATTAGTAAATCACCAAGTTTTGTATGTATATTATAGTGCATAGAGCTAACTATCTGTTTGAATGAATGATAACAGCTGGAAATATAACTATATAATAGTGAAAGTATATAGCTAGCTATAGGTTCAGTGAACTATAACACACTTATTTCCATCATCTTTGTATGGGTTCCATAGTGCTTTGCAAATCCACAGCAACTGTGTACAATATAGCGTGCAATAATACTTGAAGCAGAACTAATATAATATTATACCAATCCTTTATATTATTATTTTGACAGGAGATTCCTTCTATTTCACAGCCCTACTACATTTCACAGCCCTACTCTTGTTTCTGTTCTCCTCTACTTCTATTCTCCCTACTTCTGTGCTCCCTATTTTACAACCCTGTTCCTGTTCTTTTTATTGACTAAGTTCAATAGTGCAGATTATACAATAGAATCTTCTATAATAAACCTTCTAATTAGGGGACAAATTAGCTAGATGTCCAAATAACTTCCATACATACATAGTTATGTAATAGAATCTGACTTTCAAAATTGACCATCTCCCAGCTCTGAACAGTAACCACTTTGCTAGATACCATTTATGAATTTCAATTATGTAAAAATAATCACTAATAGAGGAAAAGAAACCATATCCACAGATGCCACACACCCTGCCCAAAAATTATTATTATTGTACACAGTATAACAAATACAGTATAGTTTATAAGCCCTTGTTTTTGAGGTTTTCAATGAGTTCTAATTTTGGTCCATAGACAGCTAGATGTGGAGGGGAAGAGTGAGATGCTAACTGTTTACTAGCACAAATGGTTGATGATGATGAAGTTGGTTATGAAGATGAAATGAATGTGGAGGAAGATTCTGTTTCATAGTAAGTATGAGAGTTTTATCCAAGTTATAAAAAAACATAAGCTTTTTTGGAAAATCTGATAGTGGATGTGCCAAAAAAGCAAGTTCTGTACTGGATATGATTGTATTCCATTTATGAAGCAGTTTCTAATACCACAATCTGACATTTTTTCCATTCATTATAGTTATGTGACAGGATTTGGGAAAATTAGTAATAATTATTATTGCGGGAAGTTCATTATGTAACATTTTTTTAAGTTTTATATTATTATTAATCCAACCTTGGACAAAATGCGTGGTCCGTAGTAGTACCATGTGTATACATCATCGTACTAGTACTCACTGTACTTCTATTTAATCGTAACTGCTCCTCCCCACACTTCTGGCAGAAACTAACAACTCTCTATTACCTACACTCTAGTTACATAGGTATGCTAAACAACTGTAAGAAACATGAAGATTAGCTACTTTATTTTCGAGAGTAGAGGGTACTCACTCCTGGTTCTACCAGTTCAATCTGTGGGCTGATTCTAAACATAAAGTGTTTTTCCTATTGCTAGATTAGCCACGCATGAATGTATGTAGCTATGGATGCTTATAAATTTAAACTAGATCATTGATTGATTATAATATTATTATAACCTCTCTACTCACAGGACCTTTTAGCATTCACTGGACACTGAATATCAGATGTTTGCATTGCAGTGATAGTATCAATAATGTTGATGTCTAAGTAAATGTTATGAATAATCAGTTTCGTTGTTTTTCTTGTTTCTCTAGCTAATGATTAGCTATGTGATTAGCTGGTGTTTGTACTTCAGAAATAATAAATCGTTAATTTGATTTGGTTGAGATCGACATTGTTCGGCACTTACGTCCATATTGTGTGTGTTGATTTGACTTGATCTATCTAGCTATAAATTATATGTAGTAAGTTATGTAGACACTATGAAAGCATTCTGCCTATTATCTTAATCATCTAAGCAGACTGTAAATTCATTCTGAAAGTATACTAAAAGATATTTTGCCTACAACTAACGTTGACCTATCAAGCCTCTTTGCACTGGCACAATTTATTTAACTGACTGTTAGGTGTTTTATAATAAATTATAGTATTAAAAAATTTAATACTTTACACCAAGTAGTTTATTGATTTTGAATCTATATTAACTGTTTAACTAATAATATTATTATATGAATAGTAAAAGGTTTCTTGTAGCTAGATTATCATTAAGTAGCTAGATATAGCTACACTGAGCAATATAATATCACCATGTATTTTGTTTCCTTAACAGTTTTGCTGTGATATTTCCTTTCATTCTTTTAAATTTTACTTATACATGATTCCAAACTCTCAATGTATTCTGTGTGGACACCTGTGACAGGATCTTTGAAGTGGAGAGAATGATTTACAGTATGGAGGGCTGCTATCCCATGCATAGAGCCTACTTGACTCTATGCCCTCCATTGATTGCTCCATACCTCACTTCCTGGTCTGACGTGATGTTGGACTGTGGGCAACAGGGGAAAGCATTCCTCTATGGTACAACCTATATATACCACATCCAATGCTGATTTTGGCTATAGGCTGGTGGAGGAGCTTATTTATGGTGATGCATTCATAAAAAGGTCACACATTATTGGGCCTTACTAGCCCCATCATTTTCTATAATTATTATATTGGCTTTGTTGTGAAATATTACTCCTTGCTGATCCCCTATAATAATAATAATAATAATAATAATAATAATAATAATAATAATAATAATAATAATAATAATAATAATAACAACAGCAGTATTTAGCAGTGATAGCTATCAGCTTGTAACTACCACAGATATGGTTATTTTGAACTCGTAATTGTTGCCATTAATGTGGCAGCTAGTTTATTGAGATTTTATTGTAGAGCAAATAAAATAACAAAAATAAAGTGACAGCAAAATAACTGAATCTATGGTATTTGTAGTATAAAGGTAAAATAAAGTTATTATCATTGTCCAAGTATAAATCAATAGCAGGAAAATAATCATAACTGTATAATAAAGAATGTTGAAACATCAATGATAGTGTTACAAAGATTAGGAATTAGCTATAGCTGCACTGAATCAAAGAAACAAAAAGAAAAAGAAGAGAAACTTTAACAGTGTAATCTGGTAGCTAACATACTGTAAATATGACAGTTGTATAGTAGAAATGTCTAAATCGTTTGGGTCCCATTGTCTAAGAGTTTGACTCAATGTTTCCATCAGGGGATCCCATCTGAGTCAGCACTTTGTCTAGCCACTGGAGGGGCCCATTTAGATTGATTTCGATCCAACATGGGGTTGCTGTTATAACCTGCCGACGGTACTCCACGCCCCAGCCCTTGACAAAACTGATACGTATATTGCACATCCTTGTGAGTTGATAGACAGTTTCAAAGCCCTGGTTAACAGACTGAGCAAGTTGATGGGCAAAGTCCTGGTTATTGAAGATACACATGTGGCAACCTGCATAATGTATAATACTATAATAAATGAGCATAAATGAACATAATTTATAAAGCTGACTGTAAAATGGAATAGAATAACATAATATTGTAACTGGCTAGTTATAACGTGTTCAAACACAGAGAGACTATGCATACTACCATATTTGTTGAATCAACTTGCAATATTATTGTGGAGGTGCTGTTTCTCAGGCTCTGTACATTCAATATCCACAATGAGATAGAGGGTGAAAGTGGTTGACACATGAAAAGAAATTTAATTAAGGTGGGAGAGATCCCTTTGTCTCTACTCGGCTCTTGTGGTTTTGATGAAAATAGCATACTTTTAAGTTAAAGCCTGATAAAACAGATTTGGCTGTTAGTAAAATTGGTCAGATAAACTTTTAGGAAAATTACAAACTGAACTTCGTTGCTTATTGCTTTCTTTACTGTATCATCTTGACATACCTCTGTGTTCAGCCACTTGGCCCCACATAAGAGTAACTTACTAGACTACACCAAACCAACCACATTCTTTTATCACATTAGCTATGGAAATTATACTACATTGTACTGTCAGACTTGGCTAAGGTTAGGGCTAGGGGCTTCCACCACACTACTCATACTTATAAATTGTAGTATTGTCAGGCTTGGCTAGGACTAGGGGCTTCTATAACATAGCTATTACTCACCAGGTGGTATTTTACAAACTGTAGCTGGATGCCAATCGTAACGCATATTAGAATTTGGACTTTGTACAAATATAGAAGTTTCTGACTGACACTCAGCATATACCTCACCCCCGACATAGAACAGGTGGACACCTTTCCCTATGTGTCGCCTAGTCTGCTCAATCTGTGGATCACGATGAAGATTTGAAAGCAGACCTAGGCAAAATCTATCGGCTGAGCTGGGGTCTGTGAAACCGTCCACTGTAAGGCTAGGCTTTGAGGCTTGGAACAGCTCACCAACACGGTTTTTCATTTCATAATAACTGACTGAGCACCAATAGGCGGGCTCACAGTAAGTGATAGCTTGATAATCATGAGAATTTGGATCTACAGAGGAAATAAAAGTTAGTCTTTAAAGTCTCAGCCTGGCACATATCAATGGAATGTAAGTACATGTAAGGATAAAGTATACAGACAGTGTGCTCTAAACATCAGTGATGAAATTTCTTTCAATTTTGTGCTTTTATAAAACCTCATCTTTCACTGGTAAAGAGAGATAGCTATTTACTTACCATTACTGGGAATAGATGGACTGAGAACTGAGACTGGTGAGATGGGAGAGCCAACTAAATGGAAAGAAACATATCACATTGACTATGATAGAAAGATTAGAACTATGGAAAGTTCAACAAGTGATAGGATTTGTGTGGGCGAGTAAATTCAGTTAAATAGAAGTACCAGAACACAAATTTCAAACATAAATTCCTGCACCAAACATACACACTTGTGTGAAATTCACCTGCAAATACTTTGGTAAGGGGTCTTCAAGTTTTAGGTACAAAATTAGGGTCTTTATTAATGCTTTGGTAAAGGGTTCACACAGGCTTTGGTAAAGGGTCTTTATATAATGAGGTAAAGGGTTTCAATGTAGAAAATGTGCTCATGGGGAAAAGTACACTCTTAGAAAATACTAACTTGACTGGCTAGGTCCGAGTGGGCTGTCCACTGATCCAATGTGACTTGAATTATCGTCATTTGAGGCAACATGCTGATAGGCTGGAGGAGGTGTGTCTACAAGTTATAAAGATAATGATTTGATTAATATGCTGTATATCCTCTCCTGTGTATAAAACAGTGGGAATTCAATACTTATAGCATTTGCTCCACATACCCTATTACTACAGGCTTCTCATAATACTGGTGTAAAGATGGACAACTGGAATTTGTTTTTCCTTCCAACTAAGAACCACCCTTACTTAGCACTCACCCTTTACTTAGCACTGAAAAGTATACTAAAGTCCACCATATTTATGTGATGTGGTTAAAATGGTTTCTAGCAAGTCCATTAATCTAGAGTAGATGCATAGCTCAGCAAGACATGTACCTCACCAAATCATACTATCTTCAGTAGTTTACAGAACAGTCGTCATTAAAATATTTTTGTCAAAAATATCATACTAATTTTGTTTAGTTGTTAATAAATTTTCATGTGGTCCCTATGCTATAACCACAAAAATAATTTCACACTAAAATAGATTTCCTGAATAATTGGATGACACTATATACATATCCACCACCTATAAAATATCCTAGGTAGAGAATTCAAGATATTATTACATTCTTACCAGGGAAAAGTCGTGGTGGATCTCCAGGAGGCAGAATGACATTGTTAGGTAAAATTTCCTCATGGAGAGGTGGCCGAGGATAGACTGGAGGGGCATCTAGCTGCAGGTTAGTTGGGACCAACACAGGAGGGAGAACTAAATGATGGGAGAATGAAGAAAACAAAGAGATGAAGAACACACCTGACAGATAGCTACATACTTCTATCTAGGAAGTAATATTTCATGGATGGAGTGACTGGCTAATTAGGGGCAAGTAGAGCAAAGCAGTTGTATATATGTCTTAGAAACCTTTTAAGTTAGCTAGCAGAGAACAACACAACTTATCAGGTGAGGTCAGAGACTGTTAGACTAACTGGAGATTTGAGCAGTCAACCAGTCATTTCACTAACTGAATAGAAATTGACTGGTTTCAGTGTGTTCTTCCTGGAATATAAGAATTTAGAGATATTCTTGTTTCAGGGGGTTGGAATAGAAGAATTCCACTGAATATACCATTTCAGGGGGTTTGAATAGAGGAGTTCTAGTGTATAAAGTTTCATCAATTAAAAGTGGTTCAAAGGCACAGGCTGTCTACAGATAATGAACAGGTGTTACTTGTTATGTGACACATTAGTTAAGTATTTAATCGATTCCTACAACAAATGCAATATTAAAGTTAACTACATCTGCAGGCCACTTCAGCAGATTGGCTACGTCCAAAGTATAACCAGGTTACACTGTATAAACAAGCCATCTCTCTATAACAGCAACTAGTGGTGTGAACACCACTGTATAAACATAAAACCTCCTCTATAACAACAGACAACTAGTGGTGTCAAGTGAGTGACCTGTATAAACAGGTCCTCTAGATAAAGGCCAACTGATTGTGCTCTGGTGTGTATCTGGTAATGGTGCATCTTTAAATGGCCCAAGGAAGGATATATTCCAGGCTACAGCATATTCAGTAAATGCCAGTCACTATTCCTAGCAGAGAGATATACTCTCAGGCCTGGTAAGTTACCCTACACTGCACAGGGTGTGGGCCAGAGTTAATCTCACAATGCATTCCTAGAGGTCTTGACTGTATTGACACCAACTCCAAACTTATAAAATTCACCCCCTACAAATACAGCAACTCTTCACAAGGATAGATACCTAGTCTCCAGAACCAGCCTCTCTTTATGAGGGGGTGGGGCAAGGGTGGAGGGGGGAAAAGTCAATACTACATCTTTTTCCATACCCAGTCTGACTGTAATAGAGGTAGTTTATATGTACATACATGGAGTGGGGGATAAAGTGACCTCAGTGCAGCCACTTGGACGGGAAGTGGCCATTAAAGTGTTTATAGTAACCTCAGAGCTAATCTCACTGGAATACTCTGTAGACTGGTGGCCAGAGTAAACCTTGACCTCTGTAGACATAAACTTGGCCAGTAATTGTGTACACTTCAACAATAGCTATTACATAATCTCCCACAATACTTTCATGTCTGCCTTAAGGCACAACACAAAAAACCACACAGTCAGTCAGATAGCCTTAATGACACTGTAAAGTCATAGAATAGACTACAATGACATATTATCATCTGGACAGGATAATATATGAATAGGTATCAATGTGTTGGTTCTATTGTTATTAACTATGCATCACTAATTATACAGAGGAGAGGTTGATTTGGCTAGAGTGTTTCAAGGGTGACCACTATATACAAGTCCCACTATAAGCAGGCTACCTCACAGTATAACAACCAACTGGTTATGTCCAAAGGTGACAACTATAATATTATACAGGTCCCACTATGTTGGCATTTGCTTCTGTTAAGTGGAAGTCCTTCTCCCTAACCACAGCTTCTCTATTCTCTGTAAAGTGTGGGGAATGCATCAAGAGACCTTTTGTCTTTCTTCAGAGCTTCCAACTGTCCCAAAATGGCTGGTATTCTAGTCTGCCAGAGTGTCCTGCCCAGTATTACAACTTGCCTATTCAATGTCCAGGCAAAGAGGCAAGAGGCAGACAGCTACATAAACTGTGGCCACTGACTATTGATATTAGAGCCTGGCAAGCTACAAGAAGTCTACATAAGCTGACTTTGCACTGCATGAATGGCTGTCACATAGCTCAAGCTACACACATTGAATTTCCAGCTACTGCAAAATCATTAGCAATAAAATTATAATGATATTCATAGAGAGTGTGAGACTATTTAATTATTGATTGGTGTGGCATGTCCCAGTAAGACACTTGGAGAAGTTCTTGAAGCTATGTTTCTCTAGGACAAAGTAATGATGATGTAGTAGCTGATTTGCATACTCTATAGAACTTGTATACAGAGATGATTACTGGTCACTATGGAGACAACCACTGGCTATTAATAATTATTATAGAGGTGGCCTTAATTGGAGTCTCCACCTATCACAATCACCATTAGAACCATCACAAACACAGTATACACTACTCCTTAGAAAAACCCTATACCATGAAAATTGATAGTGGGACTACTGAGATGCATGTGACTGACCACACCTTCTTTTATAATGACCACACCCACTGAAAGAAACCACCCTTTTCAAGAATTCCTTTAAGATTGATACAACATATATACTTTACATAGCATATGTATAGCTAAGTTCAAAACTCTGCCTAGTCATTGCTAACAGATTACATTAAAATACACATAACCTCCCTACTCCACCCCGTCACACACTCCACTCCACCTCCTCACACCCACAGCCACCAGCCACACACTCTACTCCACCCCTCACACCCACCTCCCACACACTCCACTCCCCCTTACACACCCACACCTACCTGGTGGTTCTACACGAAGATAGTGATAAGGGTTAACACAAACATCATCTCGTTTCAAACTAAAGGCAAATTGACAGGTTTCGATGGCCTTTAGCTCATGATGGTTTTGAAGATCAGGCCAACGCCAAAGTCGACAATAGATGACATGAGGAAGACCTTTTCGATGGGAAACCTACAGCCATAGAATATAATATAGAGAGTATGAAGAATACTATATAATATCATATAAAGTAAAGGCACAAAACTTTCAGAGCCAAAAAAATTTTTGTGGAATCATTTTCAAGATTCAAGTCACATTAAACCCAGCCTAAAATTAATGATCATGCTGGAGCCCTGGAGTCTATTATTATATTAAACCTGTAATTTTTGTGGTTAAGATGAAATCACAACATCCCATCTCAAATGAGGTCATCATCCTCCTCTAATCCTGACAATATTACGATTTGTGAGAGGTCTTCACTCTATTATTTGTTTATAGGTTAAAATACCTATAAATACTACAAGTGGTGGTCAGCCACTACCGCTACTCAGATCTCACCTGAATCTCTAGTTTAAGAAGCTACGCTATGCACAATGAACTGGCTAATCATATCATTGTACTGTATATACATATATAGCTTGAAGGTATGTTCTAATACACGTGAAATTCAATATCAACATAACACATGTAAGACATGTGGTTAGTAAACTCCAGATCATATTTGAACAGGTTGCTACGTTCTAAGCTATCTGATTGGTCAGCAGATGGAGAACATGACTTTTTTTGACTATATTTCAGACTCTCTCTTTTCCATGTGCTGAGGAAGTGTCTATGTCTATAGATTATGATAAATAAAATTGTACTGTATGACAATTTGTTTTAAGGGTCTGTGTTCAGTTATTTAACAAATTTCAAAGTTATTTTATGAGTAATGAAGCATACCACTCTAAATGCAATGTACTTAGTGAAAGTCATCCTATAGGGTGAACTCCAGGTCCAATGCCATTTGCCAACTGGTTGTGTCCCAAGGGTGGCCACTATTACACAGGTTCCACTGTATAAACAGACCACCAGCCAACTGGTTGTGTCCCAAGGGTGACCACTATATACAGGTTCCACTGTATAAACAGACCACCTCTGTATAACAGCAACTGGTTGTGTCCCAAGGGTGACCACTAAATACAGGTTCCACTGTATAAGCAAACAACCTCTGTATAACAGCCAACTGGTTGTGTCCTAAGGGTGACCACTGTATACAGGTTCGACTGTACAAACAGACCACCTCTGTATAACAGTCAACTGGTTGTGACCATTATATGTATAGCAAACCAGGACATCTGCACTACCTTACTTACTGACCTGTAATCGACCATCTAGACTCCGAGGAATAGTAACACAGGAGGTAGGTGTGGCACCACTGCTAGTGATAGCTTTCTCAAGTTCTTGCAAACCACCTACAAGTGGAAAAAATTTTGAATAGTGAAGATTGATCCCTCTATAAGAGTGAGATCACTAATAACATATTCGAGATCAGGAGAACCACTATAGCACTGTCTACTTTATATTCTATAGAACTCTCTATACTCTATAGCACTATTCTATAGAACTATGAGGACTACTCTATATTCTATAGAACTGTGAGGATCACTCTAGCACTGTGAGGACCACTCTATATTCTATAGATAGAACTGTGAGGATCACTCTATATTCTATAGTACTGTGAGGACCACTCTATCTATATTCTATAGCACTGTGAGGACCACTCTATATTCCATTGCACTGTGAGGACCACTCTATCTATATTCTCTAGCACTGTGAGGACCACTCTATCTATATTCTCTAGCACTGTGAGGACCACTCTATATTCTTTAATTTTGAGGTCTATTTATAGATATCCCTGTCATGTGTATATATAGCAGCTATGCTGTAAGTATTTTCATTTATTAAAAATTGGAAAACATATGGCATCTGGTCATATAGTAAACTGACAGTTTTGAGGTATCTGTGGTCTGATTAGCACCACTTTTCCTGATTAGACCACATGTGTGAGCCAGAATTTCTCAGCATTCCAGAAACCATGGCCTAGGTATGAATACCCTCTAGTTTTAGCTCCACATTTCAATACAATGGAACAAACCTCATACCTATGCACACCTCTACATTAATAACAGCTTGAGAATTAACTCCTGATTTGAGGCATCTCTCTAATCAGAACACTTTAATTCATCTTAAAGTGCCTGGAATAGAGATCCCAAGTCTATGACAAGAGTGCTTCACTAATACTATTTCTCAAGACATTTTGTATTGAAGTTTGTCAGTTCACTTGAACCATAAATTAAAAACAAAAACAAAACAAAACAAAACAAAAAAAAAAGACTCCAGGACAACTAGCATGTTTTCTAAACTAGCAGACTAAAACTGTTAACAGTTAGGAACTTGTATGAAGCATTTGTAAGCCCACCCTCAAGCTGAGGTGGGGAGGGAGAAAACCATTAGTTTAAGTTTCATGATATCTCAGGCCATACTTTCATATTTATCCTGTAATGAAAAGAAGCCACCCGGGGACCAATAGTAGACAGTATGGAAGGGCAAATACTGTGTGTATAACACATGCCTCATGCAGGTCTAGCCTGAGTTCAGGGGTGTGACCTTTGATTCAGAGAATACTATTTTATTTTAGACCTAGCAGATACCAAATAAAGTGCTCTGACCAACATTTCAGAGGAGCTATGGAACAGAGGGACTAAAATAGAGGGGCTGGCTGGAACAGAGGGAGGGGTTGGAACAAAGGGGCTGGAATAGAGGGGTTGGAATAGAGGAGTTGGAATAGAGAGGTTGGAACAAAGGGGCTGGAATAGAGGAGTTGGAATAGAAGGGCTGGAATAGAGGAGGGGCTGGAATAGAGGGGTTGGAATAGAGGAGTTGGAATAGAGGGGTTGGAATAGAGGGGTTGGAATAGAGGAGTTGGAATAGAGGAGTTGGAATAGAGGGGTTGGAATAGAGGAGTTAGAATAGAGGAGTTGGAATAGAGGAGTTGGAATAGAGGGGTTGGAATAGAGGAGTTGGAATAGAGGGGTTGGAATAGAGGAGTTGGAATAGAGGGGTTGGAATAGAGGAGTTAGAATAGAGGGGTTGGAATAGAGGGGGTTGGAATAGAGGGGGTGGAACAGAGGCAGGGGCTGGAATAGAGGGGTTCCACAGTATATAGAAACTGTATGTTGGCACAATTCCTCAGGAGTCTGATCTTTGGAAGAAGTTGAGGAATAAATGTGCGTGTGTGTGTGTGTGTGTGTGTATGTGTGATCATCAATGCCAAATCTATACACAGTAACTTAGAAGCTCCCCTTCTTGGCTCCATGGCACACACTAATAGGAGTTTCCCCTGAAACCAGAAGAGCAGACCACAAGGAATTTCCCTTTATAGGGGGTAGGGCAATAATGTGTCATATCATACACCATAGAGTGTGAGTGACACATTATAACTGCTACACACCATAGAGTACCACATTATAACTGCTACACACCATAGAGTACCACATTATAACTGCTACACACCTTAGAGTACCACATTATTACTGCTACACACCATAGAGTACCACATCACCATAGAGTGTCACATATTTATTGCTATAGGTGTTGTATTGCAAAATGTTCTGAGGGCAAATACAGCCAGACATTCTGGGCCCAAGCCAATTATCTTCATTATTATTAATTATTCTCCTTAAAATTCTAGACTTGAAGGAGCTCATTCAAAATGTTACCTTTCATAGGCAGCAGGTGAGAAAGTGCAGGTGTTGCCTGATTCCTTTGGCTAAGAGAAACCTTCTCTATTCTATACAACATCTCCCGATTAATGTAGTGGCCTGATTAGAGTGGTGTCCTGATTAGAGTGGTGACCTCATTTCAGGGTAAAGTTTATACAAAGGTGTCCTCATATCAGGACTTGGAATATACATAGAGATGTTAAGAGGCGTCCTCCTTTCAGGGTAATGTGAATGGGTGGGTATATATAATAATAGAGGTGTCCTCATTTCAGGGTAATGTGAATGGGTGGGTACATATAAATAGTGATGTCCTTGGTATAAAACTCTTAGCTAGACTTCTGTTAACATTGAAAAGGGAGAGAGACTATCCCATCATCCTCCTTCACCTGCTTCAAGGTTGAAAAAATATCTGCACAAGTGTTTTCCCACCCTGTGAACCCTGTGAACCCTATGAATATTGGATTGATTTATAGCCATTTTATTGCTCTCAGTTTATTGAACTTCACTCTACCCAGACACCTTCACTTAAATAGAGGAAAACCTCTCTACTCTAGACAATTCAGGCTGAATCCTCATTACAGAGGTGACCTTATTGAAGAGGTTCATCACAGAGAAACCTCTCTATTCTAGACAATTTAGGCCTTAATACTGAATCCTCATTGCAGAGGTGTCCTTATTGAAGAGGTTCATCACAGAGAAACCTCTCTATTCTAGACAATTCAGGCCTTAATACTGAATCCTCATTACAGAGGTGTCCTTATTGAAGAGGTTCATCACAGAGAAACCTCTCTATTCTAGACAATTCAGGCCTTAATACTGAATCCTCGTTACAGAGGTGACCTTATTGAAGAGGTTCATCACAGAGAAACCCCTCTATTCTAGACATTAATACTGAATCCTCATTAGAGAGGTGACCTTACTGATGACAGAAACCTCTCTATACAAGTCAGGCTTTAATACTGAATCTTCATTTTGTCCTTGTTTGAAGAGGTATGGGCATAAAGAAACCTTTAAACTATGAATAATCTAGGAAATGGACACTGACATGTGCATTACTCTAAGGTCAAATTTTAATAAAAATCAGGTGCTTTTATGTCTAAATTTCCCTTCCAGTATTCTTATTGTATATTATGGTATATTACAGTAATCTTATTATTATATTATTGAATATTACAGGTATATTACAGATGTAATAGTAATGATGTAATATAAGGAATTTACACATAGAAGCATCCTATTAATCAGAAGGGGAGAAAATTAATAGAGGGCCTCTATAATCTTGTAGTGTCCTCAAGATAGAGGAGGTCGGTGCTTTCAATGTATTAATCAGTATAAAAGAGGTCCTTGATGATGGGATGTTTTCAATTAGAGGAGGTCTTTAATCAGGGTGCTTTTAATATAAAGGAGGTCTTTAATCAGGATGCTTTCAACATAGAAGAGGTCTTAAATCAGTGTGAATGTTTTCAATTAGAGGAGGTCTTTAATCAGGGTGTTTTCAATATAGAGGAGGTCTTTAATCTGGATGTTTTCAACATAAAAGAGGTCTAATCAGGATGCATGTTTTCAATATAGAGGAGGGCTTTAATCAGAATGTTTTCAATATAAAGGAGGTCCCTGATCTTGGTATTTTTCAATATAAAAGAGGTTTTTAATGGGGAAGAGGGGGTGGAGGGGGGTGTTAGAGGGTGCCTTCATTAGGGGGTTCCACTCAGACAAAAAATTTCTTCCAAGATGCCATTATTATTATAATTGTAATAGTTTTAAGACTCAAAGGGCTTCAGGAGGAAGTGGTTTCAAATACATGACCATATCAGAGCATTTCCTATACCCTCCAATCACAACAAAGAAATTCCTTCCATTTGAACTCTACACTGTCACAGTGGATTGCAGAAGAGTGTCATGCATATATAGAGATGGGTGGTGACTCGACAAGACACATGATGACTCTCCTCTGGTCTACTAAACAATAATATTGACAGCCAAAAGTACAAGAGTTCTTTTATTTACTAGAACCTATAAACAACAAGCTCTACTCTATGTAACTTGTAAGTGACAGGTAACAGTTATGCCTATGCACATTATGCCAGCATAAAATTGAGCATAATAGGTTACTAAAAGCATTGGGAACAATGAGGGCATAATAGGGAGTTTTAGGTGAACTTTGACCTTTTAATAGCAGCCTTGTTGCCCTGCATGCCCTGTTGGCTTGTTCTGTGTTACTGTGCCTGCTCTGTTACCACAGTATAGTATGAAGCAGCTCGGCTAAAAATATATTACTAGTACAGCCATCCTCTGCTGCCTCTGAGGGAGTATTCCCCAATTCATTTGGATTTAAACAGAACAGTAACCTTGAGAACATATTATATTACCTAGAAACAAGTAGCTATTTTTTTTTTCTAATGACTGTTAGTGTCTATTTTTAATGATATATTATTTTTAAAGCATAATCAAAATATTAGGGCATAATAGGGCAAGTGGCAAAGAATCAGAGCATAGCATAATAGGAAAAATTAAAAGCATAATGTGCATAGGCCTAACAGTGCAGTACAGACCACACGAGCCCTTCCCCTAGTGCCAGCATTTACTAGAACCTATAAATAACAGGCTCCACTCTATCTACAGGCTACAGATATGTAACTTGTAAGTGACAAGTAGCAGTATAGACCACACGAGCCCGTGCCAGCTGTCTATAAATTTTGTAATGTCTGATTGGGGATGATTCTTTTTGTAGAAGTGCATTAAATACTGCTGATTAGTCTCTGAGAATACTTTTTGTGAGATACCGACACATCCTAACAGGCTCCTTGAAACCTATTAACATTAATTTACTAGAGGAACCAGAGGAATTACAGAGGATTAGTATGTTGGAAACAGACAAAAAAGGTAATGTACATATCACACACACACCCTATTGGGGTTCCCTAGTGTTGGGGTTCCCTAGTGTTGTGGGTTCACTAGTGTTGGGGTTTTCTAGTGTAGGAAGTTCCTAGTATTGGGGGTTCCCTAGTGTTGGGGGTTTTCTAGTGTTGGGGTTCCCTAGTGTTGGGGTTTTCTAGTGTACGAAGTTCCTAGTGTTGTGGGTTCCCTAGTGTTGGGGTTTCCTAGTGTTGGGGGTTTCCTAGTGTTGGGTTTCCCTAGTGTTGAGGGTTCCCTAGTGTTGGGCATTCCTAGTGTGGTGGTTCCCTAGTGTTGTAGGTTCCCTAGTGTGGTGGTTCCCTAGTGTTGGGCATTCCTAGTGTGGTGGTTCCCTAGTGCTGGGCATTCCTAGTGTGGTGATTTCCTAGTGTTGTAGGTTCCCTAGTGTTGGGGGTTCCTAGCATGGGAGTCCCCAGTGTTGCAGTTCTCCTCTAATACCCAATCACAATAACAATGATTCAGATTGAGTCCTGATCCAGGGGATTGATAAAGAAGCTCCTCTAGTATTTTAGAGTAGATCTACTCTAGACTAGATCTACAAAAGCCTCAAAAACAAGAATTTGTACCAGTGTCTCCACAACTTACATAGCAATAAGGTGTAACCCTCAACCACATGTTGGGATTTCAATAACTCTAACCATATAATAATAGACTCCAATAAAAAAAAAGAGAGATATTCATTGCCAATTAAAACTAGCTAAATAGAACACTAGTGAATTAGCTAAATAGAACACTAGTGAATTAGCTAAATAGAATCCTAGTGAATTAAATAGAACACTAGCTGCTTCCATTCATAACAGTGTTATACATAACATGGATGGTTCACTTATCAGACTAGTGCCTGTCCCCACATGATCCCCCCCCCCCCCCACATGGTCTCCACAAGGTTTCACTATACTATATACACTCATTACATCATTAGAGCCACCCTTTTAGGGTCCTTCTACATGGTAAATTTCCTTACAGTATTCTTATAGTATATTACAGTAATCTTATTTTATAGTCAGTAATCTTATTATATATTATTGAATATTACAAATATATTACAAATGAGGTAATGTCGAGGATTTACACATAGAATCACCCCCTTTTACAGATACTTCCTATATTATATGTACCACTACACGATTATATGAAAAATCTCCACCATTTCTTGTAGATGTAGAAATATTATAATTATGTATATGCCTATCAAGTGGGCCCTGTATGATCTTTATTTAGTAGGGACACCTTTCTAACAAATGTGGTTCTTTGCATCACTAATGTCTTTTGTAATCCTCATCAATAATATTGTGTAGCTCTATGACTAGCAAGAAATCTGTTCTAGGTTATTCCTGAAATGAGGACAGCTTTATCTATACTGTGTCCTCATTTCAGTGAGTTGGGATAAAGGAGTTTCACTGTATACAGACAGATATGTCCTCAGTTTAAATAGAGGAGTTTCACTGTATACAGAGGTGTCTTCATTTCAGGGGGTTTTATTAAAAAGGTTTATCTCTGACACCTCCTCTGTATACGGTGGAACTCCTCTATTCCAACACCCTGAAATGAGGACACACCTCTGCATACAATTCCAACCCCCTGAAATGAGGACACCTTAGTATACAATTCCAACCCCCTGAGATGAGAACACCTCTTTATACAGTGACAGCTCTGCATACATCTATTCCAACTTCCTGAAATGCTGTATACATCAGAATTCCTCTATTACAGCCTCATCCAGACACCTTTGTATTAGGGATACATAGGAATGCAAAGAACTTCCTCCCCCACCCACAGAGGCCCGGCTCTAGCCTATCTCCACTATAACTACACTTCCAGGTGTGCTTTTCAGGTCAGACATCAGCTAACTAGGTGGTGGCTCAGAATAGATTAAACCTGACATAATTAGATGACGGCTAGTTGGCACTTGAGAAGTAGTTCACACAGATCTCATCACCTACTTAATGTAACTGAACGGGTAAGCAGGTAAGTAACACCTGGGATGTGATATGAAGAAGTAGGTCTCACCACACAGGTATGGAGACATGTGGGGGCATCACATGTGGACCTCACCACTCACAGATATGGGCTCCATCTATGTCTTACAATACATCATTACTATTACATCTGATTGTAGTATACCATAAAATAAGAATACTGTAAGGAAATTTACACATAGAAGAACCCCACCAGGTATGGAAGGAAATGGGGTGGGTATCAAACAAGGACCTCACCACACCAGGTATGGGGGGGGGGGGGGGGGGGGGGGGGGAAATGAGGGGGTATCAAATGTGGACCTCACTACACCAAGTATGGGGGAAATGAAGGGACATCAAACATGGACCTCACCACACCAGGTATGGGGGAAATGAGGGGATATCAAACATGAACTTCACCATACCAGGTATTGGGGGAAATGAGGGGGTATCAAACGTGGACCTCACCACACCAGGTATGGGGGAAATGAGGGGATATCAAACATGGACCTCAACACACCAGGTATGGGGGGAAATGAGGGGATATCAAACATGGACCTCACCACACCAGGTATGGGGGGAAATGAGGGAATATCAAACATGGACCTCACCACACCAGGTATGGGGGAAATGAGGGGATATCAAACATGGACCTCACCACACTGGGTATGGGGGGAAATGAGGGGATATCAAACATGGACCTCACCACACCAGGTATGGGGGAAATGAGGGGATATCAAACATGGACCTCACCACACTGGGTATGGGGGGAAATGAGGGGATATCAAACATGGACCTCACCACACCAGGTATGGGGGAAAATGAGGGGATATCAAACATGGACCTCATCACACCAGGTATGGGGGGAAATGAGGGAATATCAAACGTGGACCTCACCACACCAGGTATGGGGGGAAATGAGGGAACATGGACCTTACTACACTAGGTATGGGGGGAAATGAGGGAGTATCAAACATGGACCTCACCACACCAGGTATGGGGGGAAATGAGGGAGTATCAAACATGGACCTCACCACACCAGGTATGGGGGGTAAATGAGGGGGTATCAAACATGGACCTCTCTTGTTTATTTCTTTGTTCTGTCATGTTTTTGTCATCCCTATTGAAGCTATTGTTATGGGACACAGCTGGGATATCAGTGCCAAGTGAAATCCAATAATATTCTTTACTTAACATATGAACCAAAAGCAACACCTACGAATAAAACAAAACCTAATTTCCTGCCACAACTTTCAACCAGACACTCTGGGCTATATAATTAACTAAACTATTTCCACTTTCACCCACTAATTGTATGAAGAGGGAGTCTTTTATTCCATTTGTGGCCTCTCTGGGTCCCTCTGCCTATAGAGTTTCAACTCAATGAGAAGGTTAGGTAGATATTGAGTGGAGATTAAATCCTTCAAGAAGGTCACACAGGCATGGGTAATAATAATATTATATTCCTCACATTGAAATATGCCAGCATAAGTCACAGTTCCTTACTAATAGGTTAAATGAGAACAGAGCCAGGAGAAGGATTTGAAGTTAAAATGGAACCTCTCTGTTACAACCCCCTGAAATGAGGACACCTCTGTATTGGATATGTGCCAATTAACAACAGAATGTGTATTAACAGTAATAAAATATTCACTCCCAGATATGAAGTTACCCCTTTAATCGGGACATTTCCATTTTCCCCAAGGTGGAAAGTATTTTCTATAGGTTGAACCTACCCAGACTACTCAGATTACACCTACTACATAGTACCTACCACATTTTAACAAAAAATGCCACCAATTTATCACCATTAAACTAATTTCTGGTTCATTAGATACCATTTATATTAATGTAACCTGTTACTAGAGACCATTGGAGGCCATTAGACGGCAATTACCACTCTAAGTTAATAAGTCAGTGCTTAATAACAATGGCTACATTATCATTATGCCTTAAGAAGTCAATCTTCCCACACTTAGGCCAACCTATATAATAGCAAGGCTAGAAAAAAAATTTTTTTTTTTTTTTTTTTTTTAGTTTTCTTGTTTTTTTTTAATTTTTTTTGTTAGAGGAAGTATTTTGAAGTGTTGGATAAAAAACACATCATTATAAGATGAGAGACTATTGGCCAAAGCTTGCAAGAAGCTTATGACTACACTTAACCCATACTTCAGAATTACAGATTGAAGTAGACAGACTGACACGAATGGTTTGCCACAATATTCACTATTCACCACAAAGTTCACCAACATGCAAATTCATAATGAACAAGCTATAAATCTTGAGTACTAGACCAGAAATGATATTTATAGCTATGATAGTAGCAGTTTAGCTGTCAAAACAACCACACTTTGGCAGTAAAATCCTGTTAAGTTGGAGATTATCCCAAAACTCAGAGCTAAATAGTATTTAATTAAGTCCAGGTAGGAGTTGAACTCATTATTATAATGGAAAGATAATGAGCAGAAGTTGATTAATACTGGGGAAATGTACCTCGCTTTTCATAAAGGGTTTGGCACATATAAACTCTCCCAGATACCACCAAAACACTACACAAGCATGTGAGTCAGAGATAGCTGACAGACATTAATTAACAAGGCAGAGTAATCATCAGACAAAAGCAGTTCCATACACTAAACCAGAACTAGTAAAGGAGCATTTCTTAGCTGACACACACTCGCTACCAACTAGTTTACACGTTGTTCCGCTGTTCACAACACTCCAAAACAGCTAGCCAGTTGTAGCTAGCCCTACACACTGCACACCAGCTAACAGATCTTACATAACTATACTTAGCGTGTAGGTAACTAGAGTTGGCTGACCAGTTTTCTTTAACTTTTTGATGAGCGACTTCACAGCCTTTTCAGACCACTTCTCCTCGCCATCTTCCTCGTCCGGCGTCTTTTTGTATCCCAGCAGTCGCTTCACTACTGGGGGTTGATGGTGAAGCCCTGGAAACATATTATTCATCTCGCCTTCTAACCTGGGGAGTACCTTTTAGCTAGCTACAGTCGCTACCGCAGTTATAGTTATCTTGGAGAAGGTCAAGTGCAACCTTAAGAGAGGTAATAGTAGGACTAAGATAAACTCTCTGGGGGCGTGGTTAACATTTTAATTATATTAGGTCAATATGATGTCATTAGGGTGGGTAGCTAGCTAGCTAGGTGTCATGTCACACACACATAAGTTAGTCGAGCCTCACAGCTAAAGAAACTTCGCATTGATATCATTTAGCAGGTTACTCCTTACCAGATGTCTGGTGTCTGTTGCCGTACAATTCATGGTTGCAGACCTCTCAACCTAGAAATGTCATTAATTTTGTAGTGAGATCCAAGCTAATTTAGAGTGAGATTGGTCAGTTTGGAGTTAGATATGTTTTTCAAATTCATAAAAAATAATATATTGTGTGCTTTTATCTATTGTGTGCTTTTATCTATTGTTCCACAGTTAAAGTGTCCTTTGTTGTATGCTGCTGTTGCTTTCTTGGCATCAACTAGTAAAGTATCAGTAGGCTTCCATTCCAAAGGGTTTAATTTATGAGTCTTTACAGTAATTAATGAAGAAGGACTCCCTTTAACAAAGGGGTATTCTCCCATTTTGTAAGTAGCTGCTCTGGATAAAAGAGGAAGGGGCCCCCTCTCAGCCTCAATATCTGCCATTTTACAAAGCGGCAGCTGCCTGTCTGTTAGGTAATCAGTCAAGCATGCTATATGCTGTATTGTGATTTGCAGGATGCTTGCTAGTGGCAAAACTGCATGGTAAGACCTAAACTATTAACTTCGATGGCCAACATCTATTGTACCTAGCCTTCATGCACCAACCTGCAAATGGCAATAATAGCTGTGTTGTGTGAAAGAGTGAGTCAACAACTAAAAGCTTAACGAGGTGAGAACCAAATAGAGTGAGATTGGGGACCTTTGGAGTGAGAGAGTGAGATTTGTTCTAAAAGCTTGAGTCTCACACCAAAATAGTGAGAGTTGAGAGGTCTGTGGTTGTACTCTGGACCACACAAGGAATGCAATTAGTGTTCTGCTCGCTCTATATCTAGCTAGTGCAGTTGAGGCCACGTGCTTGAGATGTGTGGGCTTTTAGGTAAGACAACCACATTAACATACTAAACAACAATAATCATAATAATTAAAGGTTCTATAATTATATAATATTATTAGCTCATGTTTGATATATCAAACATGACGAGAGTTTGCCTTCATATTAAATTTTTGTTGAGGATTTATCAAGCAAACCTCTTGTAGCGAATTGTAACATTGTAATTATTGAGACCTTAAGTGTTATATTATTACTAATATAACATAACTAATTCAATGAGTTCATATATTATTATTTGTACAGGGGTAGGTGTGATGAAATAAGAATTATAGGGTTAACGAGAATAATAGCTGTGATGAAGGTTTGATAAATGAGAACAATAGGTGTGAAGAAGCAAAGTAGAGTAAAGGAATAAGTGTGAAATGAGAAAAGGTGTAAAAATGACACTAAATTAAAATAGGTGTGATAAAAGATATGGAAATGAATGTAAAAGTGTGAAAATGAAAATGGAAGGTTTATATATAATATATTATAATAAAGGCATGATAAAAATAGATAAGATAAAAGTTATTATCATATCAGATTTGTCCTCTCTCATTCTCTAGTTATACGTATGTCCAAATTCCCATGTTAAATACATAAATCTGTACCCATGTAGTATCTGTCCACTCTCATTCTCATCTATCTTCTCTATTTATGTTGTGGTATCTTTCCTCTATGATTCTCATGTTGTGCCCCACTCTGTCATTTTTTATTCTTGTGTAGTACTTTCTCTTTTTTCAAGTTAGGTTCCTCAGGTTTTGGTATCAGTCCTCCCTCTGAGAATAGCTGTTATAATTGTGTTGAATAAGTTTTGATAATTGGAAAAAAAAAGAGGGAAAAAGAAAATTAAAAATGCTATATATAAAAAGAAAAAAAATAAGTGAAAAGTAAATAAAATGTGGAAAAAGGTGTGAAAATATTGTTAGAAATAGAAATTTAAAATGTATAAAAATGTGAAAAATAGATATGAATAATATTATTTACATCTCTCATTAGACTCTCAATTAATTTTTACAGCTTTTAATTAATTTTCCACCCCTTTTGATTAAAAATTAATGAGAGATGAATTAAAAGCTGTAAAAATTAAGTGTGAAAATTGATTAAAAGTTGTGAAAAATAAATTGAAAGTTGTGATAAAATAATGGAAATAGGTAAAATAATATTGTATGTAGGTTATGATATCTGTCCTCTCAATCTATCTATTCTCATGATGTTCTCTCTCATTCTCATGTTATTTGAGTGGAGGTGCATGAGAATATGAAAGGACAGATAACCATAACATGAGAATGAGAGAAGATAGATACCATAAAGAAACATGTCATGAGGGAGGATGAGAGAGGTCAGATACAATAACATGAGAATGATAGAGAAAAGATAACATGTCAGGTACAAACACAGTATTCTAATGCATGATTGTATACTATGTAGCCATGTTGTCATTTTTAAAGTTTCAGAACAAAACAGAACCTTGTCATCACTTCTCACCAATGGTAATAACCCAGGTACATTTACAATTTAGATGTCCAACTGTGATATAATTGTGTATAGGTGTGTTATCCTCAAAGTCCCTGAATGTACCTGTAACTGGCTTGCAACTACAAAAGTTACCTAAAAACAATTAGGTCCTAAAGATGCTGTGATTGGTTTGCCAGCAAAAAGTCACATGGAGCTAGTCCCCCATTCTTGAAACAAGAAAGGACAAAAAGTAAAGTTAACTTGTTGAACTTCTTAATTTTGATTGTAGTTACACTTGGTTTTAAAGATGTGGTTGGCTGTGTCCTAAGAGATGATGTTTTGATTGAGGAGACAGAGGTTGAAGGTGCATTCTGAAGATCCCTAGAAAGTGTTTAGATGAAAATGTCTACATAAATCAAATCAGAAATTTTTTTTACATTTTTGAATTTGTTGACTTGAAATCATTGAGACTATTTGCAGGAAAGGTTGCTGGACATGCAAGAGTTGCTCCTCAGATTTGCATGCTCATAAAAATATTGTTGCATCATGGAATAAACTACTAAGTTTAGGTGTGACAGACACTGTTGGCTCTGTAGTGGAAATAGTTTCCATCTATAATAATGCTAAAAGGTATAGAAGTTATTCAGTTGGGGCAGGGTCAGAGGCTAATTCATAGCGCTACTAAGCAGAGGTACCGAGAAAAATTGAAACTGATTGGAGACATAGGAGACTCATACTTTCTCTGGGAGTCATCAAGCCCATTAGTAAGCTACAGAAGTCATCATGCTGTTGACTGGCAGGAGTAAAGAAAGACAGCTGCATCATTGTGGCACATTGTACATGTATGGCTGGGATAGGGGAAGCGTGCTCACATGTTGCTGGACTTTTGTTTACCTTAGAAGCAAACACTAGTTTTAGATGACAGACATCCTGCTGTACCTACATCACTTCATGCTCATGGTTGTACCATCTTTGTCATATGAATTGCTAATACTGTATTAACTTTTCTTATCCAATGAATACTGTTAGACAACTGTAGTGAAACCATCCAATTCAGACAAAAATACTAGCTTCATCAGTCATAAATATTATTATTGATCAAACAATGGTAGTGTTAGCTGACTGTCTTCTTTGATTCCTGAAATGGCCAGTTTAAAAGCAGCAGGTGAAGGTAATTCCATAAAATATTGATTTTGGGACTACTTGTCTAGGAGGTGATCTCTGCTGCTTCCCCTAGTCTATTTCGTTTTCTATATGATTGTAGTCAAATCAGCGTTTATGGTAGATCTGATCTAGATTCATATCAAAATCAGCTAGTTCTAAAGAGAATGAGCAGCTGTAAACCTTGACTGTTCTCTAATCTCCTTTTAAACTACTTCTCTCTCAAACCTCACAACACTTTCTTCTAGAGTTCTTTTAGCAGGACTGGTAACATTGTGTGAATGAAAGTAGTTTGGAGACAGAGGATTGTTGCTCTTCTCTCCTGAGATAAAGTGGGCACTGCATATTCAGGAGGATTTTTCAGGTTGTCGGTTAGTAGGTTAGCTGCCAGCATCTCTTCACCATTGACTTTTGCCACTCAAAATGGAGCCCGCACGTAACTCTGCCCAATTACCACACACCCCTGAATAACCTCTATTGGATGGCAATTTGTTTCATCTGTTCACTTCCATCTCCTATAAATGAGTTGCATAGTTGTGTTACTTCCCCTGCGAGTTCATGAGCAAAAATCTTCCCTAGGGTTGGTACACACTTCACTGTTTGTGTGATGGTTCTAATGGTAATTGTGATAGCTGGAGACTTCAATTAATACCACCTATTTTACAGTCAACTCTCATCATAGAATACTCAATAGAATACTCATTAATTTTATTAATGAATAGTCATTATATTATTTATACTTTGACCTCTACCTGCATACCATGAATAATGATGGTATGTGCAGGGCATAAAGACTAACTTTTTCCATTTTGTTTCCTCTGTAGATTCAAATTGTTGTGACTGTCAGGCTATTGCTTACCGTGATCCAGCCTATAGGTGCCCAGTCAGTCACTGTGAGATGTGTTGGTGAGCTATTCTAAGCCTCAAAGACTGGAAGCAGCTATATAGCTAATTCCTAATCTTTGTGACACTATCATTGATGTGTAATCCTTAGACAGTTATGATTTTTTCCCTATATTTTACCTTTATACTACCATAAATTTTACTGTCATTTTATTTTAGTAGGTAAAGGGTCTCTACAATAAATGCCACATTGATGCTTTAGCTTATTAGATCATGATAAAAAGTGAATGTGTACGTATGTGAGTTCATGATGCTCTTCCATAAGGTCAACTAAGATATCTATAAATTGTCTGCCCTAAAGTCATTATCATATTCATTATTAAGTACTTCAAAAGATTTTTCAATCTAAGACTCTAAATGGGACAGAAAAGAATTGCTGCTTATACACTCCCTTTTCTTGCACAGCATGCTTATTGCCTGGGTCACTATGTCAAAGGATGGAATTTCTATCTGGGATATATCAACTTTTGACTCCAGACACTAGCATCTCCAGGGGAAGAAACATGCGTATACAGGAGGCATGGTGGTGTTTCATATCCTCCACCCTGAATAAATAACATCAACATAATTATTATGAATCATAACACATCATTTTACTAGTACTGGTTACCTTTGATCTTTCCTGTAACATTGTATCACAACATAAAAAATCCCACCCACCTCTAGAAATTATCTAACTACCCTTGAGAAGAAAGAAACTTAATATCAACATGTATGTATGAATTTTCCCTATGCTGATGTATGCCTTCTACTTGTGCTCAGAGCCAAAATATAGAGTAACTTAAATAACCAGATCTGTGTGGTACATGTAGTTACAAGCTGATATGTAATAATAACACTACTAGGTACTATGCTATAATATTAGCAAGTCCCTGTGGATGATAGTGAGTTTTGTATTGTGAGAAAGGTCCATAGAAGTCAACTTGCAACATTACTTATAACTTGGTTATAAGCACTGTTTAAGGTTTATGGGTTCAGTTTAACCTATTCCTTATAGCAGTAAAATAAGCTTGTTATAAGACACAATATAGTTATAAGATAGTGAACATATTTGTTTGTAATAGGAGATCAGCTAATGAAGAGTAACTACCACAAGGGAGAAAATATTTCCTTCTAAACAAAGCTAATAGCAACTAATAACGGAGGCCCAAAAATCAATAGCCTTTTCTTCTATCTAATGATAGTCTGAATACATCACAATATATTATGATATATAACATCATCATTGAGGATGCTCTTCCTTTGCTAGTCTGGGTATTTGGTATGGTTCATGTAAGCCAAAAATTAGCACTGAATGTGGTGTAGGCTGTACCACAGAGGGATGCTGTAACCCTGTTTCCAACAGTCCAACTACAGCATGTCAGACCAGGAAGTGAGGTATGGAGCAATCAATGGAGGGCATAGAGTCAAATTGTCTCTTTACCTAGGATATAATGCATCAGCCCTCCATACTGTAAAACTAATCATTCTCTACACCTCAAAAGGTCCTTTTGCAGGTGTCCACAGAATACATTGAGAGTTATTGGCAGATGTTTCTCCTCATCTAATATCAATACCTTATGATTTTAGTCATTATACATCATTATTACATACATTCCCAACATCTTCAGTACACGTTATATTAAATATTCATAGGTTAGTAAACAGCTAATGATTATTAATAATGCAGTTTACAGTAAAATACTTCAATACTAATAAACAATACACAATCAGCTCTTAATCTTCAGTAGATTAATAAATGCATGATTCTAAAGTATTGTGTTGACTTGTAGATGACCTTAGTTTATACATAACAAGATTTAACTAGTCACAATATTAATAAATATCTACACATTATTACACTAATTAGAAGTGCTGACACTATCAGATAAAAGATATTCCAGGGGGTTAAATCCAGATGAGGGGGTAGGATATATTAGTTGGGTGGATGGAGAATACACACTGGACACAAGATAGTATTTTTAATCAGCTTATAGCTAATTATTATTAATTTAGTGGCTAAGGAAGAGTAGAGGTAGCTATAAAGAGAACTCTCCTAGGGTTGTGGTAAATGACGGAATCTGTTTCTTTGTCAGTCTAATGGTGGTAATACTTCACACAATCTACATATCTCAGGTATACACCAGTTTAAAATTCACATTAGCTATTTCTCATTATAATCTGATATTGTGACAAATCTTTCACTCAGTGAAAATAGTTGAATATCAGCTATTTGACATGTTTATAAAAGGTTTAATCTTAATTTTTGTATATACCTCTCCTAAAACAAGAAATCAACCCACACACTCACATGATATGCTACATAATAATTCACACTCTAATTAACTTCATACAAGTTACAGTATGAAGTTTTAATAAATAGCTTGAGTGGGAGTAAAATTTAGGATAAATTTACAAAGTGTTGTAGTAATAATTACATGACACAAACAAATGAAAAATATTCATTTCCATTCATAATATTACATTATGAACATCAAGTCTTTACACATTGTGTTATTATATGACTGTTGCTGAGATGTTAGAAGAGTTAGAGCTAGAATTTTGATTGGAGATATAGTTTCAGACATGCTGGAACTAAGAATCCATGTAAATTTTAATTTTATAGCAATGCTAACGTATAATGTAAAGATGTTATGTGTCAGTGTTCTCCATTTAATGGTTTCTGGACAGACAATTTCATTTGTTCACTAAGGCCAGCCTGTTCCTTCTTGGTAGTTAAAGATTCTGCACCCTCTGCTTTGTGATCTCTGGCTAGACTATAAAATAGCCTTTTATTTAAACTAGAGTTAGGTGTGAAGTTACTCAAGCAAAACATAGCTTACGCGACCCTCTTACAGAAAAGCATTAGGTAGCTCATTATAAGCTCACGATATGAATTATTCACGAATAGTACGAACAGCTGGACAAAGTATTAAGCTATAGTGCTAGCCTTTTAAAATTGGTTGCCTAAGCTAAATAGAGTTTGTACATACTATGGTATCAAAATTTTACTCACCGGACCTAACAATTATGCACTAGATTGTGATGTTATACGTACGTAGCAATGTTTTTGGCATTGGTCATCACCTAGACAGTATAGGGTTAATGTGACGTCATGGCATATCTTGGCTGGGGGAAGCTCCTTCCTAGTAAAAAGGTACACTCATTTTATTATTACTATAGGTTATAATCATTGTTAACTAACTTAAGGTTTTGTTTATGAGAAGTAACTAGCTATAAACTGTCTGATTACAGTATTTGTATTTCAGCTGATGTACCTTCTCATTATCAGAAAAGATTTTAGGGCTGGTAATCACATCATTATAAGGGTGCTGTGCCTGGCAACAAGCTGTGATGGAGAGTAGCCAATTACACCACTAGAATATTGTGAACTTTATAAAATTAGCATAATGTTAAATTTTGGTGTGCCAAATTTTGGCGCATTGCTCCCAGACAAAAGATTTTACCCGTGCACAAATTTTATTATTATTAGAGGTGGAGCACTTTAGCTAAACAAATGCTATGATGGTGTCCAAACAAATGCTATGATGGCATCAAACCAAAATTCAGACATCTCAGGAACCAATTACCAGAATCGGCCCAAACCAATTGCCAGAATCGACTCTGGAAGTGATCACCTCCTATCAGCACCAAGCAGTCTGCTCTACTTGCTACAATTCTTTGTAATGGCCCAATATAGGCTTCATTTGTTACACCATGAGTTGCCTTTATAAAACTTTCCTCCTACCTCTTAAGGCTAAGAAGTTCTATTACATCTTTAGTCTGTTTCTCAATCGTGGCTAGTTCCATTTTGTTCTTTATCTTCATTGACTGGCTCCATGACTGAGTTCCATATTTTCCAATGTCAGCTGTCAGAATTCGTATTCTGTCACTTTTTCCTAACAGTTTTGCAAAACTCTGAACTAGTTGCTGGAGACATTTTTGACTGATCTTTTTGTGTGAGAAGAAGTGTGTGTTCCAATCTAATCATGAGTTTATTATGTGTATGGATCTAACTCCTTTTACACAGTAACCATTTCTTGTCAGTGGTAAAAGTTGCTGTCATCATGATTCATCCTTGGCATATGTCATTGGTTTCTCATAATTATGTACACTATATCTATTGGACAAGTAAGTCTTCTCTGGACATAATACCTGCATGTCCAGGTACATTTGATGCAGCATTGATGTTAAAATAGTCTCTAAGTTTCAAGGTGTTTGTCTTGAAAATGATCCCTTCTAGATTGTAGCACTAATGTTATTGGCTCCAGAATTGACATTGGCAGCCCAGTGTGACCTGCCCAGCACTGGAGTGAAGTGAGAGCATTAATCCCAGCCCCCTGATGTCCAGCCGTATCTCAGAGCTGTGACAAGTATGTGATGATGTTTCTGCTTTCTTTGGAATGTTTCTTTTGTCTTCTTCCTAAAAGCTACTTCCTCTCCAGCTTCTTTCCCAATCAAAATGGCTGCTTTTCCTACTTTCATGTGATGAAAATAATTGTTCTTGACAATTACATTCTTTCTGGATAAAAAATACACTGATACTATTAGTGAGATAGAAAACTGTTTTATGAAGACTCATAGATAGACGCTATACCTATGAACTGACTATTCAAAAGATTATAAATAAGAATAGTAACCAAAAGAATGTTGTACCTAAGCCTGACCATGGTCTTGATACCACATTATGTACAAACTCTCTTTAACTTAAGCAACCAATTAAAAGGTTGACATAGTACCATTTTTAATTATCAATATCTACCCCAAATTTGCAACAAAATTCTTGGCATCAGTGGCGTAGCTACATAGGGGCATTTAAGGCACATGCCCTACCAAACTCTCTTAGTGCCCTACCACTATCTGTCATAATTTTAGTTGAATCTGGTAAAAGATTGATAGTCCTTAGTGAGCAGTTTAGTCTATAAGGTCAGTGCCCTACTGGTGCCCTACCACATGTTTAATCCTGGCTACGCCACTGCTTGGCATTGGTCAGCAAGTAATACTGTGCTAGGTAGGTCAAGGGTTATTAATGTGATGTCATGACATACCCCTGGAGTCAAAAACAACAAAAAAGAAACACACACGCACGCATGCACGCACACACGCGCACACACACGCACACACACACACACACACACACACACACACACATCCAATATAATTGTTTTAGTCTAAGACTATTGTGAGCAGAAGGGAGAGAGAAAAGCTGGCTCTAAACCATTGTCATTAGCTACTGTGAGCTACTGTGGTGTTTTACTCTAGTCCATGGTAGCATTTTCCTTGTCAGTAGGTATGACTTCTTCAAAAGTGCAAGGGTATACAGCCATAGCTAGAAGAGCTGTACCATCATGGTGACAAGGAACATTATTGCTCATGACCCTGTTTTCAATCTATAGTGACCAGTCTCTGTGCTGGGGAGAGGAAGATGTGGAATGACCTTACAAGAATGTGGTCTCTATTATTTTATGGTGATCAAAATCATTAGCATGAGCTCTATTGAGGTATTATAGCTACAACTAGCTAAGTGGGCAGTCTTAGGAATGGCCTGAAGACAGGTTTTTCTCAGCACTTGATATTAAGTTTCTTTCTTCTCAAGGGTAGTTAGATAATTTCTAGAGGTGGGTGGGATTAGACATGTTCCAAATTTGATAAGTGACTATGTAGCTACTGACCATGGTTCTCAAAAGTTCAGTTCAATGTAATCAATATGTACAAAAAAATAGTCATAAGGCTTAGAAACTTGAAATACATAATAATTATTATGTAATGGAATTTTAAATTTATACAAGACTGAGATCCTCTTTTTAATTCATTATACGATTGAAACGATTCTGCTTCGTATTATCAATACATATGAATTTTACACACCATTTTTTCCTGCTGTGGAGGCGAACATAATCCTGTAATGCTAGACTCTGGAAGTGACCACCTCCCATCAGCACCAAGCAGTCTGCCCTACTAGCTACAGTTCTCTGTAATGCCCCAATATAGGCTTCATTTGTTACACCATGAGCAGCCTTTATAAAACTTTCCTCCCACCTCTTAAGGCTCATCTTTTTGTTAAGAAGAAGCTCTATTGCATCTTTAGTCTGTTTCTCAATCGTGGCTAGTTCCATTTTGTTCTTCACGGAATGGCTCCATGACTGAGTTCCATATTTTCCAATGTCAGCTGTCAGAATTGGTATTCTGTCACTTTTTCCTAGCAGTTTTGCAGAACTCTGAACTAGTTGCTGGAGACATTTTTTGACTGAATATTTTGAGTTCCTTTGTGTGAAAAGAAGTGTGTGTTCCAATCTAATCATGATTGCTATTTTTTTAGCTGCTACTCCATCATCTGAGGCTGTAATGTTATTATACAGATCATCATAATTCTTTGCATCCTTTAATAGTCTGCGGCTGGGATGAACCTGTGTATTGCCATCATTATCTATACCTTCACATTCAGGATGTGCAAAATAAGGTCCATACCACCGAGAAAGCACTACAAGTACACTTCTTTTGTGCCATCTGTTCAATACAGCTAAAATTTTTTCTGTTGTGAGGTTTTTATAGTGTATGGATCCAATTCCTTTTACACAGTAACCTTTTGCTGTCAGTGGTGAAAGTTCTTTTTTTGCTGTCATACATAATCCATTCTTGGCAAATGTCATTGGTTTATCAATTTTTGGACATGTATCTATGTACACTATATCCATTGGACCTTGTTCAAGAAAGTCTTCTCTAGACATGATACCTGCATATCCAGATACATTTGATGCAACATTGATGTCAAAACAGTCTTCAAGTTTCAAGGTGTTTTTCTTGTAATTTAATAATCCCACCAGCTTTGTAGCACTAATGATTGGTTCCAGAGTTGACATTGGTAGCCCAGTGTGACCTGCCCAGCACTGGAGTGAAGCAATAGCATTAATTCCAGCCCCCTGCTGTCCAGCATATGTCAGAGCTGTAACAACCATGTGATGATGTTTCTGCTTTCTTTGGATTTCGACAGATACTTCTTTTTGAGTTTCTTTCCCAATCAAACTGGCTACTTTTCCTACATTCATGTGATGAGAATAATTGTTCTTGACAATTACATTCTTTCTGGATAAAATATATACTGAGACTATCAGTGAGGCAATAATCAAGTTATAGAAAACAATTTTAAATAGACTTGGTCTCATAGCTAGATGAATGAAGCTAGGATGTTTAGAACTGTCTATTCAAAAGATTATAAGTAATCTTAGTAACCAAAAGAATGTTGTACTTAAGCCTGACCATGGTCTTACACAACTTCTGGTTAATCCTATGGTCAATGAGCATAATTGAGCATACATAATTGCTAAATTGCTAGCTGAATCCTCTCAATCATCTGATTCCAATGTGGTACCTACTCTACTTAGCAGACTTAAAGCTTCTACTGCTTCTTATCTAGCCCGAAAGAGGGTTATTTCTATGAATCCAGCCAAGTCAGCTAAGAAAAGTAAGGCAACTGTACACAATGAACCAAAAATTTCACCTACAGAGTTTCCTAATGAGTTCCTAACAGTTTCTAACAGTAAGATATTCTGTTCAGCTTGTAGAGAGCCTTTGTCAGTGAAAAAAAGTGTAGTTCAGTAAGGCAGGAGATTGCTTTATTGGAAGAAAGTGCATATGTTAATAAGCCATTTTTATTACACTTCGGGAGAATAATTGGTACATTTTAGCATAATTGGTAATAAATGCAGCATAAAAGAATAGCACAATTGGTCAAAAAATGGGTATAGCACTAGAGATGTACAATAAGTGGTTAGATTAGCCACAAAATCACTCAAGTGTATGACTACACATGTAGGCCTAGTATGTACTGTATGTCTCATATGTATGTATATATACATATAATTACTGTATTACAAGTGACACATGAGTCATGCTACAAAATAACATAATTATAATAAAGCACTAAAGTACAACCTTTTCTAGAGCAGAAATTAGGGAATTGTAATTTTAGTATGTGGGGTAATCATATATGGGTGTGTGGAGTGCATGGATAGAATCCTCCATAACTTGACAATGGAGCATCAAAATGCTTCCATATTTGAAAGACAACTTATACAGAAGTTATGTAAGGATATAAGCAAGGGGGAAAAAGCTCCTTAATCTAGTGTAGTGTGTCAGCATAGACATCTGTATAGTAGGTAGAAGGTAGACATACGCATGTATTAATAGTTGGGCGTGTGGGATGGCTAGTATAGTAAAACTTTGTATACTTGTTTTATTTTTTCACTTGTGTAGGTTATTGCTATTGAGAATCAGGAGGAGCAGTGAGTCAGCTACACTCTCACAACACCAGAAATATCATACAGTGATAATAGAGGCCCAAGGAACTGGATCTTCGGCATCTGAAGTGGTACAGATACAGAATACTATATAAAGGACCACATACACAGACTGATACCAAGACTTCCCCCAATATTTTAGTCATTCACTTTGTCCCCTCAAAATAACATTTCTGTATCAAACACTGATATCCCATTACCTAGCTCCCTTCAGAATAGCATTTCTGTATTAAACACTGATATCCCATCACCTAGCTCCCTTCAGAATAGCATTTCTGTATTAAACACTGATATCCCATCACCTAGCTCCCTTCAGAATAACATTTCTGTATTAAGCACTGATATCCCATCACCTAGCTCCTTCAGAATAGCATTTCTGTATTAAACACTGATATCCCATCACCTAGCTTCCTTCAGAATATCATTTCTATATTAAACACTGATATCCCATCACCTAGCTCCCTTCAGAATAACATTTCTGTATTAAACACATCACCTAGCTGTCTTTGTTCTTTCTAATTCACATAGGAGAGGACAGTAACCCTGAGAATAGCTCAGATCCTCATAAAGAGCTATGTAAGTTAATTCCATAAATGTCTATTATTATGTGTAGTTAAGGTGTTTCCCCTTATAGTGGAGGATCAGGATCCTTACAGAGAAACCTTTTAGGACCCTTATAGTGGAGGAGAACAGATCAGGAATCCAGTAGCATTTGGGAAAGCCACTGCAGATAGGGAAGAAGGTTGGTGTGTACTGTTACTTGGAGTATCTCATATACAATGCTTACTTCCCTAGTTATGCTGTCATGTTTCCTTCATCATCAAGTAAAGGAGGCTGTGCTGGCACGAAAATGGCTTGTACGAGAGGGAAGATGTGGAGGTAAGGCCTGAGAGAATTCCATCTGTGTGTCTTGAGAAGATGTGTGCATTCAAAGTATTCAGAAATACTTCTCCAGAGAGACACGGTGTGCTCTAACTAATGTCCTAGATGTGCTTAGGAGCAATCTTGTGTGGTACTGTGGAATATGTGCCAGGGAAATAAATGAGAAAACAGAAGACTCTATGAAATGTGACTCATGTCTAACATGGTATGACCCACTGTATGATGTGTATGTGGTAAATTCACTCAGGATATTGTAATTCCCTGTGTGTGGAAGTCCTTTTAATAACAGTGACCATAATCCTGTGATGGCCACATCTTTAGACAGTATGTTAACTCATAGGATATAGTGTTTCCCGAGATACTGGAGTTGAGTGCAGGTTTTAAGTATGTATAGAGACCAAGTGTTTTGGGAAAGAGAGATAGGACATGTTATATTGTGTTCTATTCAGAGGTGGTCTGTTTATACAGTGTAACCTGTATATAGTGGTCACCCTTATGGAACCTGTATATAGTGGTTGCCCTTATGGAACCTGTATTTAGTGGTCACCCTTATGGAACCTGTATATAGTGGTCACCCTTATGGCACCTGTATATAGTGGTCACCCTTATGGAACCTGTATAATATAGTGGTCACCCTTATGGAACCTGTATAATATACAGCCTTCCCTGAGTTAGCTTCACCTCTAAACAGTTTACAAGGCTAGTGGTCACCCTTATGGAACCTGTATATAGTGGTCACCCTTATGGAACCTGTATATAGTGATCACCCTTATGGAACCTGTATAGAGTGATCATCCTTGTGTAACTTGTATATAGTGGTCACCCTTATGGAACTTGTATATAGTGGTCACCCTCTGGAACATGTATAATATAGTGATCATCCTTATGTAACCTGTATAATAGTGGTCACCCTTATGGAACACATATATAGTGATCATCCTTATGGAACCTGTATATAGTGGTCACCCTTATGGAACATATATATATATAGTGGTCATCCTTATGGAACCTGTATATAGTGGTCACCCTTATGGAACCTGTATATAGTGATCATCCTTATGTATAGTGGTCACCCTTATGGAACATATATATATAGTGGTCATCCTTATGAAACCTGTATATAGTGGTCATCCTTATGGAACATATATATATATAGTGGTCATCCTTATGGAACCTGTATATAGTGGTCACCCTTATGGAACATATAATATATATAGTGGTCATCCTTATGGAACCTGTATATAGTCATCACCCTTATGGAACATGTATATAGTGATCATCCTTATGGAACCTGTATATAGTGGTCACCCTTATGGAACCTATATATAGTGATCATCCTTATGGAACCTGTATATAGTGGTCACCCTTATGGAACCTGTATATAGTGGTCATCCTTATGGAACCTGTATATAGTGGTCATCCTTATGGAACCTGTATATAGTCGTCACCCTTATGGAACAGTGATCATCCTTATGGAACCTATATATAGTGATCATCCTTATGGAACCTGTATATAGTGGTCACCCTTATGGAACCTGTATTAGTGGTCACCCTTATGGAACATGTATATAGTGATCATCCTTATGGAACCTGTATATAGTTGTCACCCTTATGGAACATGTATATAGTGATCATCCTTATGGAACCTGTATATAGGGGTCACCCTTATGGAACATATATATAGTGATCATCCTTATGGAACCTGTATATAGTGGTCACCCTTATGGAACATACATATATATAGTGGTCATCCTTATGGAACATGTATATAGTGATCATCCTTATGGAACCTATATATAGTGGTCACCCTTATGTAACCTGTATATAGTTGTCACCCTTATGGAACATATATATAGTGGTCATCCTTATGGAACCTGAATATATATTGGTCACCTTGGGACACAACCAGGTGGCTGTTATACAGAGGTAGCCTGCTTTAGTGTTACCTGTATATAGTGGTCACCTTGGGACACAACCAGGTGGCTGTTATACAGAGGTAGCCTGCTTTAGTGTTACCTGTATATGGTGGTTATAGTCTACAGAGTATTCCAGTGAGATTAGCTCTGAGGTCACTATAAACACTAACACCCTCTGTAAAGACCACTTCTGTCCAAGTGACTGCACTGAGGTCACTTTATCCCCCACTCCATGTATGTACATATAAACTACCTCTATTACAGTCAGACTGGGTATGGAAAAAGATGTAGTATTGACTTTTTCCACCCTTGCCCCACCCCCTCATCAAGAGAGGCTAGTTCTGGAGACTAGGTATCTATCCTTGTGAAGAGTTGCTGTATTTGTAGGGGGTGAATTTTATAGGTTTTGAGTTGGCTATTAGTAGTCTTAAGTGTTAGTGATATACTTGTATCAATTGTGTTGTGTGTTAGAGGATAATTTTAGTTGTTGCTGTATTGGGGAATGAGTGAAGTGGTTAAATATTGTATGAATTAGTAGATTGAGAGTGCCCCTATAATTAAGGTTTGTTGTTAACTTGCTATTCTAAGCTTTTAGCAGTTTAACCTTGTGAATTATGATTGTGAAGTGTTAATGCATTCAAGACCTTCTAGGAATGTATTGTGAGATTAACTCTGGACACACCCTGTGCTGTGTAGGAGGCCTGAGAGTACACCTCTCTGACTGGAATGTGTTGTAACCTGGAATATTGCCATTATAGATACACAATTACCAGATACACACCAGTTACTCCTCAGAACACAATCAGTTGGTCTTTACATGTTTATACAGGTCAACCACGACACCACTAGTTGGTTGTTATAGAGAGATGTCATGTTTATACAGTGTAACCTGTTCATCTGACCTGTTAATCCAACCAGTTGGCTGAAGTGACCAGCAACCTTAATAGTGTGCATTGAAGCAAATTCAATATTAAGCAATTAGGTATGTGGAGCAATGCTACAGTTGAATACCTTTACCTCATTATTTAAAAACCCTTTACCAGAGCCTTGTGAACCTTTTACCAGGTCATATTATTATTATTAAAGACCCTATTTTTGAACCTATAAACTTGAAGACCCTTTACCAGAGTATTTTTGAATCCACACCCCCATTATTAATATTGTAGTGTGTATTAATATTAGGTCTTTATTCTACTGCTATGTGATTAAGTATTGTCATAATGTTGTATTGTAAACTAGAATCAGATGAAGTGGTAGAGAATAGTTAATAATTCAGTCAGGAATGTCATGGAAAATGTCCATTAATTTATTATCCAGTATTAATATAGAATTTTATATTTGATGCTATTACTGTGTCATCCATTGAGTATATAACTTTCACTCGCCCACACAATAATCTTTAGTAATAATTATGTTATTTTCCATATCCTATCACTTGTTGAACTTCCCATAGTTCTAATCTCTCTATCGTAGTCATTGTGATATGTTTCTTTCCATTTAGTTGTCTCTCCCATCTCACCAGTCTCAGTTCTCAGTCCATCTATTCCCAGTAATGGTAAGTAAATAACTATCTCTCTTTACCAGTGAAAGATGAGGTTTTATAAAAGCATGAAATCACTATATCATATTATATACATCCATTGGAGAAAAGCTGAGTTTAGAACTTCATTGCTGGTACAATTTAAGATACACTGTCTATATACTTTGACCTCTATTAATTTTGCATTCCAGGAATAATAATGATGTGCTGGCATTTTTTGTCTGTAGGTTCAAATTGTCGTGACTGTCAGGCTATTACTTACTGTGATCCAGCCTATAGCTGCCCAGTCAGTTACTGTTGCGATGTGTTGGTGAGCTATTCCAAGCCTCAAAGACTGGAAGCAGTTAGCTAATTCCTAATCTTTGTAGCACTATCATTGATGTGTAAACATTCTTTATACAGTTATGATTATTTTCCTGCTATTGATTTATACTTGGACAATGATAATAACTTTATTTTACTTTTATACTAATAATAATTATTATTATGTATTCAGTTACTATATTTTTAGTAGGTAAAGGGTCTCTGTAATAAAAGGTCAATAACAGAACTGCCACATTGATGATTTAAGGGTTAGGCCGCTATGATGTTATATGAATCGGTAACTGTTCGCTTCTACTTGTGCTCAGAGCAGAAAATAAAAACAACCAGATCTGTGGTAGTTATATTATACAAGCTGATATAATATGTAATAATAACACTACTAGGTACTACTACATACTATAATATTAGCAAGTCCCTGTGGATAATAGTGCTGTGTAATAATAACACTATATACTACTATAATACTATTATCAGCAAGTCCCTGTGGATAATAGTGAGTTTTATATTGTGAGAAAGGTTCATAGAAGTCAACTTACAACATTACTTATAACTTGGTTATAAGCACTGTTTAAAGGTTTATGGGTTCAGTTTAACCTATATATTCTTTATAGCAGTAAAATAAGCTTGTTATAAGACACAATATAGTTATTAGATAGTGAACATATTTGTCTGTAATAGGAGATCAGCTAATGAGGAGTAACTACCACAAGGGAGAAAATATTTCCTTCTACACAGAGCCATGATAGCAGCTAATAATGGATTGAGCTAATAGGGCACAAAAATCGTATAGCATTGATAGTCTGAATACATCACAATAATATTATATATAGCATCACTGAGGACATGCTTCTTTACCAGTCTGGGTGGTAGACATATGCCAAGAATCAGTACTCGATGTGGTGTATGTTGTGCCAAAGAGGGATGGTGTAACCCTGTTGCCCACAGCTAGTCTAACAGTATGTCAGACCTGGAAGTGAGGTATAATCAATGGAGGGCATAGATTCAAGTTGGTTCTATACATGGGATAGCAGCCATTTATTCTACAGTGGAACCTCCAAATAAAGCCTCCAAATAAAGACCACATTGAGGATGGGGAGGGGGGTTGGTCCTTGTTGAGAGGTTGGTCTCTTTTTAAAGGTTCTTTTCATACTCAATGAAAATAGAATTTTGAATGTTAGCTAGTTTACACAAAATCATACAGGGTTGTTTGGTGTAATGACGTCTTTTGCAAATTTACTATATAGACTGTCCATATGTAACGATTCTTTTGTATTATTTAGAAAAAGCTTCACTTCTTCTAATGATGATTAGCTTCCTTTATACCCCTTAACTTTTAGGTTAGCTTCAAGTGGGCTCACTATCATCATCAGCAGCTTCACCTTCCTGGGAATCTTAGCCAAGACAGTTAAAGAACTCTTCCTCCCAACCATCACTTCATGTAGACCTTAGGTCCATATAACGGTAGGTATACATTACATGGCACCTCGAGACCATAGCCTGCTCCCCTGTTCACTTTGGCTCCTGCAGGGGCTCATTGACAAAACAATGAGTGGTCATGACAGTTGTCCAGTAGAAGAATATGTGAATGGTGAAGATGGTGTCCCAGTATGCATGGACACTAAAGAACTAGAGGTTGGAAATGTACTAGTTCAATGGAAGAATCAATGGGGGAGGGGGTTGATTTGGTCTCTGTATGAAGGTTGGTCGCTCCTCAAGGGGTCGCTAATAGAGGTTTTACTGTATTCACTTCAAAGAACCTGTCACAGGTGTCCACACAGAATACATAGCTATATAGCCCGCAATGAAATGAAAATTTCATTTATTTGTGCAAAAAAATTATTATTACATGGAAATTTACAAAATTAATAGTATTAAATGTACTCCATAAAAATAAGTTGTGGGAGACTAGTACTCTATTTAACTAACTGACCAAGAGATTCACAATATCAAGATTTCTAATAGACTAACAATAAAACACGGTGCAGTCAGAGGTAGTTAATGCTCTTACTTCATGTACTTGCTTCTAATCTTATCAGCTAAGTTCGAATGGTCCACTGCAGGAGACTCCAGGGCCTCCACTAGTGCACTCCATGAAGGTTGGGGTGTGACACGATTCAGCCATTTGGTTAGAATTTTTCTAAAGCAATCTTCAACCTTTCCTTGACACTCGGTACTGATAACATCAAGAGTAGATGTTTCAACATCCAATTCCACACCAATGTCATACCATTTACTTTTGGCCTCCCACAAAGCATTTCGAACAGTCTTTAAATCAAGGGGACCTAAATGATTCACAAACAATACAAATAAAATAATAATAATAATAATAATAATAATAATAATAATAATAATAATAATAATAATGGTTTCATTATAGAGCTATATTATAGAGCTATTATACTATTATTATGTAACACAGAGAAGAAACAAATACCTCAACATTCAGACATGACAGCGCTATACTAAACATGTACACACCTTGCAGAGCAGTGGAATCTGCATGATCTTGCCACATCAAATGATTAGATGTCAAAGGTCCAAACTTGTTTGTGTCCTTGATACATATCCACAGCCCTTCACAAAATGTAGCAACGTGAGGATCACCAACACCACAGGGACAAAGGAGAGCTGGAGATGGAGTACAGTTGTTATAACCAAGCGTTAAAACCGCTTTCTTAATACCGCTTAGAATAGCTTGACGAACAAAAGAGCAAAATTTACTGCATATTTCACTGGAGGTGTTGACATGAACTTCAAAATGTTTAAAGGTGTCTATTAGTGTGACTGAACCAGGATAGCCAGGAATAATAAACTGGATACAGTTGCGGTAAAGAACAATAGGAGTGTTGGAATGGGGACGTAATTTAATCTTCCAAGGACAAGGAAACTGGTTGTCACTAGACACAAGAAAGCAGCTAAGTGTGCAGTAGGTACCGAGTCGAGGAGCTCCGAGTGGGAAGTCCAGAGCGAGAGCAACAGCTGGAGAATCTTCAGAGATGCGATACTGAGGAATCTCCTCATCTTCCAGAACAGGAAGAAGAGCGGGCATGAAGAACTCTGTACTGCTGAACTCAGCTATGATCAGTAACTTCTTAAACAGCTTAACCAGCTCTTTTGAAGTGAAGAGACCAGGTACGTAATGCTTCTTGAATTTACAAAGGAACTTCAGAGAAAAGCGACCATGATCCCTGAATTCCTGCATATCTCCTGAAATGACTAAGCTTCCACCTTTTCTCAAGTGATAGATTTCCTCTACAAGTTCAGTTACCTTGTCCAGGAGGACCTGAGGGTTAGTGAACACAACACCTGGAAGAATTTCAGGGAAGTAGAAAACAACAGACATCTCATCTAGAAACTGGAGAGCTGCATCAAGTGTGTGCTCGTCAAAGTGAAGATCCAGTGCTGCTTGAAGACATTCTTCTTTGCTTAAGACTCCTCTACCTGACTCTTCCAAGAGGAGCTCTAGACCGTAGTACTGGAGGGGAACGTCTATTGGCTCTGGACTACAATTTGTCAAGATATCATGCTGGATGAGCTTCACCATATACTTTTCGTGATCTCCTGGATTTTTGGCATTTACAGGAAATATAAATTTATCTCCGTAATACATGACTTCATTCTTGAACATTGGAAGTAGTAACTTTTCCAGCTTCTTGTTCTTTTCCTCTCTTGATTCAGTGGTACACTTAGATTCTTCGTCTAGGTGGGTCCCCACCACCATGATCCTAGAACATTCTCTGTCACTTTTGGTATTGGATCTGTGGGTATGTACTGTGCGTAGACAGTGCTCTATTAGCTGCTCATTAGTGTGAAAGGATTGGTAAGGGGTTCCAATGCGGCCGCTCTGGTTGAAATACTCTACCATGGGTTTAGTGGTTAGGTCCTCCGAAAGCTTCAATACAAATATATATAGGGTCATTCTACGAAGAAACTTTGGAAGGATTTCATGAAACTGAGGTTGTCCTCCAGAGTCGATGATCTGGAGCTTGTGGATGGAGGTTAAAGTATTTCCTGATGTGGAGAATGAATCCATCAACTCAGCTAGGTCACCCTTTGTAGAGATGGCATGGAGAGTGCTGTCTCTATCAGGTTGTGAGACCTCACCTGCTGGAGTATGAGGTGTTGGTTTCGTAGTGGATGGGTGCATTTGAGGCTGAGTGTCTTGTATTGAGGATAATTGTTCTGTAGCAATACTTGAGCCCACTGGCATTTCTGCCTCCTCATCAGAATCATCCTCTGAATCAAGTTGGTACCCAGTCATGTTGACATCTTTTGAATCAGTCTGGTTCATGGTCTCTTCAACAAGTTGACGCTTTGCTCCCATTGCGGCTCTAGCTAGGATTTCTTTTCTTTCTGTTGGAGACAGCTTAACCCATTCCTTACTGGTTGTGTCTATTTGAAACAACTGGACAGGTCTGGCAGCCATTGGAGTGCTAATTCGTACTTCTGGTGGAGAATTGCCTGTTACCATCTCCAAAAAACTGGACTTTCCAGCACCACCAGGTCCATAAAGGACAATCTTGTTAATTTGAGATTTGACATGTCCATTCTTCATGGCCTCATCACACAGTCGACGAGATTCTCTAGAACCTGAAATGTGAAAAGTAGCTATATATAATATTTTCAGTGTTGTGATTAGCAAACAATGTATCATCAATTATTAATTCTCATGCTAATAGTGTGTGGGATACAGTGTTCAGAAACACATCCACTACATATTACATGTATTATAATATATATATTATCATAACTCATCACTAAAATATATGAGAAATGGTCTATTCAGAATGAGTACATGTAGAATTCATGTCAATGCACTGGATAGCTGTCAGTTATTATGCACTAAAATGGAAAATGAACTGCAATATTTATACTAGCTAAACTCTAGTTAAACTGACAATGCACTTCCTCATGATAGCTATTATGATACAAGCTCATATATGCACTGTTAAAAATGGGGTATTATTTCAACACTTTTATTGGTGTCATATAGTGGTCATTTAGTGTGGACTCCCCATATAGGGTGTTAGTTAAGTTACACCACAAATGGGTGCTACTTTGATGCTCATTGTGGTGTGTATTTCATACCATCTTGTGTTCATTTTTGACGTCTATGCCTCTGTTGTGTCCAACTTAAACCATTAAATAAACAATGGAGGTAATTTTTATCATCATATGTAAAAAGTTATTTTTAAATTAGGGTTTTTTTGGCTCTTTGCAAAACACAGTGCTTTCTAGGGAGGTCCGGGGACATGCTCTCTAGAAAAATTTTGAAAATTTCAGAGACAAATTCTGGTGCAATCTGGAGCAAATGTCAGTTTAAAAATGGGTATACTGTCATCACTGTCGACTTATGTGGCATGAAAAAGTACTTAAGGTAAGCTGAAAAACTAGAGAGACTCCAGCCCCTGGAGCCCTACAATGCCTTGAGATAAGATGTTGCAATTGAGATTTAAACACCTCACTTCAAATTAACCACCCCTTTATAGAAAGGACTCAAAGCTGAGATAACTAAGTGTGTGTTGCAATTGAGTTTTACTTCTAATTAACCCTCTCCTCTTTCATAACTGTTAGACTGAATGTGAAAAGCAAAAAGTGAGTTTTGTTTCATAATTAACCCTCTTAACCCTCTCCTCTTTAACCCTCTCCTCTTAACCCTCCCCTCTTTAACACTCTCCTCTTCTTGACTGTCACAAAAACAATGAAGAATACAAAATGAGTGTAGTAATGAATGTAAACATAATGTTGGTATTTTATAGAGTCATACACTCCAACTCTCAAGATTTAGGCTTGAGTCTCAATATTTTGAGCCCAATCTCAAGCCTAAGGGTACTAATCTCAAGCCAGAATCTTAATGGCACTGGCAGATTTACACGACTCTCTAATAGCTATGCTTATTTTAGTTATTCCATACTCAAATGCGGAAGAGGAGCATGTGTTTTCAATGGTTTGCAAGAATAAAACCACCTTTCGAGCTAATCTGTATCCAAAAGGGATGCTATCAAGCATATTCACAATCAAACTGGCCAATTCACAGCCAGCTCATTGTTATGAGCACTGTTTTGAAAAAGGCAAAGTCAGTGACATATGAATACAATAGAGCACATAACACACTAGATCGCTATCATTATTTTCTCAAGATTATTAAAATATGAAGTTGGAGTGTCTGTAGAGTATGAGCTTTGATAGTAATTTTCCTTACAGACAGAGAGTAGAAGAGCAGAGGAGGTAAAGGCCGAGGTAAAGGCAGAGGTAAAGGCAGAGGTAAAGACAGAGGAGGTAAAGGCAGAGGTAAAGGCAGAGGTAAAGGCAGAGGTAAAGACAGAGGAGGTAAAGGCAGAGGTAAAGGCAGAGGTAAAGGCAGAGGTAAAGGCAGAGGTAAAGACAGAGGTAAGGGCAGGGGTAAAGGCAGAGGTAAAGGCAGAGGTAAAGGCAGAGGTAAAGGCAGGGGTAAAGGCAGGGGTAAAGGCAGAGGTAAAGACAGAGGTAAAGACAGAGGTAAGGGCAGGGGTAAAGGCAGAGGTAAAGGCAGGGGTAAAGGCAGAGGTAAAGGAAGAGGTAAAGGTAGAGGAGGAGGCAGTAGAGTCCAGTTATGATTAACTTCAGGATGCTCTTATTAATTTTAATACCTTGTATGTTACTTGCATCAAAGTGGACGGAAGTCAAAAGTAAATTATTTCTATACTAGTTTTACTGGACAGAACTATGTGCACAGTGACATTAGAGCAGCAAACCTTGTTTTTTTCTTATTCTGGTAATGAAGCTACCATCATTGATTTAGACTTCACAGAGAAGGAAGGTGTGAACTATCCTAGTACTTACTTATCTCAAGGTATAGATGAGAGGCATACTGATGCTAAGGCTTATTATATGCCCAGAAGAAAAGAGCATGACATATGTCCTTTAAAATTTATCATGGAACAGCAAATGGATGAGATTCTCCCAATAGATTGTAAGACCTTGCAGGGCATCATTGATTTCTGTAATACTGTGTAATACTTCATCATCTGTGCTCATTTCACCTCAATTATAAATACTGTTGTTAGCTATCATAGAGTGCATCAGGGAAATGCATCAACAAGAATATCCATCTGGCTTGTTAACACTTTGCCAAATTAAGGATAGGCTCAGGCCAAGTCACCACACTTTCCCTTGATGGTAGTAGACTTTAACTTAAGGACACTGAGCCCCCCAATATGCATTTCTTAGAGGAGACAACCTTACCAGTTTGTGTGTGGGGAACCATTAGTCCAGTTTCTGAATAGCTGATAAGAGAGGGCACTCAGTTTTAATGTATATCAAATATAGCGAGAAAGACTAAGAAATAATAAGGCCTACTAAAGAAATACTCAAATATACTAGGAAATACTGAGTTATACTACGAATTACTGAGGTCTACTAACCAATATGCAAATCTACTAAAAAGAAATGGTCTACTAGGAAATACTAAGTTATTAAGTCAATGAGAGCATCTTGTAGGCTGTTAGATTCCATGGTTATGTTTCATATATAATACTGAATGGATACAACTAGGAGTGTGGCTGATACTGCTTTGTGGTGTAGAAGAATGGCTTTCACTTCTTTGTGAAGGAGTACCACTCAGAGAGCCTTTTGATGATGAAGCTTTAGTGGCATCACTTTACAAGGGAGTAGGGGTAGTTAAAAGATCCTCTTCATTAACCTCCATATATATTTCAGAGGAAACTCTAGTGCTACTTTATATGAATATAGAATACTTAAAATCACACAAATTTTGTGTCTGATGCCTACAACTGGAACTAACTCCTTGAAGCCTTCTTCTAAAAACTTACATCATAAAAAACCTGTTAGAAAAGTTATCAGCTATTTCACCTGGTATTCCTTTCTTGAGAAGATGATTCTGAAAATCACTTAGAATAGACTCTATTCTAGTGTACCAGCATCTGATTCTTTGACCGCATAAAAGACAAGCTATGTGTAGTTAGTTTTAAGTATGAATGGGAACATAAATACTCTCATGTGCATGTATTGTGCATTAATCACCTATAATTCACTGTAACAGCTATAGAGGTGCCTACTAAGACTAGGGCTGAAGATGTATGGTACTTTATGTGTGTTAATTTAACACAATTTAACACTCCCAATGGTGTAAGCATAGTACCCTTTATAGGGTGTGCTGGTAAACCTCATTTTTAACAGTGTAGTTCATGTACACCTACCTGGAGTGTACATTAACTACATACAAATCTACACACTTATTACAAGCTTCTTGTAATGTACTGAGCATTGAGTACATCCTTCCATTACAACTCATATTTTTCCTAGCTACTAAATTTTAATTAGCTATCTCACTCTTGATAAGCATCACTGTAAACTAAAATTTACTCCATATTGCTTACTCTAATGATTAGTACCCCAAAGACACAATCATCACATTGCTTCTAGCCTCTAGCATCTAGACACTAATTTTTGAAAAGTGAGTAGTTTCTTTTGACTGCCAGTGTATACCTGTGACCCTTACCTTTAAATTATTTAGAAATATGGTAGAAATTGGAATAATTTTTATTAGAAGCTAAACTTAGAAAGATACATGTTAATAATGTCTAAACCACACAACTGACTACAGCAGACCAGGATCATAGTATTGACTAACCTTTAAGGTAAAGGGTCCTTAACACTTCCAGTGCTTCATGTTCCCTCCAACGATATAGACCATCAGCTATGTGTTGCCATGATGGGGCTGGGTGGTTGTTCAGATACCACTCACTGAGGGTCTCCTTACGCTTGGAGTCATTAGAGTACTGGTAATAGATGTCATCATATACATCATAAGGGATGTTGAGACTCAACTGAACATAATCCATATCGTTCACATTCTCCATAAGCTGAGTGAGGTTAGTGAGAGTGAGGGAGGGGTCTGTGGGAGTTGATTTATATAGTTTATCTTAAACTCATTCTACACAAATAGAGTATATAAATACTGAGAAATACAGTAGGAAAAAATAATTGCTGGCTTGAAATTTGGCTCTTTTACAGCTACTCTTATAATATACTAATAACACAGACCTGAAGATAATAATCTTTGTAGGTTAGTAAACAGCTAATGATTATTAATAATGCAGTTTACAGTAAAGTATTTCAATACTAATAAACAATACACAATCAGCTCTTAATCTTCAGTAGATTAATAAATGCATGATTCTAAAGTATTGTGTTGACTTGTAGATGACCTTAGTTTATACATAACAAGATTTAACTAGTCACAATATTAATAAATATCTACACATTATTACACTAATTAGAAGTGCTGACACTATCAGATAAAAGATATTCCAGGGGGTTAAATCCAGATGAGGGGTTAGGATATATTAGTTGCATGGATGGACAATACAGACTGGACACAAGATATGTAATGAGTATTTTTAATCAGCTTATATTATTAACTTAGTGGCTAAGGAAGAGTAGAGGTAGCTATAAAGAGAACTCTCCTAGGGTTGTGGTAAATGATGGAATCTGTCAGTCTAACTGTGGTAATACTTCACATAATCTACATATCTCAGGTATACACCTGTTTAAAATTCACATTAGCTATTTCTCATTATAATCTGATGTTGTGACAAATCTTTTATATACTACAGTGAAAATAGTTGAACATCAGTTATTTGACATGTTTACAATAAAAGGTTCAATCTTTATTTTTAGCTGATGTACCTCTCCTAAAACAAGAAATAAACCCACACACTTACATGGTATGCTACATAAGAATAGAATATAATTCACACTCTAATTAACTTCATGCAAGTTACAGTATGAAGTTTTAATAAATAGCTTGAGTGGGAGTAAAATTTAGGATAAATTTACAAAGTGTTGTAGTAATAATTACATGACACAAACAAATGAAAAATATTCATTTCCATTCATAATATTACATTATGAGCATCAAGTCTTTACACATTGTGTTATTGTATGACTGTTGCTGAGATGTCAGAAGAGTTAGTGCTAGAATTTTGATTGAAGATATAGTTTCAGACATGCTGGAACTAAGAATCCATGTAAATTTTAATTTTATAGCAATGCTAATGTATAATGTAAAGATGTTATGTGTCAGTGTTCCCCATGAAAGTAGTGAAACTTTTACATTCGCTTCTCTCCATAAAGATGAACATAATAATAATTCTAATGTGTGCATAACAAGTTACATAAGTGACATTTGTATAAGATGCTTCCACACTTACAAAGATGTGTCAGTACTAAGTCACTCCCAGCTATACAATATAGAATGGCTAATTATGATGGCTTTGTTTCTTGTTATAAACATGTTCCTCATTTATGAGGATATCTGTATTACCTTGTAGACAATCAGAATTTTATGAATGAAGTAACATCAGTAAAGGCATAGGCTCTAACTACATTCAAGAAATTAATTCTATTATAAGAAGAAAGGGAAGGTCTTATCAGTTGCCTATTGTTTGACATGGAAATGGTAGCTGGGTCAGACATCTATAATAACTAGGTCATGTACTCTAGGACAATTTACTGTGTGTATAGTTGAATATGTACACAGCATGTCATGCAATACAACCTCTACAAGTTCTTGCACAGCTGAGTGAGCATATCTCTAAGTGTTTACTACAGATGTAATAATTTCAGATATGCACTACATTTATTTGGCCTTGCTGACAGCCAGTTCTGCAGCTGCTATATGTGCACACTCTATAGTGTCAGGACAACTTCCTTCATGGCCTCTGAGAACCTCCTCTTCTGCCAAAAGAGCTAGTTGAGGAAGGCACTTTGATCCCAAGTGGATATAGGGATAGGAAGGAGAAGAGAGACACTTTTTACATAAAACAGTTTATTCACACACTAGTAATGTAGCTAAGGTGATAGAGCATGTGCAATGATTAAACCAATAAAAATGAATGTTTAAAATAAATAATAAATGGCTTAAGGCAGCTGATGAATAAAATACAACAGTTAATTATAATAATGTTAATCCATCACTTAGCACTGTCCTCTACACTCCTTCCCTCCTCTTCAGCAACAGACATGTTGCTTAATGGGTCTGTTGGAGCTCGTGAAAGTGCATCTGCATTCCCATTTGCTGCACCTGCTCGGTGTGCTATATCGAAGTCATATTGCTGCAGAGTTAAACTCCAGCGTGCCAGTCTACTATTTTTCTCTTTAAGTTTGTTTAACCAGATAAGTGACCGGTGATCAGTCTGGATAGTAAATTTTTTCCCAATTAAATAGACCTTGAAATTCTCAATTCCTAGCTTAATTGCTAGACATTCTTTTTCGATCGTAGAATATTTCTCTTCACGTGGTAGTAGTTTTTTGCTAAAAAATGCCACAGGCCGATCATTTCCATCACTATCTAATTGACTCAACACTGCTCCTACGCCTCGGTCTGAAGCATCTGTCTGGAGTATAAATTCTTTATGGAAGTCTGGATTGCTTAGTATTGGATGCTGTATTAGAGCACTCTTCAGTGTCAAGAACGCTTCGTCGCATTCTTTGGTCCAGGTGACTTTGTCTGGTAGAGACTTCTTCGTTAAATCTGTCAGTGGGGTTGCAATCGATGCATAATTCTCTATAAACTTCCGGTAATAACCAGTTAACCCAAGAAATCCTCTTATTTGTTTTTTTGTTAAGGGTTTGGGAAAATTCTCCACTGCTCTAACCTTTTCCGGATCAGGTGTTACATGTCCATTTCCTACTACATGCCCCAGATAGGTACACTCAAACATTCCAAACTGACATTTCTTTGGTTTTGCAGTCAAATTACTCTCCCGCAAGTGTGTCAGTATAGCTCTGATATGCTGGATATGTTCTTTCCATGTTTCACTGAAAATAATAATGTCATCCAGATACACAGCAGTAAAACTTTCTAGTCCCCGAATGAGAGTATCCATCATCTTTTGAAAAGTAGATGGTGCTCCACTCAGTCCAAATGGCATCACTTGAAACTGAAACAAACCCCTTGGTGTTGTGAAAGCTGTTTTTGCTTTGTCCTTCTCTGACATTGGTACTTGCCAGTATCCCCGGGCTAAATCAAGAGTAGTAATATACTTTGCTTTTCCCAATCTGTCCAGTAGCTCGTCAGTTCTTGGCATTGGATATGCATCCATGAAAGTAACTGCATTCAGTCGTCTATAGTCTACACAGAGACGAATGTCGCCATCTTTTTTCTTCACCACCACTATTGGTGAGGCCCACTCACTGACTGAAGGTTCAATGATTCCATCTTGTTCCATCTCCTTGAGCTCCTTAATCACTGCATCCCTATAAGCATGTGGGATACGGTATGGTGCAAGTCTAACAGCGTGAGCTGAACCTGTGTGAATTGTATGTTCTGTCAATGAGGTTCGTCCCGGTTTATCTTGCATTGTATCCTTAAACTCCTCAAGAATCATGTATATCTCAGCTCTTTCAAGTTGGTTTCCCAAAGTTGGTTGTGACGGCTTGCTAGCCTTCCAATCTGGAATTCCTTCCTCCGTGACTTCATTTGTCCAAGCACAAATAGAATCTGCTACCTCCCATTTCTTTAGCAAGTTCACATGATAAATTCCTTTCTTTTGACGTCGATCTGGTGTTTCTATGAGATAGTCTACCTTTCCCACTCGCTTTGCCACCTTGTATGGGCCTTGCCATTTAGCCAGCAACTTGTTAGTACTGGTTGGTAGTAGTAACAAAACCATCTCATTGCACTGAAATTCTCTTTCTCTTGAGTTCTTGTCATGCCATATCTTTTGCTGTTCCTGAGCCTTCAATAAATTATTATCAGCCAACTCCTTCATTTTCTTCAATTTATCACGAATTAACAAGATGTGGGAGATTACACTCTCCCCACTTTTCCTTGACACTTGCCATGTCTCGCTCAGTATATCCAAAGGACCTCGTACCTGGCGTCCGTATAACAACTCAAATGGTGAAAAGCCTGTTGATGTGTGTGGCACCTCTCGGTAAGCAAAAAGTAGGTAAGGTAATAAGGTGTCCCAATCTTTGCCTTCTTTATCTGTAGCCTTCCTGAGCATTGATTTTAAAGTCCGATTAAAACGTTCCACTAAACCATCTGTTTGTGGGTGGTATGGTGTAGTTCGGATTGGTTGCACATGTAGCATTCGGTACAATTCAATAAGCAGTTGGGAGGTAAAGTTAGTACCTTGGTCTGTTAATATTTCCTTAGGTACCCCAACTCTTGAAAACAATTTCAGTAATTCTTCTGCCACACTAGCAGCATCAATATACCTCAGTGGAACTGCTTCAGGATACCGTGTTGCATAATCACAAATCACCAACACAAACCTGTTTCCACGATTACTCTTTGGTAATGGACCCACTATGTCCATGGCTATTCTCTCAAATGGTTGAGATATGACTGGAAGTGGTATGAGAGGAGCTGTCTTGACACCTTTGTTGCAGGTCTTCTGACAGACTTCACAGGTCCTACAAAACTTTGCTATATCTCGGTACATAGTTGGCCAATAAAATCGTTGTAAAATTCGACTTGTAGTTTTGTTTCTTCCAAGGTGTCCTCCCAAAGGAACAGAGTGTGCCACTTCCAGTACAGTTTTTCGACAACTTTTGGGTAATACCAGCTGTTCCAATCCTTCATCTATGTCACCATGAGGTTTCCACCTCCTGTATAACAAGCTGTCCCTGGAAAAGAATTCACACCACCTTTAGACTCCTGCTCTTTAACTGCCAATCTAACATCTCGTAATGTTGGATCGGTAGCTTGTAGCACCTTCATTTCTTCTGCTGTAATATCCAATTCATGCTTGTCTACATCAGTCTTCTTTAACTTCGATTGCCTTTCCTCATTACCATTGTTTTCAGTCATATCTAACTCCTCCCTTCTCCGTTTTTCGGCTCTCTTCTCTTTCCTAGACTTCTTCTCCTTCACCTTACTTTTGCTGAACATCTCTTCATCCAATTTCTCCATCCAAGAGGTAAAATCATTTTGATTCTCCATCACATCCAATGAATTAGGTTGTACACCACACTCTCTAGCTTGACTAGCTTTCCTTTCTTCTTCTTTTTTCTGTTTCTGACCTTCAGCTCGTGTAATCACTGCCAAGGCCTGATCCTCTCTTCCTTTGCTTATTTGTTTTAGTAGCTCAGGTAACTCTGGGTTATCTGTACCCAGTAAAACAGACATAGGCAAATTATTTGCCACTGCAGCTTCAACAGTAATCGGCTGTCCCTCCACCTCAAGGGATATATTTGCCAAAGGATAGAGAACAGTGTCTCCATGTGCACACCGGATTGCTACAGCCCTTCCCTCCTGAATCTTCGCTTCAGGAACCAAGCTATGATGCACCAGGGTTCTGGAACAGCCAGTATCCAATAAGATATTGTCAACATTCTTGCCTTCCACTACCCCCTTTCTTACTACTCCAGTCTGTGTGCAACACTGCTTCTTCACCATGAAAGATTTTCCATGATAATTCATTCTCCTTTCCATGCAATACATAGCATTTCTTGGACAGTTCGAAGAATAGTGACCCTTTTTATGGCAATTGAAGCACTCGACCTCTCGAAGATCCTTCTTCGTTCTAGTAAGTCGTTCCTGCTCACCATTTTTAGGCTTCATCCTGCAGTCCTTCGCAAAATGACCTTGTTTGCCACAACTCAGACAGTGCTTACTGCCTGTCCTGTCACTCTTCTTCTCTGTTCCTTTCTCTTCAGGCTTCCTTGCCTGAACAAAATCATCTACCAGTTTTCCTGCTTTTCCCGCAGATTCTGGCTTTCTCTCCTTAACAAAAATTCTCACTTCTTCTGGCAGAATATTTAGGAACTGTTCCAGAATTATTTTATCTCGAATCTCTTCTGGTGTTTTGCATGACTTCAGCCACTTAGCTGCCAAGTCATCTAATCGGGCCACCAGCTCTTGGCCTGATTCTCCAGTTTTCTGCCTTAGAGCCCGAAATCGCTGTCTATAGCTCTCTGAGGTGATGTTATATCTCTGAAGTATAGCTTCCTTCACTTTCTCATATGACATTGCATCCTCTGTGGTTAGTGCTGCATAAGCTTGTTGCGCCTTACCAACAAGATTAGTAGCAAGTTTGAAAACCCAGCGTTCTGCTTTCACTTCATAAGCAACCATCAGCCTCTCAAATGTAGTCATATAAGCTACAATATCATCATTCTCAGTTAGTTTTGGTACTTTGACATCTTTATCACTGTCTGCCCGTTTTGTTGCCGCTTCACCCTGCAACTGCACTCCTTGTACCAAAGTCTGCAATAATTCCATCTGTCTCTGAGTGTATTCTTCTCTTCGCTGCATCTCTTCCTCTCTTCTTCGTCTCTCTTCCTCTAATGCTATCTCCCACGCTCGTTTCTCCTCCTGCCAGCGTCGTCTCTCCTCTGCTTGCTCTTCTTCTCGTTGTCGACGGTCCTCTGCAAACATTTGCAAGACTTCCGTCACTCCCAATTCACTGGCCCCGCCTTCTAATTCACTTCGGCCTCTTTCACGAGAATTTTGTTCGACTTCTTCCATTCTAATGGGGTTAGTCTTATATATTGTTCCAGCTCTAGTAGTCGACATACGTAGAAAAAATAAGTCCGTGACAACAGTCTAGCTGCCAAAGAATCCCACTTCTGACACCACAAAATATGTAAGGGAGCAAGTACTCTTGAGAGAGATATATTTTTATACTAGAGAGAAGAGAGACACTTTTTACATAAAACAGTTTATTCACACACTAGTAATGTAGCTAAGGTGATAGAGCATGTGCAATGATTAAACCAATAAAAATGAATGTTTAAAATAAATAATAAATGGCTTAAGGCAGCTGATGAATAAAATACAACAGTTAATTATAATAATGTTAATCCATCACTTAGCACTGTCCTCTACAGAGTTCTAAAGGTACTGTCTCTAGTAATTACTTTATACTTAATAATAATAATATTTACACCTGATGTAGGTGATCCATATACAAGATGTACTATTGGCTCCTCTCATTTTGGAGTATTCCATGGTGGGCCAAATGATGCCATTACACATGTATGGGGGAAACACTACATAGAACTTTCTAAGTCCTGTTACATCAAGGTTAGTAAAACCTTTCTTTGAGACCTCAGATATCTAAAGCTGTTATTGAAGCTGAGGCTCTATGGTACAAAATTTGTGTCCAAGAACAACCTTTCTTTTTAAGTCAGTGATCATGCCACATGTTTTCTGATTCTGAAATAAATGATGACTATTAAGTTCAATAGTGAAGAGAGTAGCTATGACACTACTTTAAGTCCAGAACTTCTTAGTAAAAGTAAAGATGGTACTCTACTGTCTAATAATCCTGCAGTATCATGAATAATACTCACCATGAGCTGTACTCACATGATTTCTATAATGGTTTAATTAGTGGATGTGGTCAACACTGGAGGGTTGGGAAATATTTGTGGACATGTCCAGTGGGTGTGTTCATGGACCTGATGGAACTCAGAAAAAGTTAGAGCCTATGTAAAGGCATCTAAACTACAAGAAAAGGTTTACAATATTATTTATTACTACAATACACCACACTTATTCCAGCCCTGACACTCCAGTATGATACACATGCTAAGGTGGTCTAAATGTACATTAAGGTGTATTTTAAAAGGTAGTAAACTAAGGTGTTGTTCTAATACAAGGATAAACAGTTTGGAATTCTGCTGTCTATAGTGTCATTCATAAAATCCTTGAACATTATGTACCTAATCAAGTGTAAGAGATTTTTCACTGAAAACAATTATACACTTCATAGTGATTCTACATTATCTATCATCACTTAGTCTCCCATACTTATTGGGGTGAGTGAAAAATATCAGAAATTAGGGAGTGAAGGGGAGTAGGGAGCCTATTATCTCAATTGAAAAATAATTAAGTTATCTTCATCAGATAGACTATAATCATAAGAGATAAAAATATGACTCAAAATAGTGTTCTCTGACTTATCATAACTCATACTCATCACTTCACAATTCTATTCACTGACATCACTATTCAGCTCTTGCTAATGTAGATCTGGGACAGACAGACACATGATAGTGAACTATCTAAACAAACTGCTCTCCATTGCTTGGGATAGTCACAGCTACTAAGTGCTAAATCAGCTGGTATTTCTATAAACAAAAAAGTACCAGAAGACTTTATCCTCATGGTAGACACTACACTGGAATTACAACTGACTAAAAATACTAGTAGTGAAATTCAACAAAGCTATGTTTTAGTGATAACACATTCCAGATAGTGAGGAAATAGATAGCTTCTCAGACCTCTGTAAACTAACAGAAACCTCACAATTTAAAGAGTATTAGCCAAAAACAATGTATTTGAGTAATAGATAGGAAAAAAGAAGTTTTTACCATTTGTTATAACTATACTATGATAAAAGAGGGTAATAGCCTAACATTGGTTTGTAAATCTCCTTAGATTTCTAAGTAACCTTTAACTATATGTATATCTACTACTTAAACTTTAAACTTTAACTTTTTGGCTCATAACAGTTAATAATTAGCTGTATGTAGTGACTGAAACAGACTTTTGACATGGTTAATACACATTTAAAAATATCCTCTTTTGAGTTATGGCTACCTGTTTACAATAACACCAAAAAAGTATTAATACCTTTTTTTGATCTGAAGATGTTTTTCTTCACTTCATCCAAAGCTTGCTTCTGATCATTGAAGAGAAGCTCCCCTGCCAGACGCTCCCATGATGCATTAGGATGATACTTTAACCAATACTTCACTAATTTTTTCCTATAGATGATAGCACTACTACTCTGTTCTCTCATCTCCTTTATAATCTTATCTGGTATTTGAAGGCAGTACTCAAGTTCATCATCACCATTCATATCATCCTCCACACTGTCCAAAGTAGTCAACACTCTGCTGCAGGTAAGGCTAGGGTCTGGAGGAGGATAACATAAACTAATTAAGTACATGTACAATGTAGCAAAGTTCATCCACCATCAGTCAATTATTAATCTACATAGGTTAAAGATGGGGAATTGGATTATGGAGTAAAGACATATTTTTGAATGGAGGGGTTAATGTTAGGAGATATTGCTGAATAAGTGTGTGTGTATTTCATCATGAGCACAAAAGTGGGGTCAAATGGCTCTATCTAGGAAGATTTTACAGCCCTCTATATGTAATAAATATTAACAACAAATAGTAATGATAGACTGGAACACTCAATTCACTCAGGACATTTTTACAAGTACAATTTACAGTAATTTGAATAGTATTAGTGCATAGATAAATTACTAACAGTGAACATACACTTACAAGTCAAATAATAATAATAATATGCTTAACAACTTATACTATAACCTCACAGCAATAGACCATCACCTCTTTACAACTCTCAGATTATACTATGTCATATCTATCACAATTATTAACTTAGTACAGAACATAACTAGGAGGTATACTTACATCACTGGTAAGTTAAGGCCTGGGTCCAACATTTGCAGTATAGGTTGTACAAGACCTTGTACAAGACCTTGTACAAGACCTTGTACTAGCTGTTACTAACATGTAGCAGTTACATAAAATTACATGAAGAAACATAACATACATGAAAGATGTTGTAGTGAGTGGCAGTCTGGCAGACATTCAGTTCTTTCAGCTAAAGTCTGAATTTGTTCCCATAGACCTTAACTTAATTTGATGGTGCCATTTTGTGTACAATTCAATGGAGATTATGTCATAAAATGGATGGAAGTCTTTACCTAATTATGTTGTGGCTATGCCATTTTTTATGTCAAGAGAGAATATAGGAAAATAGTGATTTCAGCCATAACTTAGTCAATATGTGTTCAATGCAGCCTTCTATTATATACCAAGTATAGAATGTCATTCATGTGTTGCATACAAAATCTGAACTCTTTACAGAGATGTGAACAAATTTTGACATTTTAATCATAAAACACCATCTCACACATAATTTATTCTCTAGGAACTGCTATTCTTTAATTACAACTCTCTATAACACACCACAAGTTGCTAAAATTTACAAATAGTGCTTGTTACAAGTTGGGAAGTGACTGCTAGAAGTTACAATTCTCACACCTAATTAACTCTATAGGAACTGCTATTCTTTAATCTCTAGTAGGTATGCAGATTATATTTCTGAATAATATTAGACTTCTTGGGACGTAGGAATGATTCTAGAATAATGGGTAGTACCATAGAGAATAATGGGCTAATAATTCCTGGAACATGTTATTCTTTACACAATAGATATTGAGAGAGTTTTTTCTTTTGAAGGCTTCATTTGGGGACTAGCAAGATAACTCTTTACAGGATTATGTTGAGGTATTACTAATAATATTGCTATTCAACACTTGCTAATAATTAACTAGATTATAATGAGAGGTAAAACATGTCTTGAAAATGAAGGGAATGTAGAGATAGATGAGGTAACAATGGAAAAACTACACTAACAAGATAAAGAAACTAAGTGAAAGGAAAGTGTTAGACTTAAACAACACAAACTCTCCCTCCCATTACATATCCTGCTTTAGTCAGATGGACCTTAATGAACTTTCAGCAGCTAATGATAAGTACAAACAGTAATGAATAATCAAGTTCTTATACTCCATAGAATAATATGGGGAAAATAGGAATAATCTAAAAGCCTAACCTCTAGGGTCACTAATAAGAATTTAAAGTCTTAAGAATTCCTCTGCTTTTGAATCTTCTTGGAATTTTAGTGTGACTTTGACTTTACCATAATATATATGTAGATACACAACATAAAACATGTCTGCATACTTACTACTTCACCCTCATTATATTAGTTAACTCTGACAACACATCAACTCTATCAAGTGGATTAGGAACTGCATACAATTATTATTATTATATCCTCTATCTCACACAAAACAGTAAACAACTTCTCAACCATAACTATCAGACATAAAGTCTACTTCCTCTGGTCACTGCTACACCTGAAATAGCTATGTGCATTGATTAAGTCTGGAGTGAAATTTCATCTGACAACCAGACATAGAGATAGGGATAATAGAGTAGGATGTGTCTATAGTTTATAAATATTCTTTCAGAACATGAACAGCTTTGATAGCATCACTTGCTGATGGTGGGATAGTCTTGCTAAAGTCAATTCGGGAAAAAATAACTTTGAAGCAGTGTCTTTTTGCTGTATTCTTGGATTCTTTTCCAAGAAAAGGGAACTTTTTTACTTTTCTTTCAGACTTAAATTTTTCTTGACCTCTTTCATTTAGCCATTTTAAAACTATATTCACCAGCATGCATATCCCATGCACACACTAAGTACATGGGAATTAGCAGGTATACATGTACCCTTTTGGATTACTTATGTACAACATTAGTGCAGCTACAAAATACAAAATCTACTATAAAGTAATACATACATGATGATTATCATTAAAATGGAAGTTTTGGGGGTTCATCTCACTTATTCTCTATTAGAAGAACTATGATTAATGCAAAGTATTTTAAATGGATTTTTGTGCTCCCTTCATGTTCCTATTAAGTGAGATGAACTGTAATGATATGGAAATATACTTTAACACAAAGGTTGTTCCTCCTCTGTTAGTAACATCTTGACTAAGGAAATCTGAAAAATGCCTTCTTACTTGATTAATGTGTAGTTTTTGGGAAAGACATTCATAAAAATAGTGTGCTGTTTACATAGCTGTGGATAAAACATGTAACAAACAAGTAAAGAGCCCAACACTAGAGAGTTAGAATAAGAGATTTCTATTCTATATGTACCTTCTCTTAACAACTTTTGTCTGTGACGACCCTTAAGATCCTTACCCACACAATGCTGTGTATTCTTCTAGTAATTCTATTAATGTTGACCATCAGGGTTTCATCTAGGAATTTTTGCTTGGGGGGAAGTTGATGGGGGAGGGGGAAATCATGCAGTGTTGTAATTTTAGCTTCTATAATCTAAAGTGGACACTTCCAGAAGGTTCAGTGTAATGAAACTAGTGTAAACAAGACTCAGAAATAGATTGTGTGATGAAACATTAGATGAAGCCATGAGGGTGAGCATTGAGGGGTCAGAGACTTTAATCTTTTTAAATTCAATGTCCAACTTTTTAATATAGCTAGCTATAACAATTAAATGTGTAATGGTTTATATACAGACTGAGCCAGACATCTCTCAATAGCTACTTTTTAGCTAGATCCTCCTGAACAGGTGTTAGTATTAGAATGAGTTCAATTATATTATATATATTTATAATTATATATAATAAAATATAATTAATTATAATATAATATTAATATTATTATATATAATAATATATAATTATTATATTTCAAAATCTGAATTACAGTAATAATAAAATGACCTTCCACCTCTTTAATATTATTATTATTACTACATTTAGGCTATTCTGAGGACTTTGGAATAGCCTAAATAGAGGGATTAGAAGGGAAACCTCAATTCAGGGGATGATATATCAAAGTGTCCTTAATACAAGGGTGTCCTCATTTCTGAGGTAGGAATATAGGGATTCTACAAACTACAGCTAGATGTGACATAGAAACAGGTATGAAATGTACAAGGTCTAACAATAATTACAGGTATGCTATAAACTGGTGACAGAGTATATACTGTACTTTTATAATAGTGTACACACATAGTCTGTTCTGAGTATCATTACCATCATTACTGACCTGTTAGCTTCTCTGCATAGTTCCTTATAGAGTTAGCTGCTGCTGCTTCCCAGACATCTAGTCTAATAATAAGCCTCCTCCAGGAAGCGTAGGGGTCCCTAAGTAACCAGTACTGTATCAGTGCTCTTAGACGTTCCTTGTCAGTGGTGAATTCAGATTCAATAGCATCTAGCTTAGCATCAGGGATGAACAGGATGGCACGAACATCATACAATGAGAGTTGCTCTAGGATAGTTGCTACATTTTCCACACTCAGGGGAGGAGCTAGATATAATATTGAAATTACACATATTTGAACTGCTAATAAAATAACATTCAAATAACATGGAACACAATTAAACTCTGCCAGGGCTAGTAGAGCAGCTGCATTGACTTATGGTAAAGCTATAGAGTAGACCTACAATTATTATAGAGACTATAAATAAGGCTTCAGGGAATGTGCTCTAAAATGAATTATTCCCTATTTCACACTATTATTCTCAAAGTTATGCCCATTATTACCAATAATGAAAAATCAATGAATTTGAGTTGAAACAAAGTATTGATTGAAGATGTTATAGTGAATCATTCATTTAAGGAAGTTCTATGTAGTCTTGTAGACAGATGTCTTGCTCTTCATTAAAAGAATTCTTTAAAATAGAAGTACACATTCTTAAGTAATGGATGAAGAAGGCTAAATGAAGAGAGCCTTTCTAGCAAAATATTTCAGAAAGGAAACTTTGAAATATAAAACTTCTAAACAACACATTAACTGACTGATTGTTGGCTTATGGAAATATTCCAGTACAATTTAAGTACAGTAGTCTCATATAAACCACCAATGGTGTTTGACCTACATAATTATATAGCTGCATCACTACATCTTCATAGCTAGTGTATAGACACTAGTAGTTACTACTACTTCTGAGAGAGCCCAGATTACCATTATGTAAGACAACTATTCTTAAAAGAATTTTCAGCTTTAGCTGTAATCTTCTCATTCTAAGCAAATACATAACTACAGAAAGTATCTTCATCATATGTAGCTAATCACATCACTTACAGACTGGTTAGGAAGTGTGTCAAAGTCACCTGACATCATGTGATATACCACTCCCTCAGAGCTACTACTATTAGGGTCTAGTAGTGTGTAAGGAATGTGAATTCCAGGTGTGAAGGAGGAGGTTCATGAATCTACTAGTAATATTAAATCTACAATACTATACTTACAAATATTAACTATTAACTGTATAGCTTACTGTCTGGAAGTACATAAATGTTGAGTTAAACTTATGAACTTTACCTGGTTATCGAGTATGCTACATATAGGGATATCCTGACAGTGGTAAAGTTACTTTAGCATAGCTAATTGTAAGTTTCAATACACTTGACTAGGTCTACTGTGATAGAACAGCTTGTCTGGACAAACTCAACTTTATCAGGTGATTCTAAAATTACCAGACTTACTGGAATTAATCTGTTTTACCCACAGTCTATGGAACATGATATTTTAACATTACCTTCAAATTTAACCTTTTCCTTCTTTCTTTTATTAGATTCACTACTTTCTGTTTGTGGAGAAGTGGTTGGATTAGGAACGGCCCCAGATGCAGTGCAAGGAGGATCTGTATTGATGTGCTTCTCTTCCTCTCTGCTGCTTGAAAGGGGCTTACTTTTAAAAGAAGTGAGTTGACTGTCGAGAGTTTGTGTAGCAGAAAGAGAATCCCCATCAGGTTGTCTCAATTCTCCAGTTAAATGTGGAGTGTCAGATGCAGGAAGAGGGATGTTTTGAGTACTTCCCTCACTTGAGTTACCTTTAAGGACATTTACAAAAAATATTAGATAGATAAGTAGATAGCTAGTTCTACACCTACCCAGTATAGAGACTGTAACTAGTTATAGATTATGACACAAACATGACACCACATTGTGAGTAGTGTTCAGACCAGCTTTGCAGTGTGTGCCTAGGGAGGTAGAAGTTACACACTGAAACAAACACAGACTGCCTGCATTAATCAGCTGTAACAGCCATAGAGGTGCCTACTAAGACTAGGGCTGAAGATGTATGGTACCTTATGGGTGTTAATTTAACACAACACCCCCAATGGTGTAAGCACAGTACCCCTTATAGGGTGTGCTGGTACACCTCATTTTTAACAGTGTAGTTCATGTACACCTACCTGGAGTGTACATTAACTACATACAAATCTACACACTTATTACAAGCCTCTTGTAATGTACTGAGCATTGAGTACATCCTTCCATTACAACTCATATTTTTCCTAGCTACTAAATTTTAATTAGCTACCTCACTCTTGATAAGCATCAGTGTAAACTAAAATTTACTCCATATTGCTTACTCTAATGATTAGTACCCCAAAGACACAGTCATAACATTGCTTCTAGCCTCTAGCATCTAGACACTAATTTTTGACTAATCAGCTCTTTAAAATAACGAATTCTCATTATTTTATGTCACTCCTCCAACATGTGATATGACATGATTGCCCCACTACATTACCCTAGCTGAAGATAGTCCAGCAAGACCAATGAGAGCTGTATTTATATATTCCCTAGCTGAAGATAGTCCAGTAAGACCAATGAGAGCTGTATTTATATATTCCCCTAGCTGAAGATAGTCCAGCAAGACCAATGAGAGCTGTATTTATATATTTCCTAGCTGAAGATAATCCAGCAAGACCAATGAGAGCTGTATTTACCTAGCTGAAGATAGTCCAGTAAGACCAATGAGAGCTGTATTTATATATTTCCCTAGCTGAAGATAGTCCAGCAAGACCAATGAGAGCTGTATTTATATATTCCCCTAGCTGAAGATAGTCCAGCAAGACCAATGAGAGCTGTATTTATATATTTCCCTAGCTGAAGATAGTCCAGTAAGACCAATGAGAGCTGTATTATTTATATATATAATCCTATAAGCTAATTTAGTCATGAATCCCTAAGGCTTAGGTCTATTGTAGCTGAAAACTACACTTCTAGTTAAAATATTAATTTTATTGTTTGACAAAATTTAATTGCAAACACAGAGCCATTAATTATATTAATTAATCAGTAATTAGATTTATTCTGATAATTAAGTTTTAGAATGACTTCGGCTTTTAAAAATATTGATTTATGTTATTATCTAACTTCCAACAGGTTCATACACTATTGACCTTTAAAACAAAGCCTTGGAGAGTAGATAGCCAAAAGATTGCACTTAAGTTTTGTCTATGTACTAACAAATACAGGTCCAAAATAGGACGTGACTTGTTAGCTTTTAAGTTGGCTAGAGCAGGTTAATTCCAGCAATCTGGTAATTTCAGAATCCTGATTAAAATGAGCTGTCAGACAAGTTGTTCAATTTCAGTAGACCTAGTCTTCATGAGAGTATAACTTTGCTAAAGTAACTTTAGAATTGTCCTATAGTCCTGTCTTACCTATCACATCAATGTATCTATATATACGTGGATCTTGCAAATCCTGATCTAACATTGCCACTGACTGTACATGTGCCCATGATATTGTCTCCCAGAAATAAAATTACCTTCAATCTTCCTTCTTTTTGCTTTCGAAGTAGTAGAAAAAGCCCCAGGCACGATACAGAGAGGATCTGTATTACCTTCAATCTTTCTTCTTTTATTAGATATTCTTCTCTTTGCTTGCAAAGAAGTAGAAAGAGCCCCAGGCACAGTACAAAGAAGATCTGTATTCATATGCTCTTCTTCTTCTCCGCTGCTTTGAAGAGACTTATGTTTAGAAGAAGCAGGTGGACAGAGAGTAGCAGACAGAGGACCTCCATCAGGCTGACCCAATTCTCCAGTTAAATGTGGAGTGCCAGATGTAAGAAGAGGGATGGTGTGAGGGTTTCTCTCACTTGAGTTACCTTCAAGGATGTATATACACACATAATAGCTATAGATAGTTATTTCTACAGTATAGAGACTTGAACTAGTTATAAATTTCTAACATTACATCATAGGATATGCCACAAATATGACACCACATCAAAAAATATCAGTGAGTGGTGCTTGTAGTGAGACAAATAGCTATAGAATGCTTGATTATAAAATGTGACCTATTGTGTTGCCAAAACTGTTCACATGCACAATTATGTATATCTTAACATAAAAAATGTTGCACTCACCTTTTGCATTTAATGGTTTCTGGATAGAAAATTTCATTTCACCACTAAGGCAAGCCTGTCTGTTCTTGGTAGCTAAAGATTCTTCACCCCCTGCTTTGTGATCACTGGCTAGACTATAAAATAGCCTCTTATCTAAGCCAGAAACAGCTTCTACCAGTTTCTTCCAGCTTGGTTGACCGAACTTGTTTGTATCATAGTTCAACTGAAGCCAATGTTTTATGACTTCACTCAGACAAGGGCCAGATTTAGAGTGGTCTGCAGAAATAGTGTCTATTGTACTAGGTAGCATCCCTAATTTACGACCTATATCTCTCCATTTTGACTCAAGTGGTTTGAGAGTTGACACTACTTCATTCCAGTCATACTCACCTAAAATATCATAGTATACATAATATTGACAGTGAATGCATCTAGTGTCTGACTCAAACTGTAACTTACTCAGTGTTTTTGCACAAACAGTCTGTAACACTTCTTTCACATCACCATCTATATTTATATTATATTATATTATATTATATTATATTATATTATATTATTATTATATTATATTATATTATATTATTATATTATATTATATTATATTATTATTATATTATATTATATTATATTATTATTATATTATATTATATTATATTATTATTATATTATAATATATTATATTATTATTATATTATATTATATTATATTATTATTATATTATATTATATTATATTATTATTATATTATATTATTATTATTATATTATTATTATATTATATTATATTATATATTATTTATATTTGAAGTGGATATAATATTAGCATTGTTATCACAGAGATAATTATCACTAATTTTGGAAATTCGTAGTAGAAGAAAAAAATTTAATGAAACGCATAATACTATGCTGCTGCAAATTGTTATGACCAGGACACTCCTGAAATTTCTTCCTGTTAGCTATGCTATGCTGTACATGTATTTACCAGTGTAAGGTCCTGGGTTTAATTCCACATCTCCTGATAGTAACAGCAGGAACTGAGATAGATTTGCTCTGTGATATCTATCAAAACGACCATACTTAGACATAAAGTCGGATAATCTTTGACTACAGACTAAAGTACTTTCGGAAATGGCTATCTCAAACAGAAGCACATGATGAATCGAATACTTTTTTACAACATATTTGGCTTTATTTCTGGAAGTAGACCTTTTCCTGTGGAACTTTACTTTATGGCAACGTGTGGAGTGAGACGATTTCTTTCTCCCCTTGAAGCAGGTGGGAAAATGTCTACTAATCAAATCCAGCTTATTGAGACGAAGGAGAGATGTCTTGTTAGAAAACTTTGCTGTTCGGCAATGGGTTAAATGTGGCTGTTTCTTTTTCCCCCAGAAGTATATTACAACAAGTGTAATTACTAACGCAAGTCCACTTAGAGGGAGGAATGTGTCCTTCTCATACTCCCGGCTAGTGATGAGGGAATGTCTCATCTCCCATTGAGTCAGCCTACGCATGTAGCAGCGAATGTCATAAGGATGTGAGAACGAAAAACGGGATTTACGAGTCATAGCCTACAGTAATAAATTGTTCATAATTTCAACAGAAAAATTTTGAATTTTGCCACTGATATTCATGTAATGACTCCTTCTTATAAATTTAACTTTTATCATCTCAGGACTTTAGACTTAGCTAGTTGTCTATATCTGTATTATGTAATGATGCCCAGCACAGGGTGGGGATAGAAATTAAGGTATGAATGATCATAGTGTAATTCTGTATTATTGCTTATGAGCTACATATAGCTGGGCAGATCTACTGAGGGTTCAACTAAGCTCAAGAGCCTCCCTTTTTACTCTTGTCTACTAGCTAGAGTCCAGGGGCAGATTGTTATCTGTGGAGATATAACTATAGGTTCTATCATACTATCTATTTACATTTTACTCCTTCCAGACAGTTAATAATAAGGGGTGGCCTCTCATCCACAACTACTCCTGAGCTAGATAGTTGGTGGCTATTCATAAAAATAAGCTTTACTTCACTCCCAAGTATAGCACAGTCTTCTAATCATAGTCATACTGTTCATGCAGTTGCATAATTGCAACCTATATAGTATCTACCATCCTGGATTTCATTTTGTTAGCACTGGCATAGTTGTCAACTGTTTTGAAACCTCTGGGACAGTACCACAATTAGATCTGTTCTGCACTAATAACTTGTTTATTTTTTTCTTTGGACTGTTATCTAGTGTTTCCAACTCTTGGCATGGCTGTAACAAAGAGTAAGGTTGGTCATGTATTGGCTGAACCAACTTTCAGATAGATTTTAATCAATTGGCTCGTGCAGACTCTATAGTCCATGCTGTAATGTATAGGCTGGATAACTTCTGCTGCTATAATAGATAGTTTGGAGAGTGTGGTTATTCCCACTAAACCTCATCAGACACCAAGAAGTCATTTAGAAACAGTAGAAAGGACCAAGTTGGTTTGCAAAATTACATTATGATAAATCAAAAGATGCTGCTTTGTGTCATATTTCTTTGATGAGATTTAGTGCACTACAACAAGGCAAAACCTATCCATGTACAATTATGATCCAAGAACACCTCCATTACTTAATAAATTGCTTGCTATAAGTTAGCATGGACTACTTGTAACATCAAAGCTAGCTCATGATCATATGAAACAACGTAGCTACAAACAATACAGCAGGTCAAACTGTATAACTGGCTTTAAAGGGGGCCGTAAGCCAGGTTAGAGACTGTAGGTAAATGTCCCTGAAGTCCATTATGTTAACTAGACTTTGTTCCTAGCTGCAGCAGTACTGAATGGCCTACATGTTATTTTTGATAATGGTTTAGAAATGTGATCATAATTAAGAAGTCAAAGTTTTAAATACACTGCACCAGTTCAAAGAGTCTTGATAGGAGAAGGTTATAGTTGTATAGGTATGTCCATTGTATCTTTAAGTATACCCTCAGAATGAATTCAGTTTGTTTAGAGTGGGTGTGAACTAACAGCATGTGTCCTTATATGGAAGGTTTAACTAGTACTACACATACCATTACCTTATACATAATTAATATGGACAAAGTTTTATAGTGTAATTCTGGAAGTCAAATATTTTTGATAGCCAGAAATATTAACTAAATAACAATAATATTGATTAATCTAATTAATGATACTATACTGTCTCCATTAATAAGAATATCTCAACTAAATATTTCCAGAATTACAGTACTACAAAAATAGAATAATATTAACTACTGACCAAGATCAAGACTATAAAGGACAGAGGTCATGATAATTAAAATTCTGTTAGTCAGACCTAACAAATATATATTGGACTTTTTCCACCAGTTGTTAGTTCAGAACTAGAAATTTGCCGCCATGTTACTCAGTGGAGTAACCATGGAATTGTTACAAGGGGTCTTTGATAACAAGTGTTTATTTAGGAAGCGTGTCTTTTCACCCACAAACCACACACATTTTAATAATAAATTCCTGACCTATAGCTACTCCCATACAAAATATACTTCTGCCAAGATATAGGCAGAATGTTTCCATTGTATCTACATAACTTACTGCGTATATAGCTAGACAGATAGCTACAAGTCAAATCAGCTCACACGGGACGGACGGACGGACGGACTGTCGCGTCGCCGACGAACAATGTCGACCTCAACCTGATCAAACCAACAATTTAGCTATTATCTCTGATCATTAGAAGAACCAGATAAACACATAATCATTAGAAAAACAAAACTTAGTGTGGGTGTGTCAGAACTGGGTGTGTCTATTCAGTCTAAACTATTCATGGTATTTACATCATACATCAATATTACTATCACTGCAATGCAACATCAGATATTCAGTGTTTACTCCTCTGAGTAAAGAGGCTTTTAATATTGCATCCATAGATACATACATATGCATTCATGCATGGCTAATCTGGCATAGCTATATAGCTACATATTATATAGGAAGTGTCCACTACTCTGGTTAGCTGGAAGACTTGCCACTACTATTACATTGCTAATCAGCTAGATAGAGAGTAGAAAGAAATTTCATAAAGGTAATAGGACTAAATCAGCAATAAGCAGAAAAATCCACACAACTCCTAGATCCATTAATAGTCACAGACAATTTTCTCCTCCAAATTAGCTAGCTATGTGTGAATAAATCCATGAACCTGGCAACACTGAGTGAGTGCTCTCTACTCCCTTAGATATACTTAGCCTCACACTGGAGCATGAGGGAGGGAGTTAATAATAATTTTTATGCTTCAGATCTTTTTTTAAATGTACCACAAAGGAATTGAACTCCTTCTAGCTAATACTAACAGGATGGCTGGTTCTGTATTTGATACATCTCTGGATAGACTTAAATATACAGTTAATATCACAAAACGTTGAAGAACCTATAAAGATGAGGCCATTTCGCGATCTAACCTAATAATATTATTTAATTAGCAGCAAAATTAAATTATTGTGTGACCGAATGATGTCATAATGATGTCGTAAGGATGAAAATTTGGAATTCCCCAAGTTTGTGGGGCGGGCGATAAACTATGAATATCTAAGTCTACAGCCTGATAATGGAGCATGCATGCAGTGGTAGCATCTACTCTCTCCTAGTCTCTATTGCAGTAGGATCAATCTTCTAACACATGGCATGTAAGTTGGCTAGCTTTGATTTGCCGTCCCCATATTATATGGACAGCCGGCTAGCTATCTAGCTAGTTAGCTGGCTATGTAATTCTAGATGAGGAGTCTCCTTTGTGGAGTCTCTAATGTGGCGGGTATTATCTAGCTAACTGACTAGGTATTTTTGTGGTTGGTCTGTAGCTTGTTTGGGTCCTTAATGAGCTGCATGTGGAGGTGGTTGTCTTCAGTGGTGGGTCTTTAATTAGGAATAATATCCTATGGCCAGTTATTTGTAATTAAGAGTTCTTATACACTTTACTTACTCAGCTGATAATAGGATTAGCCAACTAAATGGACTCGACCTCACCTAGTGTGATGGTAGTGGTGGTGGTGGTGATGATGGTGGTGATGGTGGTGATGGTGGTGGTGATGATTGTGGTGGTGGTGGTTGTACTGATCTGGGCTAGAGTCAACCTTGTATTAATTAGCTAGTGTCTATTATTCCATATTATTGGTGATGGAGACCTGTCTAGGGATGAGTAAATTATGCCATTTTTTTAACCTATTATGCTATGTTCTGATTCCTTAACTTTGACCTATTATGCTTATTAAAATGTGCCTATTATTCCTCAATTATATGCTGCAATAGACCATAATTCTAATATATAATACACATCAGCGGGAGTTGTATTGTAGTATAATGGAGGCTTCAACATACTTAGTCCTCTAAAGTATTTTGCTGTTTGTCATTAAATGAATTGTTGACAACTAGACAGAAGCTTGATCTCCTCAGAGGTTGTTGCAAGCTCTACCATGATGTACACTGTACAGCTAACTGTAGTTGTTTACTGTGCATGTGTCTCAGTGTCTGTCTGGAAAATGGATGACGTGGTTTATATACTAGGCTGTTAGTTATTTACTGGTCACATTTAATAAAACAAGATTAACAGCCTAGTAAGCCACATCCAGTTTCCTGCCTAATTAATTAAACCCATTCAGTCTATGTGGTGCTAGACTGCAGCAACTGCAGGGAGGCACCCCCACTACTGGCGCACTTGACGCATGCAGACTATAATGTTCGGGAGTCGTTGATTGGCTGAACAGGATACCTTGGTAAACTCTAACAGTATCACACCATTGGCCAATAAAAAAAATAGCCTATTATGCTCAGTTATGCCCTGAAAGGGATTATGCTCCAATGTAGCCTATTATGCTAAAAGAATTTGCAGCTTAATTTACTCATCCCTAGTAAACAGTCTATTAGACACTTCCCATTTATGGAGATGTACAATAAGTGGTTAGATTAGCCACAAAAGCACTCACAAGTGTATGACTACACATGTAGGCCTAGTAGTATGTACTGTATGTCTCATATGTATGTATATATCCATATAATTAGTGTATTACAAGTGACACATGAGTCATGCTACAAAATAACATGATTAGAATAAAGCACTAAAGTACAACCTTTTCTAGAGCAGAAACTAGGGGATTGTAATTTTAGTATGTGGGGTAATCATATATGGGTGTGTGGAGTGCATGGATAGAATCCTCCATAACTTGACAATGGAGCATCAAAATGCTTTCATATTTGAAAGACAACTTATACAGAAGTTATGTAAGGATATAAGCAAGGGAAAAAAAGCTCCTTAATCTATAATACTTAGTGTAGTGTGTCAGCATAGACATCTGTATAGTAGGTAGAAGGTAGACATACGCATGTATTAATAGTTGGGCGTGTGGGATGGCTAGTATAGTAAAACTCTGTATACTTGTTTGGTTTTTTCACTTGTGTAGGTTACTGCTATTGAGAATCAGGAGGAGCAGTGAGTCAGCTACACTCTCACAACACCAGAAATATCATACAGTGATAATAGTGACCCAAGGAATTGGATCTTCGGCATCTGAAGTGGTAATGGTTGGATTTAGAAGAGGATATGACATCTTGAAGATGGTGAGGGATGCTTGGGTGAGTGGAAAGGAGGTACTTGTCAATGTACTAAATGAAGGTAGTGTGCTTTATTATAATTGAGAGGGTTTAATCCAGGGAGAGGGGATTAGGAGACAATAGTCCCCTCAAGGATTCTATTAGCTCCCTGAAGGAATACATTTCACCCCACCTAATACAGATACAGAATACTATATAGACCCCACCCCCCTCACCAAGGGATACACAGATTTCCCCCAATATTTTAGTCATTCACTTTGTCCCCTCAAAATAGCATTTCTGTATTAAACACATCACCTAGCTGCCTTTGTTCTTTCTGTTTCACATAGGAGAGGACAGTAGCCCTGAGAATAGCTCAGATCCTCATAAAGAGCTATGTAAGTTAATTCCATAAAATGTCTTTTATTATGTGTAGTTAAGGTGTTTCCCCTTATAGTGGAGGATCAGGATCCTTACAGAGAAACCTTTTAGGACAGTGCACACCAGAGTGGCTCCATCTACAACCTCGGTTGTGTAAACGGTGTTTAGAGTGAGCATGTGCTCTATATAGAATACTTTACTTAGACTCGGAGAATCTCAAGGCTCCTCCTGTCACGAAGAATCGTGGATGACTCAAGTGAGCTGAGAAAACTGTGATCGGCTTGCCAAGGTGATAGAAAATTAAAGGAGAACAGGTCAGGAAGCCAGTAGCATTTCTGAGGAAAGGCACTGCAGATAGGGAAGAAGGTTAGTGTGTACTGTTACTTGGAGTATCTCATATACAATGCTTACTTCCCTAGTTATGCTGTCATGCTTCCTTCATCACCAAGTAAAGGAGGCTGTGCTGGCACGAAAACGGCTAGTACAAGAGGAGATAAGGCCTGAGAGAATTCTGTATGTCTTGAAGAAGATGTGTGCATTCAAAGTATTCAGAACTACGAGGCACGGTGTGCTCTAACTAATGTCCTAGATGTGCTACAATCTTGTGTGGTACTGTGGAATATGTGCCAGGGAAATAAGTGAGAAAACAGAAGACTCTATGAAATGTGACTCGTGTCTAACATGGTATGACCCACTGTATGATGTGTATGTGGTAAATTCACTCAGGATATTGTAATTCCCTGTGTGTGGAAGTCCTTTTAATAACAGTGACCATAATCCTGTGATGTCCACATCTTTAGACAGTATGTTAACTCATAAGATATAGTGTTTCCTGAGATACTGGAGTTGAGTGCAGGTTTTAAGTATGTATAGAGACCAAATGTTTTGGGAAAGAGAGATAGGACATGTTATATTGTGTTCTATTAAGAGGTGGTCTGTTTATACAGTGTATATATAGTGGTCACCCTTATGTAACCTGTAGTGGTCACACTTATGGAACCTGTATATAGTGGTCACCCTTATGGAACCTGTATATAGTGGTCATCCTTATGGAACCTGTATATAGTGGTCACTTTTATGGAACCTGTATATAGTGGTCATCCTTATGGAACCTGTATATAGTGGTCACCCTTATGGAACCTGTATAAAGTGGTCACCCTTATGGAACCTGTATATTGTGGTCACCCTTATGGAACCTGTATATAGTGGTCACCCTTATGGAACCTGTATATAGTGGTCACCCTTATGGAACCTGTGTATAGTGGTCACCCTTATGGAACCTGTGTATAGTGGTCACCCTTATGGAACCTGTGTATAGTGGTAACCCTTATGGAACCTGTATATAGTGGCCATCCTAATGGAACCTGTATATAGTGGTCACCCTTATGGAACCTGTATATAGTGGTTACCCCTATGGAACCTGTATATCGTGGTCATCCTTATGGAGCCTGTATATAGTGATCACCCTTATGGAACCTGTATATAGTGGTTACCCTTATGGAACCTGTATATAGTGGTCACCCTTATGGAACCTGTGATAGTGGTCACCCTTATGGAACCTATATATAGTTGTTGTCCTTATGGAACCTGTATATAGTGGTCACTCTTATGGATCCAGTATATAGTGGTCATCCTTATGGAACCTGTATATAGTGGTCACCCTTATGGAACCAGTATATAGTGGTCATCCTTATGGAACCTGTATATAGTGGTCACCCTTATGGAACCTGTATATAGTGGTCAATCTTATGGAACCTGTATATAGTGGTCATCCTTATGGAACCTGTATATAGTGGTCATCCTTATGGAACCTGTATATAGTGGTCACCCTTATGGAACCTGTATATAGTGGTCAATCTTATGGAACCTGTATATAGTGGTCATCCTTATGGAACCTGTATATAGTGGTCACCCTTATGGAACCTGTATATAGTGGTCAATCTTATGGAACCTGTATATAGTGGTCATCCTTATGGAACCTGTATATAGTGGTCACCCTTATGGAACCTGTATATAGTGGTCACCCTTATGGAACCTGTATATAGTGGTCACCCTTATGGAACCTGTATATAGTGGTCAATCTTATGGAACCTGTATATAGTGGTCATCCTTATGGAACCTGTATATAGTGGTCACCCTTATGGAACCTGTATATAGTGGTCACCCTTATGGAACCTGTAATAGTGGTCACCCTTATGGAATCTGTATATTATAGTGGTCAATCTTATGGAACCTGTATATAGTGGTCACCCTTATGGAACCTATATATAGTTGTTGTCCTTATGGAACCTGTATATAGTAGTCACCCTTATGGAACCTGTATATTGTGGTCATCCTTATAGAACCTGTATATAGTGGTCACCCTTATGGAACCTGTATATAGTGGTCACCCTTATGGAACCTGTATATAGTGATGGAACCTGTATATATCTGGTTATATATACCTGTATATATCTGATACTGTCCCCCTCACTGTGGCCCTATGACCAAAAGATCAGCTTTTTGCCTCACCCATGGTAAATTTACTACTAGACCTGTTAATGTATTGTGAGATTAACTCTGGACACACTCTTAGGCCTGAGAGTATTATCTCTCTGCTAGGAATAGTGACTCATTATTTAAAAACCCTTTACCAAAGCCTATGTGAACCCTTTACCAAAGCCTGTGTGAACCCTTTACCAAAGCCCTGTGAACTCTTATTATTGAAGACCCTATTTTTGAACCTATAAACTTGAAGACCCTGTACCAGAGATTTTTGAATCCACACCCCCATTAATATTGTAGTGTGTATTGATATGTAGTAATATTAGGTCTTTATTCCACTGTTGTATTAGTTAACTAAAACTAAAACTAAAATGGATAATAGTTGACTAATTTCTTCACTACTAAAACTAAACTAAACTGTTGTTCACTTACTTGCCAAAACTATAACTAAACTATTTACATCATATTGCACCAAAAACTAAACTAAAACTAATGAGAGCAGAGGTTGAATCTAATATTAGTTGAGCACACCTCCAGCTGATAATTATTGTGTTAATGTTTGTAGTTAACAAGCAGCATTCATCCCATGGAAGCAAAAAATTACTTTTCCAACTAACTTAAACTATGATTGTATAAGTTGATTGCCCCAAAATAGCTACCATGGTCTTGTAACTAACTAGAACTAAACTAATGCTAGGCTCTTGTAACTAACTAAAACTATACTAAAAGAAATACCAGTCTCTTGTAACTAACTAAAACTAAACTAAAAGAAATACCAGGCTCTTGTAACTAACTAAAACTATACTAAAATGTTGTAAGATTCCAATAACTAACTGAAAACTAACTAATAGTCCAAAACTACTAACTAAACAACAATACTTTATTCTACTGCTATGTGATTAAGTATTGTCATAATGTTGTATTGTAAACTAGAATCAGATGAAGTGGTAGAGAATAGTTAATAATTCAGTCAGGAATGTCATGGAAAATGTCCATTAATTTATTATCCAGTATTAATATAGAATTTCATATTTGATGCTATTACTGTGTCATCCATTGAGTACATAACTTTCACTCGCCCACACAATTATCTTTAGTAATAATTATGTTATTTTCCATATCCTATCACTTGTTGAACTTCCCATAGTTCTAATCTCTCTATCGTAGTCATTGTGATATGTTTCTTTCCATTTAGTTGTCTCTCCCATCTCACCAGTCTCAGTTCTCAGTCCATCTATTCCCAGTAATGGTAAGTAAATAACTATCTCTCTTTACCAGTGAAAGATGAGGTTTTATAAAAGCATGAAATCACTATATCATATTATTTACATCCATTGGAGAAAAGCTGAGTTTAGAACTTCATTGCTGGTACATTTTAAGATACACTGTCTATATACTTTGACCTCTATTAATTTTGCATTCCAGGAATAATAATTCTGTGCTGGCATTTTTTGTCTGTAGGTTCAAATTGTCGTGACTGTCAGGCTATTACTTACTGTGATCCAGCCTATAGCTGCCCAGTCAGTTACTGTTGAGATGTGTTGGTGAACTATTCCAAGCCTCAAAGACTGGAAGCAGCTAGCTAATTCCTAATCTTTGTAACACTATCATTGATGTGTAAACATTCTTTATACAGTTATGATTATTTTCCTGCTATTGATTTATACTTGGACAATGATAATAACTTTATTTTACTTTTATACTAATAATTATTATTATTATGTATTCAGTTACTATATTTTTAGTAGGTAAAGGGTCTCTGTAATAAAAGGTCAATAACAGAACTGCCGCATTGATGATTTAAGGGTTGGGCCCCTATGATGTTATATGAATCGGTAACTGTTCGCTTCTACTTGTGCTCAGAGCAGAAAATAAAAACAACCAGATCTGTGGTAGTTATAATATACAAGCTGATATAATATGTAATAATAACACTACTAGGTACTACTACATACTATAATATTAGCAAGTCCCTGTGGATAATAGTGCTGTGTAATAATAACACTATATACTACTATAATACTATTATCAGCTAGTCCCTGTGGATAATAGTGCTGTGTAATAATAACACTATATACTACTATAATACTATTATCAGCTAGTCCCTGTGGATAATAGTGCTGTGTAATAATAACACTATATACTACTATAATACTATTATCAGCTAGTCCCTGTGGATAATAGTGCTGTGTAATAATAACACTATATACTACTATAATACTATTATCAGCAAGTCCCTGTGGATAATAGTGCTGTGTAATAATAACACTATATACTACTATAATACTATTATCAGCTAGTCCCTGTGGATAATAGTGCTGTGTAATAATAACACTATATACTACTATAATACTATTATCAGCTAGTCCCTGTGGATAATAGTGAGTTTTATATTGTGAGAAAGGTTCATAGAAGTCAACTTACAACATTACTTAAAACTTGGTTATAAGCACTGTTTAAGGTTTTAGCCTATTCCTTATAATAATAGTAGTAAAATAAGCTTGTTTTGGTGCAATCAATGCTGGTGCTGTATACAGGTTGTTCTTAAGTTTAGTAAAAGCTTCATAAGTTAGTGAACATATTTGTTTGTAATAGGAGATCAGCTAATGAGGAGTAACTACCACAAGGGAGAAAATAATGGAGCTAATAGGGCTAAAAAATGTAGAGTTGTGTATTGGTAGCACATGTCAATGGAGACACACAAAGATTATTGAACTGAATGATATATGACTTCACAATACTGAACTGAACTGAGAACTGAATGAATTACACATGCACATGAGTATTATAATGATATGATATAATAAATGAGTTTACCACACTTTCCTCCTATTCATAATTAGCTATAATAATAATAATTATTATTATTTAATAGTCTGAATATTATACATCACAATATAGCATCACTGAGGACATGCTCCTCCTCCACCAGTCTGTGTATTTAAAATGGTTGACATAATAATATGAGCACTGCAGGTTGTACCATAGAGGGATGCTGTAACCCTGTTGCCCACAGTCTAACAACATATCAGACCAGGAAGTGAGGTATGGAGCAATCAATGGAGGGCATAGAGTCACTGACTGGGATAGCAGCCCTCCATATTCTCTCTACTTCAAAGATTCTGTTGCAGGTGTCCACAAAGAATACAGCTATTGGAATCATGTATAGGCAAAATTTAAAAGATGCCATAAACATCAGTAGCCATCCTACTTAGATGAATTCATATGAATGGAAGTCTATAGCAAAACTGGTAGGGAAGCACTTGATTTTACTTTAAAAGCTCTTGTAGTGTGCTCAATAGCATTGTTAGTATAACTATATACGTATCACCATCCTCTGCCGTAGCAAGAAAAAAAATCAAAATTTCATTTATAAGTATAATAATAATTATGTGAAAAAAATTATTACATGGAAATTTACAAAATTAATAGTATTAAATGTACTACATAAAAATAAGTTGTGGGAGACTAGTACTCTATTTAACTAACTGACCAAGAGATTCACAATATCAAGATTTCTAATAGACTAACAATAAAACACAGTGCAGTTAGAGGTAGTTAATGCTCTCACTTCATGTACTTGCTTCTAATCTTATTGGCTAAGTTAGGATGGTCCACTGCAGGAGACTCCAGTGCCTCCACTAGTGCACTCCATGAAGGTTGGGGTGTGACACGATTCAGCCATTTGGTTAGAATTTTTCTAAAGCAATCTTCAACCTTTCCTTGACACTCGGTACTGATAACATCAAGAGTAGATGTTTCAACATCCAATTCCACACCAATGTCATACCATTTACTTCTGGCCTCCCACAGAGCATTACGAACAGTCTTTAAATCAAGGGGACCTATTAATGATTAAACAATACACATAAAATTAATAATAATAATAATAATAATAATAATATAATAATAATATAATAATAATAATAATATAATAATAATAATAATAATAATAATAATAATAATAATAATAATAATAATAATAATATAATAATAATATAATAATAATATAATAATAATAATAATAATAATAATAATAATAATAATAATAATAATAATAATAATAATAATAATAATAATGGTTTCATTATAGAGCTATTATACTATTATTATGTAACACAGAGAAGAAATAAATACCTCAACATTCAGACATGACAGCACTATACTAAACATGTACACACCTTTCAGAGCAGTGGAATCTGCATGAACTTGCCACATCAAATGATTAGATGTCAAAGGTCCAAACTTGTTTGTGTCAGTGCTGCATATCCACTGCTCTTCACCAAATGTGGCAGTATGAGGATCACCAACACCACAGGGACAAAGGAGAGCTGGAGATGGGGTAGCGTTATTGTACCCCAGAGTAATAATGGCTTTCTTAATACCACTAAGAATAGCTTGACGAACAAGAGAGCATAATTTTTTACTGGGGGCGCTGACATGAATTTCAAAGTGTTTGAAAGTGTCTATTAGTGTAACTGAACCAGGATAGCCAGGAACAGTGAACTGGATACAGTTTCGGTATAGAAGAACTGGAGTGTTGGAATGGGGACGTAATTTAATCTTCCAAGGACGAGGAAACTGGTTGTTACTAGACACAAGAAAGCAGCTAAGTGTGCAGTAGGTACCGAGTCGAGGAGCTCCAAGTGGGAAGTCAAGAGCGAGGGCAAATACTGCGTTGACACGATACTTAGAAATCTCATCATCTTCCAGAACAGGAAGAAGAACGGGCATGAAGAATTCTGTACTGCTGAACTCAGCTATGATCAGTAACTTCTTGAACAGCTTAACCAGCTCTTTTGAAGTGAAGAGACCAGGTACATAATGCTTCTTAAATTTACCAAGGAACTTCAGAGTAAAGCGACCGTGATCCCTGAATTTCTGCATATCTCCTGACATGAATAAGCTTCTGCCTTTTCTATAGTGGTGGGTTTCCTCTACAAGCTCAGTTACCTTGTCCAGGAGGACCTGAGGATTAGTGAACACTACACCTGGAAGAATTTCAGGGAAGTAGAAAACAACAGACATCTCATCTAGAAACTGGAGAGCTGCATCAAGTGTGTGCTCGTCAAAGTGAAGATCTAGAGCTGCTTGAAGACATTCTTCTTTGCTCAAGACTCCTTTACCCGACTCTTCCAAGAGGAGCTCTAGACCGTAGTACTGGAGGGGAACGTCTATTGGCTCTGGACTGCAATTTGTCAAGATATCATGCTGGATTAGCTTCACCATAGACTTTTCATGATCTCCTGGATTTTTGGCATTCACAGGAAATATAAATTTATCTCCATAATACATGACTTCATCCATGAACATTGGAAGTAGTAACTTTTCCAGCTTCTTGTTCTTTTCCTCTCTTGTTTCGGTAGTACACTTAGATTCCTCGTCCAGGTGGGTCCCCACAACCATGATTCTAGAGCATTCCTTGTCACTTTTGGTATTGGATCTGTGAGTATGTACTGTGCGTAGACAGTGCTCTATTAGCTGCTCATTAGTGTGAAAGGATTGGTAAGGGGTTCCAATGCGGCCGCTCTGGTTGAAATACTCTACCATGGGTTTAGTGGTTAGGTCCTCTGAAAGCTTCAATACAAAGATATACAGGGTCATTCTCCTTAGAAATTTTGGAAGCATTTCATGAAACTGAGGTTGTCCTCCAGAGTCAATGATCTGGAGCTTGTGGACAGAGGTTATGGTTTTTCCTGATGTGGAGAATGAATCCATCAACTCAGCTAGGTCACCCTTTGTAGAGATGGCATGGAGAGTGCTGTCTCCATCAGGCTGTGAGACATCACCTGCTGGAGTATGAGGTGTTGGTTTCATAGTGGATGGGTGCATTTGAGGCTGAGTGTCTTGTGTTGAGGATAATTCTTCTGTAGCACTACTCATGCCCACTTGCATTTCTGCCTCCTCATCGGAATCATCCTCTGAATCAGTTTGGTACCCAGACACGTTGACACCTTCTGAATCAGTCTGGTTCATGGTCACATCGACAAGTTGACGCTTTGCTCCCATTGCGGCTCTAGCTAGGATTCCTTTCCTCTCTGTTGGTGACAGCTTCACCCATTCCTTACTGGTCGTGTCTATTTGAAACAACTGGACAGGTCTGGCAGCCATAGGAGTGCTCACTCGTACTTCTGGTGGTGAATTGCCTGTTATCATCTCCAAAAAACTGGATTTTCCAGCACCGCCAGGTCCATAAAGGACAATCTTGTTAATTTGAGATTTGACATGTCCATTCTTCATGGCCTCATCACACAGTCGACGAGATTCTCTAGAACCTGAAATGTGAAAAGTAAATTTTTTCAGTGTTGTGATTAGCAAACAATGTATCATCAATTATTAATTTTCATGCTAATAATGTGTGGGATACAGTGTTCAGAAACACATCCACTACATATTACATGTATTATAATATGTATATTATCATAACTCATCACTAAAATATATCAGAAATGGTCTATTCAGAATGAGTACATATAGAATTCATGTCAATGCACTGGATAGCTGTCAGGTTTTTAGGTTATTATGCACTAAAATGGAAAATGAACTGCAATATTTATACTAGCTAAACTCTAGTTAAACTGAAAATAATAAATACACTTCCTCAGGATAACAGTTATGATATTCATAGTCGGTGAAACCATGGGGGCAGTGGCACATTCTCTGGGAGGAGTGCCCCCAGTCTAAAGTCAGCGACATAACATGGCCATACAATAGCCAGTGCTAAGACCTAGTCCACTCTTGTGGTTAATTAACCAGCCAGCTCTACATTCTTATCTGATAATCATTCATGATTGAAACACTAAATTAGTGCTGCTCTATTTTGATCACCACTGCCACCAGTGAACACCCGTTCAGTTTTATGACAAGTCAAGACATATCCATGTCCAAGGCAAGACTAAACAATATCATGCTATTACATACACATAAGGACATTGCAAAGGACACCTTTATATCATCAAACTCTCATAGACAAAATTATATTTTCACATTAATTCTATGCCATCATTGAAACATATTACCAGTAAAGATTGCAACACTCTTGACCACAAATCTAAACTGGGTAGAAGCTTTTGAGCCTTTTAAGTTGAAAATTGAATGTTGTAATAATATAAACACTCCAAACAGTGCCTTGAAAATAAGTCATATCTAAGGGGGAAATAAAGTCAAAAATAGCTATAGGTCACTTTGCTGCAAATGCTAGCTATATCGATAGAGAAGTTAGATTTTAATTTTTACTTCAATTGGATGCTTCATCGTTAACTTACAGTCAGTTCTGTACATTCGTTGCAGCAGTGGAAGAATCAAGATTGTTTTTTTTTGCCAATGGCAACAGCCACAATGTAATGATCGTAGCTAGAGACTTCATTTTTATATCAAAATGTAGCCTGAAGACCAGAACAGTAGAAAAGGATAGAAGGAAGTGAAAAACAAGGAAGAGGGCAGTGGCAGAGGAGGCAGCCATAGAAGAGGAGGGCACTACAAATGGCGCAGGTCAATATTGAGAGCATTATGAGAGAGAAATCTTAGTTACTAGAATGGATTTAAGTATAACAGTGCAGGGAAGTAAGAGCAAGTTCACTCTAATTATCAAACGTTAACTTTGACCACAGTTTACATAATTATATATTTCTCCAGTTTTGTTTTGTTTTGTCTCCCATTTTTTAAATTTTTCTTTGTACCAATCACTATAATTTATACATCACTATAAAACCCTTTTTCTGTACATTAACTTAATCTCTTTCTTTTTCATCAAAATGTGAGTACATAATATATATCCCTGCATTATGTGTGTGTATGTCATTCATCAATTTTGCTAAAAATCAATTTTACTGTACAGAAATACATTACTACTTTTATCTAAATAGTTTAGGGTTATCTAAACCTATTCATTTGACCACAGACTACTCAGCAAACACTTGGTGATATTCAGCTGGGAAAAATCTGGGGTGGCATAGTAATGGTTTGTACTATATAGTTGTAACATCAATACCCATGGCTCAAATAAAGACATCATTAAATAGCTCATTGAAAGAGCTACATTTTGAAACCAAAATCAAGTTCATAGGAGGTAGTATTTTGATGTTATGAGCTTTCTGGTCGAGGTATATATTTTTTGACTTTATTCCCCCCATATCTAAGTCAATGAGAGCATCTTGTAGGCTGTTAGATTTCATGGTTATGTTTCATATATAATACTGAATGGATACAACTAGGAGTGTGGCTGATACAGCTTTGGAATGGTTTGTGCTTCTTTGTGAAGGAGTACCACTCACAGAACCTTTTGATGATGAAGCTTTAGTGACAACACTTTACAAGTGAGTAGGGGTAGTTAAAAGATCCTTCATTAACCTCCTTATACAGTACTGGTCAAAAGTTTGGAATGACTGAAAAGTATGCATAAAAGGAGAATCAATCTACTTATGGATTTCCTGCAGTAATGTTTTGTTTTAAGGGTAATTGCCATTAATACTTCAGTAGTTCTAAAAATTATTATTACATGGAGTGTTTTTATCAAAAAATATACTGGTTGCTAAAGAAACCACCATTATAAGGTGTGGTTGCTAGGAAAATTCTATCTAGCTATGTGAATTATTAATGGGAGAGTAAAATAAGCATGCTCATGCAATTGTGTTGAACATGTTTATTTGTTTATTTGTACTGCTTATAAACAAAATACAAATAATGACAGCTGACAACTGTACTTATTTGAATTCGTTGAGAATTAAAATGGCATCAAAAAGAAGGCTAACACACGATGATCGAATTAAAATTACAATATTAAGAGAAGAAGGGTATTCAATGGAAGCTATTGCTGCAAGAGTTAGATGTAGTCATAGTGCAGTATCTAAGACACTCAGCAGGTTCAAGGAAACATGTAGTGTAGATGGTAGACCATGTTCTGGTAGTTCTGGTAGTTCTGGGACCTTTGGTTAATAAAGTTGAGGGAAGAATGAATATCAAACTTTTATCTGACAATTTACTGCCATTTATTACATCAATGGGGCCTGAATACATTTTTATGGATGATAATGTTCCATGTCATCAGTTGGGTAAGGTTCATGATTGGATGTCCACTCACCACGTCAACCACATGGAGATGTGGCCACCTCAGAGCCCAGATTTGAACCCCATTGAACATGTCTGGGATATGCTGGGATCAAAGATAAGCCAAAAACTAGAGGGAATTAGAGGCAAGATTAGTAGAAGAGTATCCCGGCAGTTGAAGTACAAAAGCTTATTAGTACCATGGCTGACCAGTGGCGGATCCAGGGGGGGGGGGGCTGAAGCCCCAAGTTAGTTAATAATATTCATAAATATCATTTGTGCATTCCTTAGTGTTTATATACTGTGAGAGCTAGTCATAAAAATGATGTAACATACTTTTAGCTATTAACATGTTCATTGACACAATGTTTAGCAGGGGTGTAGACAAGGGGTGGTTAGGAGCCCCAAGATTTTAACAGGCTCTGTCTTAATTCTTCAGTTATTTTTTATTTTTAGCTGCATATGATGTGCATTGTAGTGGTTTAGTAAACACTATTTAACCATGACAGTAGCTAATGGTTAACAGGTAAGCTGCTTAGAATTGACTTCTTGCCTAATTGCTAGTAGCTAGTACCATGTCTGTAAATCTCTAAGTTAGTGGTTTAGCACTCCTTTAAAGTTAGGTGAATCATCCAATGAATTTAAGGCCAGCTAGCAGCCTGAATTAGCCAGGAGGTTTTTTGATCAAAAATATAGTTAGTTTTACTAGCTTCAAAGTGATGATGCTTCAAGTATAAAATTCACCAACTTCAAATGAAATAGAGCCTAGCCTATCCTTCTGTACATATTTATTTGAATATTACTCTAATTTGCTCTCTTACACCTCTTGGATTTTAAAGAAATTTTTGCTTCCGCACTTCATGCAGGAGGGGGCATATCCCCCTCCTGCAACCTCCCCCTTGAGCCAAATTGCAGCTCTTTTGTCTTTATCTTATTAGTCCCTCCAGTTGTCTACACCCCTGCTTAGTGCCAAGCTTTATCCATGGGACTTGTCTTCCGCATGCTGCTGCAGTTGTAGCATATCTAGCCATACCATATAAACCTTTAACTGTTTTTTTTTATGTGCAATAATTAATATTCTCTTCATAATCACAATATCATCAGATTGTAGCTACTCATTTTTAGCATCCTGGCTTGGGGGGAGGAGGGCGGGTCCTCTAATATTCATATGCAGTTAGCCCCCCCCTTCCAAAATTCTGGATCCGCCCCTGCTGACCATGTGCAAGCTGTAACAAAGGAGGACATACAAAGTACTAACTCACAGTCAGAATTCATGATATGTTTATTGACACACAAAATCACCTGCATGCACCATCTTGAGTGTTTTATTATCCTGTTTTATATGTTATACCATTAAAAATTGTAATCCTTCAAAACTTTTGGCCAGTACTGTATATTTTAGAGGAAACTCTAGTGCTAATTTGTATGAATGTAGAATACTTAAAATCCTCTAATTTTGGGTCTGATGCCTATAATTAAAACAAACTCCTTGATGTCTTCTTTAGTCAGCTTTAATAACTCAGATCATAGGCACCTAGTCAAAAAAGTTATCAGCTATTTCAGCTTATATTCCTTTCTTGAGAACAGCCATAGAGGTGCCTACTAAGACTAGGTCTGAAGATGTATGGTACCTTATGGGTGTTAATTTAACACAACACCCCATTGGTGTAAGCATAGTACCCCTTATAGGGTATTCTGGTACACCTCATTTTTAACAGTGTAGTTCATGTACACCTACCTGGAGTGTACATTAACTACATACAAATCTCCACACTTATTACAAGCCTCTTGTAATGTACTGAGCATTGAGTACATCCTTCCATTACAACTCATATTTTTCCTAGCTACTAAATTTTAATTAGCTACCTCACTCTTTATAAGCATCAATGTAAACTAAATTTACTCCATATTGCTTACACTAATGAAACTCTTTAGGGCCGATCACGTCAACATGCGCAATGTCGTTAACGACGGTAGCGTGTATATCCGCATGGAAATGGTAAGTAACATAACTATAATTAGCTCACTAAAATTCAGAACAGGAAGCTGCTTATCTTATTACAGCAACCATAACTAAGGCTAAGTTCACTGCACAATGTGTAGCAAATTAATTTGAAGGCTGGGATAATGTAATAAATGAGTATTATATCAGAGTAGTGATGATTATTTAGATATGGACTTGAGCGATGATAAAACTGAAGTAAGATTATCAATGATAATAAATAACTAGTGAGCTTGAGTTTAGTGAACTGAGCTTACCTCATTTCTCCTCATCCCAGTCGCTAGTGAAATTTCTAGCTCTAGCTATAAAATAGCCTAGCTACGTAACGCTAGAACAGTAAACTACGCTAGCTTACAAATCAGTCTACAGTTCTTGTTTGTAACAACACTAGTTGTTGTTTTTACAACAATGCTAAGTGATTAGTTGTGAGTCAGTCCTGCAGGGATCATGAGAGCCTCAGAGAAATTCCCCTCCAGAAACGCCATCTTTTTTTCTTTCTTGTTAATAATTCCGTCGTGGACGCATGCGTGAATATTTAATTATGGGCCCTAAAGAGCTTTAGTACCCCAAAAACACAATCATCACATTGCTTCTAGCCTCTAGCATCTAGACACTAATTAATTTGAAAAGTGAGTAGTTTCTTTTGACTGCCAGTGTATACCTGTGACCCTTACCTTTAAATTATTTAGAAATATGGTACTAATTGGAATGACTTTTATTAGAAGCTAAACTTAGAAAGATACATGTTAATAATGTCTAAACCACACAACTGACTACAGCAGACCAGGATCATAGTACTAACTAACCTTTAAGGTAGTGGGTCCTTAACACCTCCAGTGCTTCATGTTCCCAATGCCAATATAGACCATCAGCTATGTGTTGCCATGATGGGGCTGGGTGGTTGTTCAGATACCACTCACTGAGTGTCTCCTTACACTTAGAGTCATTGGAGTGTTGTTTACGGTTGTTATTATATACATCAGTAGGGATGTTGAGAATATTCTTATAACTCATATTATTCACATTCTCCATCAGCTGAGTGAGGTTAGTGAGAGTGAGGGAGAGGTCTGTGGGAGTTGATTTATATAGTTTATCTTAAACTCATTCTACACAAATAGAGTATATAAATACTGAGAAATACAGTAGGAAAAAATAATTGCTGGCTTGAAATTTGGCTCTTTTACAGCTACTCTTATAATATACTAATAACACAGACCTGAAGATAATAATCTCTGTAGGTTAGTAAACAGCTAATGATTATTAATAATGCAGTTTACAGTAAAGTACTTCAATACTAATAAATAATACACAATCAGCTCTTAATCTTCAGTAGATTAATAAATGCATGATTCTAAAGTATTGTGTTGACTTGTAGATGACCTTAGTTTATACATAACAAGATTTAACTAGTCACAATAATATTAATAAATATCTACACATTATTACACTAATTAGAAGTGCTGACACTATCAGATAAAAGATATTCCAGGGGGTTAAATCAAGATGAGGTGGTAGGATATATTAGTTGGGTGGATGAACAATACAGACTGGACACAAGATATGTAATGAGTATTTTTAATCAGCTTATATTATTAACTTAGTGGCTAAGGAAGAGTAGAGGTAGCTATAAAGAGAACTCTCCAAAGGTTGTGGTAGCTAAATGATGGAATCTGTTTCTTTGTCAGTCTAACTGTGGCAATACTTCACACAATTTACATATCTCAGGTATACACCAGTTTAAAATTCACATTAGCTATTTCTCATTATAATCTGATATTGTGATAAATCTTTTATTACAGTGAAAATAGTTGAACATCAGCTATTTGACATGTTTATAAAAGGTTCAATCTTTATTTTTAGCTGATGTACCTCTTCTAAAACAAGAAATATACCACACACTTACATGATATGCTACATAAGAATAGAATATAATTCACACTCTAATTAACTTCATACAAGTTACAGTATGAAGTTTTAATAAATAGCTTGAGTGGGAGTAAAATTTAGGATAAATTTACAAAGTGTTGTAGTAATAATTACATGACACAAACAAATGAAAAATATTCATTTCCATTCATAATATTACATTATGAGCATCAAGTCTTTACACATTGTGTTATTGTATGACTGTTGCTGAGATGTCAGAAGAGTTAGTGCTTGAATTTTGATTGGAGATATAGTTTCAGACATGCTGGAACTAAGAATCCATGTAAATTTTAATTTTATAGCAATGCTAATGAATGTGAAGATGTTATGTGTCAGTGTTCCCCATGAAAGTAGTGAAACTTTTACATTCACTTCTCTCCATAAAGATGAACATAATAATAATTCTAATGTGTGCATAACAAGTTACATAAGTGACATTTGTATAAGAAGCTTCCATATTTACAGAGATGTGTCTGCACTGAGTCCAATAGATACTCCCAGCTATACAATTTAGAATGGCTAATTATGATGACTTTGCTTCTTGTTATAAATATGTTCCTCATTTATGAGGATATCTGTATTATCTTGTAGACAATCAGAATTTTATGAATGAAGTAACATCAGTAAAGGCATAGGCTCTAACTACATTCAAGAAATTAATTCTATTATAAGAAGAAAGGGAAGGTCTTATCAGTTGCCTATTGTTTGACATGGAAATGGTAGCTGGGTCAGACATCTATAATAACTAGGTCATGTACTCTAGGACAATTTACTGTGTGTATAGTTGAATATGTACACAGCATGTCATGCAATACAACCTCTACATGTTCTTGCACAGCTGAGTGAGCATCTCTAAGTGTTTGCTACAGATGTAACAATTTCAGCCATGCACTACATTTATTTGGCCTTGCTGACAGCCAGCTCTGCAGCTGCTATATTATATGCACACATAGTGTCAGGAAAACTATCTTCATGGCCTCTGAGAACCCCCTCTTCTGACAAAAGAGCTAGTTGAGGAAGACACTTTTATTCCAAGTGGATACAGGAATTTAAAGGGATAGGAAGGAGTTCTAAAGGTGCTGTCTCTAGTAATTACTTTATACTTAATAATAATAATATTTACACCTGATGTAGGTGATCCATATACAAGATGTACTATTGGCTCCTCTGATTTTGGAGTATTCCATGGTGGGCCAAATGATGACATTACACATGTATGGGGAAAACACTACATAGAACTTTCTAAGTCCTGTTACATCAAGGTTAGTAAAACCTTTCTTTAAGACCTCAGATATCTCAAGCTGTTATTGAAGCTGAGGCTCTATGGTATAAAATCTGTGTTCAAGAACAACCTTTCTTTTTAAGTCAGTGATCATGCCACATGTTTTCTGATTCTGAAATAAATGATGACTATTAAGTTCAATAGTGAAGAGTGTTGCCATGACATTCTTTAAAGTCCAGAACTTCTTAGTAAAAGTAAAGATGGTACTCTACTGTCTAATAATCTTGCAGTACCATGAGCTGTACTCACATGAATTCTCTAATGGTTTAATTAGTTAATTAGCCCTAACCCTAGGTCAACACTAAAATATGTGGACATATGGACATATCCAGTGGGTGTGTTCATGGACATGATGGTACCCTGAAAAAGTTAGAGCCTATGTAAAGGCTTCTAAATATTTTATTTCTAAATACTCCACACTTATTCCAGCCCTGACACTCCAGTATGATACACATGCTAAGGTGGTCTAAATGTACATTAAGATGTATTTTAAAAGGTAGTAAACTAAGGTGTTGTTCTAATACAAGGATAAACAGTTAGGAATTCTGCTGTCTATAGTGTCATTCATAAAATTCTTGAACATTATGTACCTAATCAAGTGGAAGAGATTTTTCACTGAAAACAATCATACACTTCATAGTGATTCTACATTATCTATCATCACTTAGTCTCCCATACTTATGGGAGTGAGTGAAAAATATCAGAAATTAGGGGGTGAAGGGGAGTAGGGAGCCTATTATCTCAATTAAAAAATAATTAAGCTATCTTCATCAGATAGACTATCATCATAAGAGATAAAAATATAACAAAAAATAGTGTTCTCTGACTTATCATCACTCATACTCATCACTTCAGAATTCTATTCACTGACATCACTATTCAGCTCTTGCTAATGTAGATCTGGAACAGACAGACACATGATACGTAGTGTACTATCTAAATAAACTGCTCTCCATTGCTTTGGATAGTCACAGCTACTAAGTGCTAAATCAGCTGTAGGATTTCAATAAACATAAAGTACCAGAAGATTTTATCCTCATGGTAGACACTAGACTGGAATTACAACTGACTAAAAATACTAGTAGTGAAATTCAACAAAGCTACACAACAAAAAATAAAAGTCAAAACAACCATTTTTGTTGTTTCAACTGTATAAAAAATGGATAAATGTAACTAAATGAAAGTTAAAATAACCTAGGTGATTCAAAATTAACATTTTGGGTAATATTAACTAGTATTGTTAAAACAACTGCACATCTAACAACCCAACGTAATTTCAACAATTTTTGTCAAAATGATACAAAAATGGTGACTGTTACCATGTGTACATGTAGTTATATTGACCCACAGAAAGTTATATTGACTAAGGTGTTAGCTATAATAACCCAAATAGGTAACTTTGTCCAATTTGGTTATAATAGACACAATAAAAGTAACCATCTGTCTGGTGTCTGTGACCACATTATTACAAAGTTAAAAATGACTCCAAAAGTAGTTGTGGTGACAGAAAGGAGGTTACAGCGACTAGATTAGGTAACTTTGTCCATTTTGGCTATAACAAACACAATGAAGGTTAATGTAACCATCTGTCTGGTGTCTGTGACCACATTACTACAGAGCTAAAAATGACTCCAAAAGTAGTTGTGGTGACAGAAAGGAGGTTACAGCAACTCAACTAGGTGCCATAAGAAGGTTAATGTAAATGATGTGACTCAATATAATAGCAACAAGTAGTAAGCCACAAAAGAGCACCACCAGGGCTGGAACACAACAACACTTTTACAGGGAAGAGGCTGAGCCTGAGAACAGAACTAACAATGTTATAATTAATAGCGTGTGCGCAAGTGAGGTGTGAACACGTGTAAGTGCACATGCTCTGGCAGGATCTGGTGTCATTTTAGTAGAAGTCAAGTTATTCACTGATTCTAAGTCTCTACAGGCAAGCTGTTTTATTTTTGCTGAATAGGTATGTATAATATGTAAGTAGCTAGCTGATACAGTAGTTTGTTTTTGAGGATGTCTTTTGAAGGAGCATCTCTTACTCAGGAGCTTGATTGTCAAGATTACTGTAGTAATACTGAGTTCCACTTATGACACTGCTACAATTCTAACAAAGGCTATGTCTGTGGATAATATTTCATCATACCTGAAAGGACATGATATTCCAAAAAAGTATTGAGATGTTTTAAAGGTAAGATATCTAGTTATCTAGGTATTTACAATACACCCTCTCATCTGAACAATTTGAATCTTCAATATACAGAGTACACATAGGTAAAATAGAGCACATGGATAATATTTTTTCTACTGTCAAAGGAAAAACCAGGTCATTAGGGTTTGTTAACTTTTTCAGTCACTCTGACTGTTCAGATTTGTAATTGTGCCACTAGATTATTAAATTGGTCAGTTTTGGCTGTTTATATGACTGTCATGCTATGAAAACTCAGCTGTTATCCAATTGAGGTTCTGATGATCATATACTGTGCTCTTAACCTTGTATTAAGTCATGCAAAAAATGGGACTGAATTTCTTACTCTTACTGTAAGGAAGTTAATTCATTTACTTGAAAAAGACTATACCTAACACTAGTATTTCGTGTAGTATACATGTGCTCTACTTAACAAAAGAATTTTTCCTTATAGATCAAGCAAAAAATAGGAGTCAATGGAAAAAGTGATGTCAAAACTGCTGGAATGGGCCAGTAAGTGTGTTCCTGCAATTCTCTCATACAATGAGACCAGTTCAAAAAAGATCATTTGTCAGTGTATTAAGGACTTGGAAATGACAGGTTATTATTAGCAACAGAAAATATCTAACTTTCATGTGTGAAGGATTATATTATAGATGAAATATCACAGTGACGGCACTAAAAGTATTAGCAGAAAAGCAGAAAACCTAAAATTAAACTAACATTGATTTACTTTTATTGGTGAGTTAACTGCAGCTGAATAGCATTCTATATTGATTGTGTCTAAAATTATTATAGGATAGAGAGACTTTAATTATCCAAAATTCAACAGAAAACGCACCGCCCAGGAATTTCTGCCTTGTTTGAGGAGAAGCAGTCCAATATATCTATCATCTTGTGTGATGGACAATTCTTAATAACATTGCAAGTCGATTTTTTTCATGTATTTTTTTTTTTTTGTTTTTTCATCTTGAATATCCCAAGGTAGCTTTATTTTTTACAAGATTATGTTGTTGTTTTTCGATCCTGTTAACCGATTAACTGCTAAATTAAATTATTAATGCATACATGAGAACTCGGAATTAAATTGCACCTGATGTCTTGTGATCCAGTTCTTTTAGATCTTCTTAGAAAAGCCTGTAGGAAGTTACCAGTTCAAGATCACTTCAAGCCACCTGCAGTTCGAGGAAGGAATCTGCTCTAGGCTATCTAGTTGATCGCTAGAAGGCTAGCTTCTACGTAGATAGTAGCGTAGACTAAATTTATTATGTTTATAAAAAATCGACACCTCTCCCCGTCTGACTGTTAGCTCTTCGAACAACTCCACTGCAGCCACCAGGACGAGAGGTCTAGTTGGCCTTGTGAACTATGGGATGTCCTTAAAAGCCAGCCAGGAAGTAGAAGACTCCCAACAAGTTTGAAGGTAGTAAACTTGTCCTACTTGAACGCTCATCTAGCTAGCTAGGTTATGACAATCTTAGTTAAAATCTATTGCTAAATAAACTTACATGACAATAATTAGAACAATTGTTGAATATTTCCTAACAAGGAGACGGCAGCCTCTAGATAAGTAAAGTGGCTGCTGTATCTTTGACGCAGATTTGTGTCTACCGCCTTTCACTGAACGCATGCATTGACACAAATATGCGTCTACCGCTGTTAATTGGTTAAAATATTATTTTTGTCTGCATAATATTTTATCTAGACCTCAAGTTAAGAGTGATCATGCTGAAGATTGTGGTCATTTATACCATAAATGTGGCACCCCCTCTAACATGTTTGTAGTCATGGGTGACCCAGAAGGTTGTGGTTACTATTACCATAAATGTGACATTCCTGTGACATGCTTGTAGTCATGGTAACCCAGAGGGTTATGGTTATTTTTACCATAAATGTGGAGTACACCATAACATTCTTGTAATCCAGAAATGTGTAGTTACTTTAACCTAAAAAGTGGAATTGTTGTGGTTACCTTGACCTCAAATGTGGAGTCTTTGTGACATCCATATAGTCATAGTGATTAAGAAAATTCTACAACAAATGTCAAGTCAATTCAACACGCATTATCTAGTATGGTGACCCAGAAAGATGTGTCATTTCTATCTAAACAAAGACCTAAACTGACTAAGCAAAGAGTGGTATTGACCTGTGTTAATATAGTTATTTTTACTTTTAATATGGTTAAGGTAACCTATGATTGAAAGGGGCTAAAGTAACCTTAAAATTTTTTAGTCATAACAACATCTTCAGTTAGTTATTAAAACCATCAATTAAAATGGTCATTTTTAACTATTCCAATTAGTGGTTATTATTATCTATGAGGTGGGTATAATTAGTGGTTATTATTATCTATGAGGTGGGTTAGCTGAGTTGCAGACATTTTAACCCAAAAAAATGGGTTGCTATAATCCATTTGTTTTTACAGTGTATGTCTTAGTGATAACACATTCCATATAGTGAGGAAATAGATAGCTTCTCAGACCTCTGTAAACTAACAGAAACCTCACAATTTAAAGAGTATTAGCCAAAAACAATGTATTTGAGTAATAGATAGGAAAGAAGAAATTTTTAACATTTGTTATAACTATACTATGAGGGTAATAGCCTAACATTGGTTTGTAAATCTCCTTAGATTTCTAAGTAACCTTTAACTATATGTATATCTACTACTTAAACTTTAAACTTTGCTTTTTGGCTAATAACAGTTAATAATTAGCTGTATGTAGTGACTGAAATAGACTTTTGACATGGTTAATACACATTAAAAATATCCTCTTTTAAGTTATGGCCACCTATTACAATAACACCAAAAAAGTGTTAATACCTTTTTTCGGTCTGAAGATGTTCCTCTTCACTTTATCCAAAGCTTGCTTCTGATTATAGCGTAGAAGCTTCCCTGCCAGATACTCCCATGATGGATTAGGATGATACTTTAACCAATACTTCACTAATTTTTTCCTATAGATGATAGCACTACTAGTCTGCCTTCTCATCTCCTTATCAAACTTAAGTGGTGTACCAAGGCATTTCTCAAGATCATTAGAACCACTCATATAATCCTTCACACTGTCCAAAGTAGCCAACACTCTGCTGCAGGTAAGGCTAGGGTCTGGAGGAGGATAACATAAACTAATTAAGTACATGTACAATGTAGCAAAGTTCATCCATCATCAGTCATTTATTAATCTACATAGGTTAAAGATGGGGAATTAGATTATGGAGTAAAGATATATTTTTGAATGGAGGGGTCTATGTTAGGAGATACTGCTGAATAAGTGTATGTGTGTATTTTATCATGAGCACAAAAGTGGGGTCAACCGATTAACTGCTAAATTAAATTATTAATTCGTAAGCAGAATGTGGAATTAAAGTGCACCTGATGTCTTGTGATCCAGTTCTTTTAGGTCTTCTTCTTAGAAAAGCCTGTAGGAAGCTACCAGTGCAAGATCACCTCAAGCCACCTACAGTTCGACGAAGGACTATGCTCTAGGCTATCTAGTTGAACGATAGAAGGCTAGCTTCTACGTAGATAGTAGTGTAGACTAAATTTATTATGTCTATAAAAATTGACACCTCTCACTGTCTGATGGTTAGCTCTACAAACCACTCCACCACAGCCACCTGCACGAGAGGTCTAGTTGGCCTTGTGAACTACGGGGTGTCATAAAAGCCTTCAGGAAGTAGGAGACTCCATACAAGTTTAAAGGTGGTAAACATGTCCTACTTGAACACTCATCTAGCTAGCTAAGTTATGACAATCTTAGTTAAAATCTATTGCTAAATAAACTTACATGACTGTACAATAATTAGAACAACTGTTGAATGTTTCCTAACAAGGAGACGGCAGCCTCTAGATAAAGTGGCTGCTGTATCTTTCGCCCAACGCATTACCCACGAACTTTTAATTTTATAGTTTAATATAGATGGCACTGAGCTTTAAACTATTACACTAATAAATTTGATCATTGAAAACCACGAAAATATTTCCCCTTGGAAATTTCCCACTATATGGTAGGTTGTACAAGACCTTGTACTAGCTGTTACTAACATGTAGCAATTACATGAAGAAACATACATACATGAAGATGTTGTAGTGAGTGGCAGTCTGGCAGTCATTTAGTTCTTTGAGCTAAAGTCTGAATTTGTTCCCATAGACCTTAACTTAATTTGATGGTGCCATTTTGTGCACAATTCAATGGAGATTATGTCATAAAATGGATGGAAGACTTTACCTAATTATGTTGTGGCTATGCCATTTTTTATGTCAAGAGTAACTTACGAAAATGGTGCTTTCAGCCATAACTTAGTCCATATGTGTTCAATACAGCCTTCCATTTTATACCAAGTGTAGGATGTTATTCATGAGTTGCCTACAAAATCTGAACTCTTTCTAGAGGTGGGAACAAATTCAGATTTATCACAAAACACCATCTTTATTTTTTTTGGTCTGCTACAAAGAATATTTTTTTTTTCAAATAAGGACCAAAAGGTTGTTAAGCCCACCAAACAATAATTGTTCTTTTATATAAAAACTTCTATCACATTTAGTTTCAGAGTTATGAAAGTTTAAAGTACACTTGTAAAATTGTTAAGTTAGTATGACCAAGGCCTTAATTGACAAGTGATAAAACTATTCTGAATGAACAAATTACCTCTATAACATACCACAGGTTACAGAGTGTCTGCTAGAGTGCTACAACTTACAAAATTAGTGTTTGTTACAAATTATGAAGTGTCTGTTACAAGTTACAATTCTCACACCTAATTTACTCTATAGGAACTGCTATTCTTTAACCTCTAGTAGGTATGCAGATTATATTTCTGAATAATATTAGAATAATAGACTTCTTGGGAAGTAGGAATGATTCTAGAATAATGGGTAGTACCATGGAGAATAATGGGCTAATAATTCCTGGAACATGTTATTCTTTACACAATAGCTATTGAGAGAGTTTTTTCTTTTGCTTTTTATTGAAGGCTTCATTTGGGGACTAGCAAGATAACTCTTTACAGGATTATGTTGAGGTATTACTAATATTGCTATTCAACACTTGCTAATAATTAACTAGATTATAATGAGAGGAAAAACATGTCTTGAAAATGAAGGGAATGTAGAGATAGATGAGGTAACAATGGAAAAACTACACTAACAAGATAAAGAAGTAAGTGAAAGGAAATTGTTAGACTTAAACAACACAAACTCTCCCTCCCATTACATATCCTGCTTTAGTCAGATGGACCTTAATGAACTTTCAGCAGCTAATGATAAGTACAAACAGCAATGAATAATCAAGTTCTTATACTCCACTGCAGAATAGAATAATATGGGGAAAATAGGAATAATCTAAAAGCCTAACCTCTAGGGTCACTAATAAGAATTTCAAGTCTTAAGAATTCCTCTGCTTTTGAATCTTCTTGGAATTTTAGTGTGACTTTGACTTTACCATAATATATATGTAGATACACAACATAAAACATGTCTGCATACTTACTACTTCACCCTCATTATATTAGTTAACTCTGACAACACATCAACTCTATCAAGTGGATTAGGAACTGCATACAATTATTATTATTATATCCTCTATCTCACACAAAACAGTAAACAACTTCTCAACCATAACAATCAGACATAAAGTCTACTTCCTCTGGTCACTGCTACACCTGAAATAGCTATGTGCATTGATTAAGTCTGGAGTGAAATTTCATCTGACAACCAGACATAGAGATAGAGATAATAGAGTAGGATGTGTCTATAATTTGTGTCAGAACATGAATAGCTTTGATAGCATCACTTGCTGATGGTGGGATATATAGTCTTGCTAAAGTCAATTCAGAAGAAAATAACTTTGATGAAGTAGTGTTTTTTGCTTTATTCTTTTCCAAGAAAAGGGAATTTCAGACAAATCTTTTCTTGACCTCTATTTTATATATAGCCTTTTTATACTCACCAGCATGCATATCCTATGCACACACTAAGTGCATGGGAATTAGCAGGTATACATGTACCCTTTTGGATTACATATGTACAACATTAGTGCAGCTACAAAATACAAAATCTACTATAAAGTAATACATACATGATGATTATCATTAAAATGGACGTTTGGGGTTCATGTCACTTATTCTCTATTAGATGAACTATGATTAATGGAAACAAATTTTTGCACTCCCTTCATGCTCCAATTAAGTGAGTTGAACTGTAATGATATGAAAAACTTTCACTAAAAGGTTGTTCCTTCTCTGTTAGTAACATCTTCACTAAGGAAATCAGAAAAAATGCCTTCTTACGTACTTGTGTAAAGACATTAGTGTGCTGTTAACACTAGAGAGTTAGAATCAGAGATTTCTATTCTATATGTACCTTCTCTTAACAACTTTTGTCTGTGATGACCCTTAAGATCCTTACCCTCACAATGCTGTGCATTCTTCTAGTAATTCTATTAATGATGACCATTAGTGTTTAATCTAGGAATTTTTTAATCTAAAGTGGACACTTCCAAAAGGTTCAAACTAGTGTAAACAAGACTCAGAAATAAATTGTGTGATGAAACATCAGATGAAGCCATGAGAGTGAGCATTGAGGGGCCAGAGACTTTAATGGATGAAGATATAGACACTGTTATGTCTTTTTAAACAACAAGAACCTCAAAGAATATATGTCCAACTTTTTGACTTTGAATAGCAATTTAATGCCTTGTGTAATGTTTCAGGTAGGGCTAGTTGAGGTGAAAAGTTAAGCCCTCTGGTAGAAATAAGAAAAGCTTCCACTGCCCCCCCCTCCCCCCTTCCCCCCCACATGCACACACACACACTCCCTCCCACCTCAGAGGAAACAGTGACCATTGCTTAAAATATATTCTCTAGTGTTTGTGACACAAAATGTTAAGATGGAAAAGAAAAGGATTCTAATGCTATTTACAAGAAGAAAGGCTGGATGTAGAAAGAATTTTTAGTAGAGTAAATATACAAGACATGCATAATGGAGAAATAAGTTAGGGACTATTGTGAAAGTTGAAGAATAAGTTCATTTGCTATCTGGAAATTTACTTTCATACATTATTTTGTCATTAGGTTTAGAATACATCTTTATCACTTGATGATAATGTCATAGAGTACATGTAGTATCTGACTAGATACACATTAACCCCTAGATGTCTTAGGAGGTGTGGCCTCTAAACTAGTAAAATGTCTTGTGATTTTATGATACCATGCCCACAGGCTAGAAAAACACAATTGAAGAGGCATAGAGTAAATATAAGCACTACAAGTACAGAACATCAGCTATGTCTAGATAAAATAGGAGATGGATGATAAAGTATACATGGATTTATTCTCTCCTTTTAAATACTCTAATGAGGAACAGTACTTTAAACATGTATACTACCTCACCCATAATACCATACTCATCAAGAAACATTCTACAACATAGCCCCCTTCCTCCAAGACAAACTCTACACACCTGGTACAGTTCACAGTATCTATATTATAATAATACGCTTGTACGACGATGACGACGACGACACACGTACGTATTCATGAATAATTCATAAGCTAATGAATAGCACTGAGCATGCTCAGTGTGTTGCTAGGCTAAGTATTATACAATAACAATTATTATTATTATTATTATTGCTATTTTCTCATGGCCAGTTGTATGTGGCACTCTCAAGCAGCAAAATCGATGGCAGCAGTAAAGGTAAAGGTGGTTGATACCCACCAGCAAGGCAAGAGGGGTCCCAGTGGAAGAACAGTTTTTGTTGTCTTTGGTGAAGTATTATAGCTCACAGTATGAGAGATCTCTGATGCTGCACCAGTGGGTCAGCCTGTGATTGCTGCACTGGTGTGTCAGCCACAAATACTGAGTGTTTTCCCACCATTGATACTCAGTATGCAAGATTACACTAAATGGTGGGAGCCCAATGAAGGAAAGTGGACATGTCCACTATTCCTGAGGGTTGGGCTACCATGCATTGAAGGGTCCACGTCCTGTAGCCTGGGGTCAGAAAATGTTCTGATGCTAACTGGGAATGCCATTTATTGGTCCTTTTGTACATCATGGAAATAATTACTTACATTATACACCAAGTGCTACTGTGTGGTTGGTACTAGAAAAAGAAGAAAGAAAGGAGAAAGAAAGGTTGAGGAGGAGGAGAGAACAAATGGGAGAAGAAGAGAGGGACAGGGAAAGAGAAAGGTTGAGGAGGAGGAGAGAACAAATGGGAGAAGAAGAGAGGGACAGGGAAAGAGAAAGGTTGAGGAGGAGGAGAGAACAAATGGGAGAAGAAGAGAGGGAAAGGGAAAGAGAAAGGGTTGAGAAGGAGGAGAGAACAAATGGAAAAAGAAGAGGGGAGAGAAAGGGTGAGGAGGAGAGAATACATAGGAGAAGAAGGGAAGAGAAAGTGTGAGGAGAAGAGGGAGCAGCTACTACAAGTGGCAGAGTCTACCTGGGGCCTATGACAAGGGTTTCTCAATATTGCAAGGCATTGAGATCCCCCAGTGAACCCTTCAGTTGCTGTCACAATGGGAAGGTCAGCCTGCCATCAACTTGATGACTACCCTTCACCACTGAAGGACTGTTTGACTAGCAGACTGCAGAGTCTAGCAACTTCCAGGACAACATCAGGCAGTACAACAGTGCCTTCTCCTTCACTCCATTTATTCTTTCGGATTATTAGCTACATTATAATTTTTATATACACCAATTGCCACTGTGTGGCGGGTACTTGCTAGTTATTATTATTACTACATTTAGGCTATTCTGAGGTCTTTGGAATAGCCTAATTAGATGGATTAGAAGGGAAACCTCAATTCAGGGGATGATATATCAAAGTGTCCTTAATACAAGGGTGTCCTCATTTCTGAGGTAGGAATATAGGGATTCTACAAACTACAGCTAGATGTGACATAGAAACAGGTATGAAATGTACAAGGTCTAACAATAATTACAGGTATGCTACAAACTGGTGACAGAGTATATACTGTCCTTTTATAATAGTGTACACACATAGTCTGTTCTGAGTATCATTACCATCATTACTGACCTGTCAGCTTCTCTGCATAGTTCCTTATAGAGTTAGCTGCTACCTCAAATGTTGTTGCTGCTTCACTGTAATAACACCTATAGTCTAGTTGAAAAATAAGCCTCCTCCAGGAAGCATAGAAATCCTTAAGTAGCCAGTACTGTATTAGTGCTCTTAGACGTTCCTTGTCAGTTGAGAATTCAGATTTAATAGCAGCTAGCTTAGCATCTGGGATGATCAGCACAAGCCTAGCATCATCCAATGCGAGTTGTTCTAGGATAGTTGCCACATTTTCCACACTCGGGGGAGGAGCTAGATATAATATTGATTACACATATTATTTGAACTGCTAATATTCAAATGACATGGAACACAATTAAACTCTACCAGGCCTAGCTAGTAGAGCAGCTGCATTGACTTATGGTAAAGCTATAGAGCAGACCTACAATTATTATAGAGACTATAAATAAGGTTTCAGGGAATGTGCTCTAAAATGAATTATTCCCTAATTCACAATATTATTATCAAAGTTATGCCCATTATTACCAATAATGAAAAATGAATGAATTTTAGTTGAAACTAAGTATTGATTGAAGATGTCATTCATTTAAGAAAGTTCTTTGTAGTCTTGTAGACAAATGCCTTGCTCTTCGTTAAAAGAATAGAAGTAGGTACACATTCTTAAGTAGTGGATGAAGGCTAAATGAAGAGAGCCTTTCTAGAAAATATTTCAGAAAGGAAACTTTGAACTTTAAAACTTCTAAACAACACATTAACTGACTGATTGTTGGCTTCTGGAGATATTTTAGTATAATTTAAGTACAGTAGTCTCATATAAACCACCAATGGTGTTTAACCTACATAATTACATAGCTGCATCACTACATCTTCATAGCTAGTGTATAGATACTAGTAGTTACTACTACTTCTGAGAGAGCTCATATTTGAAGCAGGTTGAGGGATTACCATTATGTAAGACAACTATTGTTAAAAGAATTTTCAGCTTTAGCTGTAATCTTCTCATTCTAAACAACTACATAACCACAGAAAGTATCTTCATCATAATATTATGTTATCACATCACTTACAGACTGGTTAGGAAGTGTACTAAAGTCACCTGACATCATGTGATATACCACTCTCTCAGAGCTACTATCATTAGTGTGTAAGGAATGTGAATTCCAGGTGGGAAGGTAGAGGTTCTTGAATCTACCAGCAAAATGTTATCTACAATACTATACTTACAAAATTATATTAACTATTAACTGTATAGCTTACTGTATGAAAGTCCATAAAATTATGTTGAGTTAAAATTATGAACTTTACCTGGTTATCAAGTATGCTACATATAGGGATATCCTGATAGTGGTAAAGTTACTTTAGCATAGCTAATTGTAAGTTTCAATACACTTGACTAGGTCTACTGTGATAGAGTACCTTGTCTGGACAAACTCAGCTTTATCAGGTGATTCTAAAATTGCCAGACTAATCTGTTTTATCTACAGTATATGGAACTGACATTACCTTCAAATTTAGCCTTCTCTTTTTCCTTCTTTCTTTTATTAGATTTACTACTCTCTATTCGTGGAGAAGTGGTTGAATTAGGAATGGACCCAGACATAGTGCAAGGAAGATCTGTATTGATGTGCTTTTCTTCCTCTCCGCTGATTGGGAATGGCTTATATTTAAAAGAAGCAAGTTGACTATCAAGGGTTTGTGTAGCAGAAATAGGATCCCCATCGGGTTGTCTCAATTCTCCACCTAAATGTGGAGTATCAGATGCAGGGAGAGGGATAGTGTGAGTGCTTCCCTCACTTGAGTCTTCAAGGTTGTTAGCTAGATATTAACAACATAGTCAGCATAATCAGGGAAGTAGGAACTTTGGGGAAGGGGATGTGGGCCTGAGTCCCCCCCCTCCCCAATTTTTTGAATGTTACGGAGGAGCCCGGAATCACAACTTTCTCCACTACTGATAGAATTGTCCTATAGTCCTGTCTTACCTATCACATCAATGTATCTATAGATAGGTGGATCTGATTATAATGGCAAATCCTGATCTAACATTGCCACTGACTGGACATGTGAGAGAACACTCCAATGATATTGTCTTCTAGAAATGAAATTACCTTCAATCTTCCTTCTTTTATTAGAAAAAGCCCCAGGCACACCTGCATCCATATGCTTTTCTTCTCCGCTGCTTTGAAGGGACTTATGTTTAGAAGAAGCAGGTGAAGAGCGAGTAGCAGACACAGGATCTCCATAAGGCTGACCCAGTTCTCCAGTTAAATGTGGAGTGCCAGATGTAAGAAGAGGGATGGTGTGAGGGTTTCTTTTACTTGAGTTACCTTCAAGGATGTACATACACACATAATAGCTATAGCTAGTTTTACACCTACCCAGTATAGAGAGACTGTAACTAGCTAACATTGCATCATAGACTATGCCACAAATATGACAAATATATAAACAGTGAGTGGTGCTTTTAGTGGGAACCAGCAACCACTAAAACAAATTTTCCTAGGCCATAATGTCAACAGGGTGAAAGCTATATAGTAATCTAAGAGGTTTTGAGGATAAGCCACTTCAATAGTAGGAGTAATGTAGGTTCAGACTAGCTTTGTAGTGCGTACCCAGGAAGGTAGAAGTTACACACTTACACAAATACAGACTGCCTGCACTTAATTCACTGTAACAGCCATAGAGGTGCCTACTAAGACTAGGGCTGAAGATGTATGGTACCTTTATGTGTGTTAATTTAACACAACATTTTCAATGGTGTACCCCTTAGGATGTGCTGGTACACTTCATTTTTAATAGTGTAGTTCATGTACACTTACCTGGAGTGTATATTAGCTATGTACATACAAATCTGCACACTTATTACAATATCCTTTGAGTACATACTTCCATTACAACTCATAGTTTTCATTAGCTACCTCACTCTTGATAAGCATCACTGTAAACTCCATATTGCTTACTCTAATGATTAGTACCTCAAAGACATAATCATCACATTGCTTCTAGCCTCTAGCATCTAGACACTAATTCTTGAAATGAACTTTCATTATTCAACTCCTCACATGTGATTGTTCCACTACATTTCCCTAGCTGAAGATAGTCCAGTAAGACCAATGAGAGCTGTATTTATATATTTCCCTAGCTGAAGATAGTCCAGTAAGACCAATGAGAGCTGTATTTATATATTCCCCTAGCTGAAGATAGTCCAGTAAGACCGATGAGAGCTGTATTTATATATTTCCCTAGCTGAAGATAGTCCAGTAAGACCGATGAGAGCTGTATTTATATATTCCCCTAGCTGAAGATAGTCCAGTAAGACCGATGAGAGCTGTATTTATATATTTCCCTAGCTGAAGATAGTCCAGTAAGACCAATGAGAGCTGTATTTATATATTCCCTAGCTGAAGATAGTCCAGCAAGACCGATGAGAGCTGTATTTATATATTTCCCTAGCTGAAGATAGTCCAGTAAGACCAATGAGAGCTGTATTTATATATTTCCCTAGCTGAAGATAGTCCAGCAAGACCGATGAGAGCTGTATTTATATATTTCCCTAGCTGAAGATAGTCCAGCAAGACCGATGAGAGCTGTATTTATATATTTCCCTAGCTGAAGATAGTCCAGCAAGACCGATGAGAGTTGTATATATTATTTCTATTTTTCCCTAGCTGAAGATAGTCCAGCAATACCAATGAGAGCTGTATTTATATATTTCCCTAGCTGAAGATTGTCCAGCAAGACCGATGAGGGCCGTATTTCCCTAGCTGAAGATAGTCCAGTAAGACCGATGAGAGTTGTATATATTATTTCTATTTTTCCCTAGCTGAAGATAGTCCAGCAAGACCAATGAGAGCTGTATTTATATATTTCCCTAGCTGAAGATAGTCCAGCAAGACCGATGAGGGCCGTATTTCCCTAGCTGAAGATAGTCCAGTAAGACCAATGAGAGCTGTATTTATATATTTCCCTAGCTGAAGATAGTCCAGTAAGACCGATGAGAGCTGTATTTGTGACTGTGTATCAAAATTTTTTTTATCTTACCTGCAGGCTCTTAGAGGCCCGAAGATAGCATACTCCAAGTTTCAAGGCTGCTACTAGTACCATTGTGGAGCTACAGCTCCGAATGCTGCCTGTAGCGAGGTAATTATTGTTTATTAAAAACTGAGAAAATTGACGTCAAAGTCGTTGCCAGGGCGGGTCTGCAGCTGCTCTGTTTATTGTATAATTCCGTAAATGTACTATTGCACCTGGCTATCTGCAGCAGCTCCTGAGACGCATACTAATCGGTCTCGCCCTTCTCTCTGCCCCTAGTTGAAGGAGATAGCAAACTTCTCTGCTTCTGACCTCGCTCAAGAGACAAGAAAGGAAAAGAGACTACAAGTTCGGTGAAGATCTTCAGCTGGCATTTACCGCCACTAGTACTCGGGCTAAAAGCATGTCCGTGGACTAAGCCTGCAGCTAGCCTGACCCCCCTCACATCTGAGGCTTATAGTTCTTCTTCTACTGAGCGCCTGAGCTTCAAACTTTGCCAGAGGTTAGATAAAAGACTATAGTTATGTTTTATGCAAAAAATTTTTTTTCAATAAAAATGAACATTGATGACAAAAATACTACGTAGCTAATTATTATGTGTGCCACGTTCTGCCCAATTTTCCTATATCCGGTCACATTTATATATTTCCCTAGCTGAAGATAGTAAGATCAATGAGAGCTGTATTTATATATTTCCCTAGCTGAAGATAGTCCAGCAAGACCAATGAGAGCTGTATTTATATTATATAATTCTATAAGTTAATTTAGTCATGTATCCTAAGGCTTAGGTCTAGTTGTAGCTATATAGAAAACTAAACTTCTATATATTTTATTTCAAACACAGTGCCATAGTTTCAGAATTACTCTGGCTTTCAAAAAAAAATGTTTTAATAAAAATAATATGAATAATTTCCCCTCAAAAACTAAAACTCACTCCAATTTTGGACCTGTATTTGTGAGCATAAAATACAACATAAGTGCAATCCTTTGGCTATATGTGACAGGCTCTGAGAAAAGGTACAAATTCGGGCAAATAATTATTTTTCAATACAACCTTTTTTGTTTGAATTATGATTATAATGGTATTTTCTTTTTATTATCTCAGAGGCAAGTACCATCCTTCTACTACCACCACGCTAAATTTCAGCAAGTAAAAGGCTTCAGAAGTGGGTGATCTCGCAGTTCAAAGAGAAGCACCTAAAATAAACTTACCGCATGCACTAACTTCAATTACAGTGGAAGTTTTCAAATTAATATTCAAATACATTAGAAATTCAATAAGAAAAGTTATGACACAATTCGCGTGTAACGAGTTCACGTAAGAGTTAATGCTAACTACCGGAAGTTTATTGTTTAAGGCGTTTTTCTCAGAATCTTACCCCCCTTGAGCTTCTACAGTTATAGCGTCTGTAACTAGACAACCGTAAGTGCTAGAGCCTCAAGTAAGGTATCATTTTATAGCTAAAAGCACGTACTATTACTATACTTAATAACTCAATTTTTATTTTTTTCACGAATTTGTACCTTTTCTCAGAGCCTGTTACATATACTCTCCAAGTAGTTATTTTAATAGACTATGGGTAGAGCAGGTTAATTTCAGCAGTCTGGTAATTTCAGAATCCTAATAAAATGAGCTGTCAGACAAGCTGTTCAATTTCATTAGACCTAGTCTTCATGAGAATATAACTTTGCTAAAGTAACTCCACTACTGATAGAATTGTCCTATAATTCTGTCTTACCTATCACATCAATGTATCTATAGAAGATAGGTGGATCTGATTATAATGGCAAATCCTGATCTAACATTGCCACTGACTGGACATGTGAGAGAACACTCCAATGATATTGTCTTCTAGAAATGAAATTACCTTCAATCTTCCTTCTTTTATTAGAAAAAGCCCCAGGCACACCTGCATCCATATGCTTTTCTTCTCCGCTGCTTTGAAGGGACTTATGTTTAGAAGAAGCAGGTGAAGAGCGAGTAGCAGACACAGGATCTCCATAAGGCTGACCCAGTTCTCCAGTTAAATGTGGAGTGCCAGATGTAAGAAGAGGGATGGTGTGAGGGTTTCTTTTACTTGAGTTACCTTCAAGGATGTACATACACACATAATAGCTATAGCTAGTTTTACACCTACCCAGTATAGAGAGACTATAACTAGTCATGAACTTCTAACATTGCATCATAGAAACAGTGAGTGGTGCTTGTAGTTGGAACAAAAAATCACTGAAAAAATTATTTCTTTGTAGTTGCAGGGTGGAAATATTTATGTAGCTAGTTATCTTTTATGTATAAGAATGCACGAACATGAGTGGTGTAGGTTCTAAAATGTAAGACCATATGCCTAGAGAGGTAGGGGTTACATACTGAGACAAATAGCTATAGACTGTGATCTATTGTGTTGCCAAAACTGTTCATATGCACAGTTATATCTTAACATAAAAAATGTTGCACTCACCTTCTGCATTATCTTTGTGTAATGGTTTCTGGATATAAAATTCCATTTGATTACTAAGGCAAGCTTGTTCATTCTTAGTAATTAAAGATTCTTCACTCCTTGTTTTGTGATCTCTGGCTAGACTATAAAATAGCCTCTTATCATAACCAGAAACAGCTTTTGCCAGTTTCCTCCAGCTTGGTTGACCAAACTTGCTCACATCATAGTTCAACTTAAGCCAATGTTTTATGACTTCACTCAGACAAGGGCCACATTGAGAGTGGTCTGCAGAAATAGAGTCTATTGTACTGGGTCTAATTCCTAATTTACGACCTATATCTCTCCATCTTGACTCAAGTGGTTCAAGAGTTGACACTACTTCATCCCAGTCATACTCACCTAGTATGCATAGATATTAAATGCATCTATATAGTGTCTTATTCTAACTACAACTTACCCAGTGTTTTTTCACAAATAGTCTGTAACACTTCTTTCTCATCACCATCTATTATATTGAAGTTGTCATTATTATGGCATAATTTTATCTTCTCAGACTTATTGTAATACAGAGATAATTACTGATATGCATAAAAAAACACTTATATACACTATTATGAAAAAATGGTGTGGCCAGAACACTCGTGATATTTATTTCTGTTAGCTATGCTATGCTGTACATATAGTATTTACCAGTGTAAGGTCCTGGGTTTAATTCCACATCTCCTGATAGTAACAGTAGGAACCGAGATAGATTTGCTCTGTGATATCTATCAAAACAACAAGCCTTAGAAATAAAGTTGGATAATCTTTGACTCCAGACTAAAGTACTAGTTATCTCAAACAGAAGCACATGGTAATTAGAATACTTTACAGCATATTTGGCTTTATTTCTGGAAGTAGACCTTTTGCTATAGAACTTTACTCTATGGCAACGTGTGGAGTGAGACAATTTCTTTCTCCCCTTGAAGCAGGTGGGAAAATGTCTACTAATCAAATCCAGCTTATTGAGACGAAGGAGAGATGTCTTGTTAGAAAACTTTGCTTTTCGACAATGGGTTAAATGTGGCTGCTTCTTTTTCCCCCAGAAGTAGATTACAATAAGAGTTATTACCAAGGCAAGTCCACTTAGAGGGAGAAATGTGTCCTTCTCATACTCCCGGCTAGTGATGAGGGAACGTCTCATCTCCCATTGAGTCAGCCTACGCATGTAGCAGCGAATGTCATAAGGATGTGAGAACGAAAAACGGGATTTACGAGTCATAGCCTACAGTAATAATGTTCATAATCTTAGTTATTGATAGTCATGTAGTGACTCCTTCTTATAGATTTCACTATTATCATCTCAGGACATACTTTTCTTTAGACTTAGTTGTCTAAATCTGTATTATGTAATGATGTCCAGCACAGGGTGGGGGGTTGAAATTAAGGTATGAATGATCATAGTGTTAGTCTTGACATAGCTTCACTCCTGACCTTATAACACATTCTCTGGTATCATAATAAATATATAGCTAGCTTCATACATGGGAGTCTAAGGGTGGAGGTTAGAGGGGTTAGAGCCTCACCCCCCTACACACACAGACACAGATATATACACCAAAAAAATAATGAACTTGTTATAATGTGCACAACCTCACAAGTCTTCTCTATAAAACAATCACATCTAGTTAGCAATGTAATACTACCTGATTAAAAGGAATGGGATTGATTGTTATTTATAGGAAAATAGCTACATCACTCACAATTATAATGCAATGTTGTGCTAAGCTATAGCTGTGTAGTTATGTATGATTGAGAATATCACATTATACATCATTGATTTCAGCTATCATTTTACTATTCACTGGCTCATAATTCTTATTCAATGATTCTCAATAACACATTAGAATCACATCATCACTTCATTCATTCATACCCATGCAGCTATTATTATTATCCTGTTGCTATCATCAATGTTATACTTAAGTTGCTATAGCCATATAAAAGGTAGTATGGCTTCCAAAAATTTCCCTCCACATATTTATTATAATTATACATTATTATGCACCAGGAAGTAAACCTTATCAAAAAACCACACCTTTAGCTTTGCTTGACTATACAGCTTGTATAAACATACAAGTATAGATATTGGCCCTGTTTCTAGGGTATTTATGTAACTAACTATGTATAGATAGATAGTTATGTCAAATCTGCACAACAAAATAACTAGATGACACTAAACAACATGAACTAACCAGATCAAGATAGTCAAAGAATAGCAGCAATGAACTTAATTATGTAGCTTTACACTTATAACTGGGTATGTCTAGACTTAGCATTATTTAATGGTTACTTCAGCCATCTTAAGCAATGCAATGTTAGATATTCAGTGTTCACTGAATACTAATAGTCTAGACTTAGCATTATTCATAGTGTTTACTTCAGCCATCAATACTATCACTGCATTGCATGTAATGTAATGAGTAGAGAGGTTATAACTTACCATTTGCACAGTGTTATATTTGGCTATGTATAAAGAACTGTGTTATCTATAGTATGTGCCAGGGTGTAAAAGTGATTTTAGACTTAGCCTCAAAATTCAAGAGTGGTGAGTATGATTGCAAGCAGTCAGTCATTCTGTTGATTTACTATTAGCCAGACTAACTTCTGTTTTCTTTCTTACGTCCTCACAATCTGACACACACACACACACACACACACACACACACACACACACACACACACACACACACACACACAATCTTTCTGACTTTTGGTGAGGTGCTAACCACAGCTAACAGCTAAATTGCTTCAAGTTTCAATGTTTCTGCTTGGAAGAAATTTATCCACACCTGTTGGTGGTTTTTCTCCCAATTCCACATGAATTACTACTAAGCACTGGGCAGTGTCATAGCTAGGATGGAAATGCTATGGAAAAATGCTTTATAGTGATGAGAGTTTATCAAAAATAATACTGGAATAAGGCTTTTTTGTAGTACATAATTATTGTTCTTGACTTGAGAAAAGTCATATTCTAGGTCTGGAGATGTTTCTTCAGAGCAGCACACATTATCTCAAATTAAAGCCTGTTCTGTCTAGTGCAGCAAGACTAGTTGAATAGCATGAATATTAGAAGTATAGTAAATTCATTATTAATTTATTTGAAATTTAAATATGTAGCTAGTTACAAGAAATTAGCTATAATAGCTAGCTAGCTACTTTAAAATTAGCCATAGTCCTTACTCTAATTGATGGCTGTTTATTTATTTATTCGATTGTAATCATGGAGTAGCAGGTGCAGCAGTACCAAGTGGCATGTCTCATGCATGAGAATCTTCTCACATGAATATGCTACAACATGAATCAATTAACATTAATCATGACTATAGATAGTCTGGAAAGATCTGGTATAAGGCTTTTATGTAGTATATAATTATTGTTCTTGACTTGAGAAAAGTCCTATTCTAGGTCTGGTTCAGAGCAGCACACATTAAAACCTGTTCTGTATAGTGCAGCAAGAATAGTTAAATACGTAGCATGAATATTAGAAGTATAGTAAATTCATTATTAATTATTTGAAATTTAAAATTTATGTAGCTAGCTACAAGAAAACATAGCTAGCTCTAAGCTAGCTACTTATCAGGCTATGGTGTGATAAAATTAGCCATAGTCCTTACTCTAATTGATGGCTGTTTATTTATTTATTTGATCGTAATCATGGTCTAGCAGGTGCAGCATGGTACCAAGCAGCATGTCGAATACATGAGAATCTTCTCACATGAATATGCTACAACATGCATCAATTAACATTAATCATGACTGTAGTATTATTTGAATGGCATTTAAAGTTCAAACAAAGATTATGGACTTATTAATAACTGCATCTTTATAGCCACACACAGACATTAATTGGTATTCTGTCACATGATAATAGCTATGTGGCACATAATAGTGGATGTGTCTACCAGTCCTGTCCACAGAAGCAGTAGTAGCTAGTTATTGTACTATAGCTAGCTGCTCTAATCCAAGCCATGGCCCTATAGCCCCTGACTTAGCTGCAAATATTACCCTGCTAAGCTGAAATGTCAAAGCATAGCCCAGCAGTGCTGGTAGTCTATTCAATAACATCATGTTGCCAGGATTCCTATTACTAAATTACTGCTCTTTGTTAGTTACATCATTAGCTAATAGCTATTAGAATAATAGATAGCTAGTTGTCATCAATATTAGACTACAATTTGCCTTGAACCATACCACCTTCTAAAACTTTATTATTATTAAATCAAATCAAACAGGGCCCAGGAATTCTGTTACATTCTAAATATGGTCATATCTAAATTATAGTACCACAAAGTAGCTATAATTATTATTCACACTAAGAACCGCCATTGCTTACTCTTTGAATGCATATACATATAGCTATATGAAAGTTGTAATGTAATTGTGTATACACAGTTCTACAATTAGAACATGCATTGATGTGCAGCTCACAACAGCTCTATAGCTTGAACTCATGAAGAGAGAGCTATATACTCAAGTATCATACATTTGCAAGAAGACTGTGACCCTTATACTTAATTCCTAAGAACTAAATATAAGCATGCTTCTTCTCTATAAGGATTCCAAAAAAAATACTGGTAAATGAACTTTTAGAGTTGAAACTGACACTACTATTTTTCTGAAAGTAGAGAAATGACTAACTATTTAAAGGATATATTATAGCTACTGCTTCATTCCAAAGAAGATGAGCTCTGATGATAATGATACTATTATTTTCTTATGATTGTTGCTATGACTACTAAGTACATAACTTTATTAGACCAACAACTGAGAAGAAGTTTACATCGATGGTGGATCTTCCCTCCCATGCAGGATATCCCAGGCAAGAGGCAGTAGATTAAGTCTAACAGCAAGATCAGAGAAATCAAATAGCTACCTGTATGCTGACAGATAGCTAGCACAATAGCTAGTGACATCCAATCAAATTTTAATTAGCCTCTGCATACAATGATTGTTCTTAGGGCTAGGCCCTGCCATATTATTCCAGCATAATTTTGAGAATAATAGACCTTTGTAGCACAAAAGAATAATTCTAGAATAATTGGAGCTAAATTGGCTGGCTATTGTTTGTTGGATCCATCTGTTGTATACCTAGCTACGTAGCTAGCTATACAACAGAGAATTAATAATATTATGAGTCAACATCAAGACCATACAATTTTGCAAATTGTGTTAGGTAGTGGGAACGATATGACTTAGGCTAAAATAATAGTCTACTACTTTAATAGTGAAAATCTTTTTCTACTATACTTACTTTTTTTCTTGACGGGAAGGCGCAGCAAGATCGGTAGCTAAACGGGAATTATTATTATTCTATGTGGGGTGGCTATAAATATTGTATGGGCCACGCCCCTGTCAAGCAAATTGCGCATGCGTAGAGTGAACAATAAGCCCTGATGGGTGCTTGTCACTTGTCAGTCATCATCCAGCTATCATAGATAGGGTCTGCAACACAAAAAATGAAGATTCAAGAATCCAATTCTCCACAGTTCCAACAATATGAACTCATTAGGTGAATGTCAAATCCAACACAAATTTGTACCCTGCAGTCTTCTTCAGCTCCGCAGGCTAAAAAATTAGTTCCAGCTTTTCGCGTAATTAGATTGAGGTCCACCCTCCAAAATATAAAAAATCTTATCTTGGTCTAAATGATGCCCAGTGCTTCTCCTGTCCACTGGCTGTGTGTGTAAGTGTTAAATAGTGATGCTTTGGCGTGCTAAGTAAAGCTAAATCCCTTGTACTTTGGTCAGTCATCCAAAAGCGGGCAATTTCTGTGGTTTGTATGGGTCCAATTTTTCTGTAGAGCAAGGTAGTTTTTCCCTCGCATCATTTATAGTTAGGGGGAGGCCTTGCTTGTGCGTGACCATAGTTAGAGCCGGGTCTATTGTTTTTTGCCATCATTGATGCAAGTGCAAAGCAGTAATTCTAGTGCAAGGCACGCTGAGGTAATCTTTGATGGATTCTAGAGTTGCTACAACTGTATCCTGATGGCTAATAGATGGAACATGCTGTAAACTTATGTCTACTTGGAAATATAGGTTGGGAGTTTAGGCAGGAAATTGCTGTCTCATGGCCACTAGAACAAGATCAGGTAAAGAAGCGTCCTAACCATTAAAATCTAACTCACCAATACCTTTTGCATGATGTAGGTGATAGAACACCTACATACGGTGAATTGATTGACCTTCTTGATGATTCTGAAAAGAATTGCTCATTGAGTGATAATGTGTCGGACATCCTTTACTCCAAATTCAAAGATACCTATCCTGGAATAAGCATTGGACGTTGCAAACGATTTCATGCAACTGTGATGCGCATTGCTGCTCCAACGAGGTCATCATTAAGGGGTCCCAGTAAGCTCTGTGGTTCGCCGCTCACACGCTATCGAAAAAAGAAGTGGATTCCTCGTATCCGAAACCCGGGTAAGCAATACTCAGCAGTTATTAATGGGATTTTTTTAGAAAATGAATTTGGAGGGGAGGGGAGAGGAATAGGGGCAGGTTGTTGAACTTGAATCTAGTTCACACTGTTGTCTATTTCAGGAGGCAACACTATTTCAGGGGGTTCCCTCCCTCCCTAACCTGGATGATAGACCCTTCCCCCTTATCCTACAGGTCCACCTGACATAGTTCCATTCCCTGATGAACTTTATTATTACGGTCTGAATGAGAAGTTACTGGCCAAAGTTTTCCATTATGTGCAAGCTCAAAAGAAGGGTTCTCTTCCTTGGAGTGTACGAGGAGTTCCCAGCATGTTGTTTTATCAGCAGTTGCATCGCTACATGAAGAAATGGCCTCTAAGTTCCTCTTCAACAAAGACGGCAATTGGAAAGTTTTACATCGCCATCGATAAGAATTTGCAGGATAAAGGTTATCGGCCTGACAATGCTTACCGATTTATTGAGCGAACTGTTGGGTCAAAACAACCTCCCTCTGCAACAATGAAGTACGGCTTGGAAGATACCGAAGTAAAAGCCTTGGAAAAGGAAGTCAAGCAATGTAGTGAGTGTACACAGAAGTTGTCTATAGATTTTAAATCCATGGAGAGAATTTTTAACAAAATGAAGAAGCAACTGGACCATGCAAATCTAGACATTACAAATGAATTGAAGGATGTTTCAAAGAAGCGAGACGTTGCTCAGAAAAAAGCAAATAGGCTTCAGAAATCTATGGAGTTTGCCTTTTCTGATTGTACATCTCTTGAAGATAATCTCTATGCATTGGAAGAGAAGAATTCTGAGTTATCGAAGGCTCTTGCTTCAACCAAACAGATGGACCTACCTACTTTTGACTTTGAAACAAAACTTGGAAACAAAACATACTCTCCTGCCATTCGGACTCTATACTATACTTTGCTGGCAGAGCAAGTCCCCCCTGCCAAAATCAGTGATATTATCAAGAACATTGTCAAATGCTTTTTTCCTGCTATGGATGTTCAGCAATTAGAGTTGCCAAAGGAACGATGTGCTGGTTATATGCGAAGTGAAGAGATGAAAACAGTAAGTATGGCACATAAAGCTACGGTTATTTGTGAACATGCAAATGATGGACAGCTATACCTAAACACAGATGGAACAACTCTAGCTCAAAAGAAACTGGGAAGTGTTGCCATTAATAATGTAACAGTTTCAGTAAATGAAGTTTCTGATGGAACTGCAGCATCTATGATTGATGATGTATCCAGGGAGCTTCAGAAGTTAAGAGAAATGGCCCATGCTCTGAACATACCTAATGCTGACTCCATTAATTGGACTCTGATTGCTTCATCGACATCAGATTCTGCTGCCACTCAAAAATGCTTCAACAAGCTTATTGAACAGTCTGTTGAAGCAGATAAAGAGAAGTTTGGAGAAGTGTCACATGAAGCTTTTGACCTTGTAGAGAACTTTTGTGCCATGCATCTTGGTGTCAATCTCCGCAAAGCATTCCTTGATGGAATGAAGGCCACATATGACCACAGTTATAGTGATAATAGGGAGTATCATGCAGTGGATACCCTTGTCTATGAGTTCTGCAAGCTCTTTGGTCGGCATGGTACACCAGAATATGGGTGTGGTACTTTAGCATTTCCTGACTTCCTAGTAATAATGTCAAAGGATCCTAATGCAAGCAATGATTATTATTCTTCCTGTACTCAAGTAACATTTGATCGTCAAGTTGGTAGTCGTTATTTTGTCACTGCTGCTAATGCAACAAAGATCACCTTTGTTAGAGAAGCAGCTATTCACTTTTTGAAGTACACAGTAAAAGAAAATGGCAACAGATTGGAGAAGGAAGTATACAGGAAGTTGCTTGATTCAGAAGAAATTATGGCCCAAGTGAAAGCAGATGCTCTGATGTTTTTCCATGTCTATGCAGACCTGGTGATGTTAGCCAAATCCAACAAACTTCAAAAGTCTGCTCTCAGTATGAATCGCCACTACCTGGAACTTCAAATGTTCCTCCATGAGTTAGAACAACACCCTGAGGTCATCATGGAGAGAAACTATCATGTGTTCAGGTCTGAAGATAAGTTGTATGGTGATGACAAGGAAGTCAATCATCGCATCCATTGCAAGTCAATATCTGTATATGATCATCTGTTCACTCCAGACAAGAGTAATGAGATAAATCTCTATTCCTTAGTATCTGCTGGAGCTGCTTCAATGAAGAAAAAACTGTGTGTTTATGCTCAGAATCAGCTACCTGGTGGAATCTATTGGGATCCTGAACCAAATGTTGAAGCCGTTCTCAAAGAGTTGAAACCAAGTAATGACCTCTGTGAATCCATACTTGGTCTAAATGATTATTTGTCTACTGCTATTCCTAATTTGCATCAGATGGCAAGATCTAACTTGATTGAAATTAAGAAAAATAAATCCATGAAGTGGTTGCAGCAGTTACCATCAGAACAGAAGGACAAAGTATTGGATTTAGCCATTAAGAGGAGAAGGGAAGTATTAAGAGAACAGAAGGAGGAAGATCAGAAAAGAGCTGAACAAAGGAGAGATAAGCTTATTCAAGTGCATACACAAAGACAGGCACTTCTTCGAAGAGCACAGGTAGAAAAAGATAAGCTCTTAGAGGAGCATCTGATTACATCAGAAGAAGAACTACATCAATCTATTTCAGACATTGATAAGGAGCAGATCAGTATCTCCAAGAAGAAGAAGAAAAAAATTACTTTGTTGAAAACCCAAGTGAATATAAGAAAGAAGTTACTTAAAGAAAAAATTCTAATTACTTTTAGTCAGTCCCGAAAACAACGTCCAATCAATGACCTTGTTAAGGAATTGGCTGAACATATAGCTGCAAACAGCTTGCCTCCAGAATACTCAGCTTTGATCAATAACCCTTTTTTATTAGTTGGCAAATCCATTAGTCACAAGTTCGAACTAGAAGAGACATGTGAAGAGAAATGGTACAGAGGAGTTATACTAGGATATGATTTAGTTACTAAACTATATGAAATAGCATATGACGAAGAAGATGAGTCATGTCATTTTGATTTGACACAGGACTTGATAATGGGCAACTTACAAATCATGTACAGTAATTATTAATTTTTTTTGTATACATAATTATAACTTGGCTAACTTCTCAGCTACCATTATATAATGGTTCTGTCTATAACCGATGCTTCCTCTCATAAGAAGCACGTCACATTAGGATAGACATTATGCCCTGGAACTTTGCTTCACTGTCCTGTGCAATGACTGTGCATTATCTAACCACAGTACTACAAATTGTATCTTCTAGTGGGTGGTTTATTTCATGTGAGCATGCATAGCAACTAACTACAGGGTTGTGCAGAATATCCTTGCAACAATAAGTACAAAGCAGGAGTATGGCAACAAGTGGTTAGTAACAATGCAATAGGTAGAAGTTAGGCAATAACTTCCATGAATGATTCGAAACATGAAAGCAACCCTGTCCTCCCTTCACACAATGGAATGTACTGGGTGGAGGTGTAACTACTATGAAAATTAGAACTGTTCCATACCTAAAGGTAAGGTACTAACCAACAAATATTCTTATTACTTGCTTAGCAAGTCAAAAATCAATAGCAACAACCAAGTAATAATGAACTACTGACAGCTATAGATCATCCATTATCATATATATACTCTTCATGATGCTTTCTAAAGTTTGATGTGCATGGTCTAATTCTCTTTTCATCAAATTGAAATTTATGGTCAACTTCTGCACACACTCACTACATTGCTTGACTTCCTTTTCCAAGGCTTTTACTTCGGTATCTTCCAAGCCGTACTTCATTGTTGCAGAGGGAGGTTGTTTTGACCCAACAGTTCGCTCAATAAATCGGTAAGCATTGTCAGGCCGATAACCTTTATCCTGCAAATTCTTATCGATGGCGATGTAAAACTTTCCAATTGCCGTCTTTGTTGAAGAGGAACTTAGAGGCCATTTCTTCATGTAGCGATGCAACTGCTGATAAAACAACATGCTGGGAACTCCTCGTACACTCCAAGGAAGAGAACCCTTCTTTTGAGCTTGCACATAATGGAAAACTTTGGCCAGTAACTTCTCATTCAGACCGTAATAATAAAGTTCATCAGGGAATGGAACTATGTCAGGTGGACCTGTAGGATAAGGGGGAAGGGTCTATCATCCAGGTTAGGGAGGGAGGGAACCCCCTGAAATAGTGTTGCCTCCTGAAATAGACAACAGTGTGAACTAGATTCAAGTTCAACAACCTGCCCCTATTCCTCTCCCCTCCCCTCCAAATTCATTTTCTAAAAAAATCCCATTAATAACTGCTGAGTATTGCTTACCCGGGTTTCGGATACGAGGAATCCACTTCTTTTTTCGATAGCGTGTGAGCGGCGAACCACAGAGCTTACTGGGACCCCTTAATGATGACCTCGTTGGAGCAGCAATGCGCATCACAGTTGCATGAAATCGTTTGCAACGTCCAATGCTTATTCCAGGATAGGTATCTTTGAATTTGGAGTAAAGGATGTCCGACACATTATCACTCAATGAGCAATTCTTTTCAGAATCATCAAGAAGGTCAATCAATTCACCGTATGTAGGTGTTCTATCACCTACATCATGCAAAAGGTATTGGTGAGTTAGATTTTAATGGTTAGGACGCTTCTTTACCTGATCTTGTTCTAGTGGCCATGAGACAGCAATTTCCTGCCTAAACTCCCAACCTATATTTCCAAGTAGACATAAGTTTACAGCATGTTCCATCTATTAGCCATCAGGATACAGTTGTAGCAACTCTAGAATCCATCAAAGATTACCTCAGCGTGCCTTGCACTAGAATTACTGCTTTGCACTTGCATCAATGATGGCAAAAAACAATAGACCCGGCTCTAACTATGGTCACGCACAAGCAAGGCCTCCCCCTAACTATAAATGATGCGAGGGAAAAACTACCTTGCTCTACAGAAAAATTGGACCCATACAAACCACAGAAATTGCCCGCTTTTGGATGACTGACCAAAGTACAAGGGATTTAGCTTTACTTAGCACGCCAAAGCATCACTATTTAACACTTACACACACAGCCAGTGGACAGGAGAAGCACTGGGCATCATTTAGACCAAGATAAGATTTTTTATATTTTGGAGGGTGGACCTCAATCTAATTACGCGAAAAGCTGGAACTAATTTTTTAGCCTGCGGAGCTGAAGAAGACTGCAGGGTACAAATTTGTGTTGGATTTGACATTCACCTAATGAGTTCATATTGTTGGAACTGTGGAGAATTGGATTCTTGAATCTTCATTTTTTGTGTTGCAGACCCTATCATAGATGGAACAATATCCAGGACGGGAACCCACACCCCTAACCACGCCCAAACCATACCCACATTTTCTTGTTATAAAAATGATTATTTTTCTAAAGCTGCTCTAGTTGCTTGTTTACATTCCTTAAGGAGATCTTGGGGGAGTTTTATACTAAAGCCACAATTAAACTTCATAGTTATGAGAGAAATAACTAATTGTAGACTGATCCAAATTAGATCAGACTCGTAGTGGTGAATGACAACTAAACAAATCTCTTTTGCTGCATATCCAGTGGTAAATGTGGCAGGACCCTCAATACCCATGCATAGATTTTCCTGTGCATTCCATTGTTATCATGTGAACAGTCACACTCAGTGATATGATCTGATTGCGGTTATACCAAAGTCACACACTCTATTTAAAGTTCAAAGGTTAAACTAGCATTTTATCTTGGACAAACACCCTATTCTTGCAGGACAAGGACATTATCCAGGACTGTCCTGAACATTCCAGGACAGTTGGCAACTATGAGCTATAGCCCAACTTTCTTATTTCCTATAGCTATAGATTTTACCTATTAAATAGCACATCACATCATGCATGATATGCTACACAATAAAAATAATATAGCTATTCTGTGAATACCAATGGTGCTGATTACTTACATCGAAACATCAGTCATGAAACTCATAATTATTGTTAATAGCTTGGCTTAATTACACTGTTAGTATAATACATGAATCTAATATATATAGCTAGGGGTACCGGGTAGCCTCGTTAAGTTCTAATAAACTTCACTATTACTGTAATAGGTAGTATCTTATTTAATGATCCCTACACTTTGTACATAGATACTAGGAATTTTGAGAATAATAGACCTCTGTAGCATGATAGGATAATTCTAGAATAATTGTAAAGTTTGTTGGAATAATTAGCTGAATTGACTGGCTATTGTTTGTTGGATCCATTTGGCAGGGATGGACAACAGTAATACCTAACAATGTTTACATGAAGTAAGTAATTATTTAGGCACTAATGCTAGCTTGTAATACTGGCAGCTGCTTGTCTATGGCTTGCATGCTCTCTATATAGTAGCAATGGCTTCTGATGATATTATTCCAGTTAAAGAGGAAGAAGAACCTGTTGTTTGCCTCCTAAATAGATTGAAATGCCCAAGAGAATCTGATTTAGCATGTAAAAGAAAGGTACAGACCAATCCATGTAAGGGAGTCAAGAGAAATAAAGGTGCCACTTCTTTTGAACCATTACATAGAAAGTTTCTTTCAATTAATGAATTTCCTGATCAGCCCAATTGGTCAAAGGTTTGCAAGATTCTGCTGCTTCTACAACCTTCATCAGCAGCATCAGAGCATGTATTTTCCAACAGTTTAAGCATCCGCACTATAAGACTATATAGAAACATCTGTCATGTTACAATAATTATTATAATTGCTACACAACATAATTTACTGACTCACTATAATTGGATGGAATAATAGCCTTTCTTGCTGGAATCCATCAGAGGTTTGGGGCAACAACTTTTTGGGAATAAAAGAATAAAAAATTGGGAATAATAGCATGGCCTAATAGATACTAACACTAATTTGGAATAAGCCTTAGGACATTCATAGCTACCATAGTTAAATTAGCCACACTTTCTTTCAATTCCAGTTATACAGTCCCAAATGCCATAGAAAAATATATAAGGAGCCCCATTTCCTGTCTTTTTAAAAACAGCTGCATCATCAGAACTCTTAAATGTAATTAGCTAGCTAACGAAAGATTATAATTATTGAAAAGTTCCATCATCCAACTACCAAGTATGGAGGCTACAAGTTTTTACTTAAAATAGTGAAGCCATACTTGATGACATTGTAGGTAATTATTACTGTGGAAGAGCTTGTTACACATCAATTGGGAGAAGAGGATCGAGTTAGAACTATGAAATAGAGGGTACACCTGACAAAATAAGGACTGGCAATTCTGCTGCAAGTAAAATTACATGCTTTGTTACACCAGTTGCTGTGGATTTGCAAAGCACTTATGCATACAGAGATGAATGAAACTAAGTGTGTTAGAGTTCACTGAGCCTATCTAACTATAGCTATCTTCACAGTAGTTTTGAGGTTTCTTGCTGTTCTTATAGCATTATTTCCTTCCATTCATTTCAAATTCTTCAAACAGAACCTGGTCATGATTATTAGTTAGCTAACTGTATGCACTACATAATGATGTAGTTTACCTGCAGTAATTACATGTGCTATCTATTAGAACCTGGTCATGATTTGCTAGTAGGCCCTGCCATATTATTCCCCTTTTATTCTATTCTTTTATTCTCAAAAAGTTCCCCCTATGCAAACCTCTGATTATTCCGGCAAGAAACCATCAAATTAACATATCAGATATGTTCTTATCTTTTAACACTATAGATGTGCCTGATGCTTAGCAGACTAACATGAAAGGCAATTACACTTTTTTCAGGTACAGGAATTCTCTGCATGCATCACAAAAGAGTTTACCCTTATTGGTAGAAAGATGCTGTTTTTTTTTAATTCTAGAAGAAAAAGAAACTTTCTGTGGTTCAAAAGAAGTGGCACCTTTACTTCTCTTGACTCCCTTACATGGATTGGTCTGTACCTTTCTTTTACGAGATTCTCTTGGGCATTTCAATCTATCCAGGAGGCACACAACAGGTTCTTCTTCCTCTTGAACTTGAATAATAATATCTTCAGAAGCAATTGCTAATAATGCAAGCATAGACAAGCAGCTGCCAGCAGGCCAGTAGTGCAAGCTAGCATTAGTGCCTAAATTACTTACTACATGTAAACATTGTTACTGTTGTCCATCCCTGCCAAATGGATCCAACAAACAATAGCCACTTAGCTAATTCAGCTAATTATCCACCCAAACATTCTCTATTAAAATTATGCCAATTATGCCGGAATTATTATGGCAGGGGCTAGCTACGTATTTTGCTAATACATGACATTGTATAAATCAATAGCTAAATAAAATTAATAGCACAATAATCTTTATACGTAGCTATAGCTAAGTAGCTAGTATACGTATGTAACGAGGAAATCATGTCTGGACTAGCTATATAGTATAATTATAGAAGTTTGCTATTACAGTTGGAGTATTTACGCAACAACGGGTTCAGAATTATTGATACTATGAAAGAGAAGCATTGATTGGGCTATATCTAGCTATCTAGTTGCAGACTGTTTCAAATTCTCTTCACAATGCAAAATGTGTAGTTGTAGTCCTATTGGTAGCAATCAGTTCTTCTGCTGATAGTTCAGAAGCTGAAAAGACTCTTAAGTTAATAATACTGACTTAGATGTGATAGGTTTGATTATTTATAGTAATATCACCTCATGGACTGGAACTGAAGTCTTCATTCTTACTTTGTGTAGATTTTAGCATCACATAGGAATGAAAAAGCATGAGGGAGGAGGACATTTTTAAGTATTCGATATTTTTGTGCTTCAGAGTTTGGAAATGTACAGCAAAGTTCTTCTTCTAATGCTAACACCTGCTCTGGAGGATCTAGCTATTGAGAGGAGGTGGCTGGTTCTTTATTTGATGCATCTCTGGATAGACTTGTGGACTTTGTTATTTGGCAGTGCTTTTAGTAATGTGGACTTATTATTAGTGTATTGGCATTTTGCGATCAACAAAGCGTATGACACTACCGAATGATGCCATAATGATGTCGTAATGATGAAAATTTGGAATTCCCCAATTTTTGATAAACTATGAATCTACCGATAGTCACTGCATGCATGCATGCAGCCTGTCACTATTGCATGCAGTAGGATCAATCTTCTAACACAACTACGTGTAAGTTGGCTAACTTTGATTTGCCACCTAAATATTACATGCACAGCCGGCTAGCTATCTAGCTAGTTGACTCTCTATGTAATTCTAGGTGAGGAGTCTCTTTTGTGGAGTCACTAATGTGGCGGGTATTATCTAGCTAACTGACTAGGTATTTTTGTGGTTGGTCTGTAGCTTATTTGGGTCCATAATGAGCTGCATGTGGTGGTTGTCTTCAATGGTGATCTTTAATTAGGAACATTGTCAGTTATGTAGCTAAATCAACTCTATACTGTAGCTAAAGCATTGTGAATGACTTAGCTAGAGATATGAAGAAATCTGCTGCATATATAGTGTGTGCTATAGCCATTGTAGTACTAACAGAGAGCAAACAGTCATGAATGCCTCTCTCTGTGTTCATGGACTTAACAGCTAGAACTGTTAATTCCTTGACCCAATGGTGTTTAATGAGGGCTATATATGTATATAATACTAGTTCCAAATAATATGTTATCATTGTACACTAGAGAGTGGTAAAAGAGGTAACCAACTCTATTGGATCTTAGAAAAACTGTTATTTTATCAGCTAGCTAAGGGCACACATTATGGCTGTTAATTCCTTGTCCTAATGGTGTTCACAAGGGCTATATATATAATAGCTCCAAATATCATTGTAGACTAGAGAGTGGCAGAAGAGGTATTAAACTTAAACCAACAATGTATTATTAAAATATTTTATTCTTCTTTCATTCTGCTTGATGAATTCAGTGACAACTTTCTAAAGATGGAGATGATGTGTTTTGTGTCTGATGAATGTGCAGAAGCATGCAGTGATTGAGAGGTTGTTGGGTCATTGAGTTTCTCAGGTATGTTTATATCCCCTTCAACACAGATAAACTATGTTCTGCAGTTACAGTAGTGACATGTATGGTCAAATACAGTAGCACCAGCTTATGAACCTCTCAATCCATGTATACCATGAAACCCAAAAATATCTCTAGCCCATACTTCCACCAGATCCAAAATATGACTTCTCAGTCTCCTCCATTATTACAGAATTTGTTTGTTGTTATATTTCAGAATCAACACAACACAATAGGGTGTAGCTATGGGTGCGGAATATTAGGGGGGAGGGGCCTCCACTTCCTACTCCCCTGAGTCAAGATCACTCTTTCTTTGATTACAAAATGTCACAACCTTTGTTTCATAGTTCATCGTTCACAATGTTTCAGCTCCAGCCTTATCCCTTCCTAGAGCTATTATGGGAATAGATATCCGTCCCTGTAATTCAAATATGGGAGGAGATTGTGTGGTATGAGGTTGTATATGTTGTCTGCGGGGTACTGATGTTTACAGGGCTCACCACTGGGATAACCTGTCATTCCTATGGTACACAAACAGGTCCATTTTTAACAATCTGTAATACACTCAGCATCATGTCTTTGACGTTTTACATGGTAAAGAAAGTCACCTCCATCTTGCTTAGTGATATAATGATGATGGAGTTTTGGTGACCTTTGTACCGTAATGAAATGTATCTGTCCATTCTATTAAATGTTACTGTCAGTAATCTCCATTCATAGTACATTTTAAAAGTGAGAGTTCTGAACTCAAATACTTGAATTAAATTGTAGTCCTTTAAACACAATATCCTTTAGTCTTGCTATTGCTGATTCAGCATAATTATTAGTGTTAATTCCCCTCATGTTAGTATTACTTCTATAACAAATAGCCCATTCATGTCTTCCTTAACAATAACAACACATAATATGTAGAGAAAAATTTTTATAGCTCTTTGTTAAAGAACTTTTGCTGAAGTCATTTCTAATTACTGTTTTGTCTTGACATAGAGCAATTTTCTGAGCAATTCCATTAAGAAGTGGCCGTGATGTGGTGATCTTTGTCTATTTTCTAGTCACTGCTCAGTAACCATCTCCACATGCTTTATAGAAAGTGGAAAACACACAGGTATATTATATGACCTATGTTTTCATCCTTGAAGTATCTCTGTACTATTGCTTGTCCTCCTGCATGTTTGTGTCCATTGTTGTATACTTTAATTCCCTTTTCAAGCTCCTCGGGGAATAGTTCTTTACCTGTAGGTACTCTGAGGTTATTCTTCCTCCATTTGTTAAAGAGATTGTAGAGATGGCTTAATTTTAGGGTTTATATTCCTATCAGCAATAAGTTGGAGGTCGTCAGAGTACATTAAGATTGTTAGATATCGAAGGTGGGCACTAGGGCTGAATCTGAAGGCATCTGTCACACACTGATGAAGTGATTGTGTGTATGTTTTGAGGTCAACTTGTAAAAGGAATCCTTTGGTGAGGTTTATGGGGTACTAATATGGTTCTAATGATCTGTGTAGGAGGGCCAGTATGTTTTATGTTATGTTGTAATCCTAGTTCTAATCCACACCTGATCCACACTGTCTAGTAGAACTAGATTATTAGTGGACAGCTTATACAATGTTATTAAATTCCCCTCTGTTAGTCATGTTTATATGTAGTTTATATGTACACACTCCATGTGTGTACATATAAACTACCTCTATTACAGTCAGACTGGGTATGGAAAAAGATGTAGTATTGACTTTTTCCCCCTCCACCCTTGCCCCACCCCCTCATCAAGAGAGGCTGGTTCTGGAGACTAGGTATCTATCCTTGTGAAGAGTTGCTGTATTTGTAGGGGTGAATTTTATAGGTTTTGAGTTGGCTATTAGTAGTCTTAAGTCCTTAACCTCATTATTTAAGGACCCTTTACCAAAGCCTGTGTGAACCCTTTACCAAAGCAGGAATGGAAACTATTTGAGCCTAAAATCTTGAAGACCCTTTACCAGAGTATTTTTGAATCCACACCCCCATTATTAATATTGTAGTGTGTATTGGTATGTAGTAATATTAGGTCTTTATTCTACTGCTATGTGATTAAGTATTGTCATAATGTTGTATTGTAAACTAGAATCAGATGAAGTGGTAGAGAATAGTTAATAATTCAGTCAGGAATGTCATGGAAAATGTCCATTAATTTATTATCCAGTATTAATATAGAATTTCATATTTGATGCTATTACTGTGTCATCCATTGAGTACATAACTTTCACTCGCCCACACAATTATCTTTAGTAATAATTATGTTATTTTCCATATCCTATCACTTGTTGAACTTCCCGTAGTTCTAATCTCTCTATCGTAGTCATTGTGATATGTTTCTTTCCATTTAGTTGTCTCTCCCATCTCACCAGTCTCAGTTCTCAGTCCATCTATTTCCAGTAATGGTAAGTAAATAACTATCTCTCTTTACCAGTGAAAGATGAGGTTTTATTAAAGTATGAAATCACTATATCATATTATTTACATCCATTTGAGGAGAGTTGAGTTTAGAAGTTTCATAGCTGGTGTTTAAAATAGAGCACACTGTGTGTATACTTTAACCTTTACTTGCATTACATGAATAATAATGATATATTATTCAGGAGTGAGTCTATATAGACTAATGTAATGTAATCTTATTCTATTCTATTTTACAGTCAGCTCTCATTATAAAATACTCATTATTTATTATAGATTACTCGTTAATTTTATTAATGAATAGACATAATATTTGTACTTTGACCTCTACTTCTATACCATGAATAATGATGGTATGTGCAGGACATAAAGACTAACTTTTCCCATTTTGTTTCCTCTGTAGATTCAAATTGTCGTGACTGTCAGGCTATTGCTTACTGTGATTCAGCCTATAGGTGTCCAGTCAGTTACTGTTGAGATGTGTTGGTGAGCTATTCCAAGCCTCAAAGACTGGAAGCAGCTAGCTAATTCCTAATCTTTGTAACACTATCATTGATGTGTAAACATTCTTTAGACAGTTATGATTTTTTCCTGCTATAATAAATTATATTGATTTATACTTGGACAATGATAATGACTTTATTTTCCTTTACAACTGCTGTCACTTTATTTTAGTAGGTAAAGGGTTTCTAATATAAACGGTCAATAATGGAACTACTACGTAGTACTATAATAATTTAATTATACTTCTAGTTGCATTGATAATTAAGGGCTAGGTCGCTATAGTGTTATAATTATGAATGTATAAAATTGGTACTGTGCGCTCCTACTAGTTCTCAGAGCTGAAAACACATCTGTGGTGGTGATAATATTATGTAATAACACTATTATACTGCTATTATTACAAGTCCCTGTGGATAATAGTGAGTTTTATATTGTGAGAAAGGTTCATAGAAGTCAACTTACAACATTACTTATAACTTGGTTATAAGCACTGTTTAAAACAGTTGGACAATATTTTTTTTTTTTTGAAAATACTTTCTGCAGTAGCGGAAGATTGCTGCACAAGCAAAACATTCCTGCATGCCTGGGACCAGTTAGGGGGAGATCATGCTCATGTTTCTCCTACTGAGGTGAAATGACCTTGGCTGTTGCTAAGAAGTTCTCAATAATTATATGGAATCAGAATCAAGAAAAGAGAAAATACAAAGTTACTTGCAAAAGGCATAATATTACCTTTTGACCACTGTTGTATTCGTTAACTAAAACTAAAACTAATAGTTCAGTAATTTCTTCACTACTAAAACTAAACTAAACTGTAGTTCACTTACTTGCCAAAACTATAACTAAACTATTTACATCATATTGCACCAAAAACTAAACTAAAACTAACGAGAGCAGAGGTTGAATCTAATATTAGTTGAGCATACCTCCAGCTGATTATTATTAATGTTTGTAGTTAACAAGCAGCATTCATCCCATGTGTGGTATCTCAACATTATAGTTATTATTAATTATTCATATTACATATTTGTGGTATTATTATTATTCCAAACTAGTTCTTTTAATCATTATAAATATAGTCATTCATGTGCGTATAGTTCAGTTGTCAGTAAATGTTCAGTTATTGTCAGTTGATTCTAATAATACTTTTCTAAAACTAACTGCGTGCTATCTCGGAACACCACACCATGGAAGCAAAAAATTACATTTCCAACTAACTTAAACTATGATTGTATAAGTTGATTGCCCCAAAATAGCTACCAAGGTCTTGTAACTAACTAGAACTAAACTAATGCTAGGCTCTTGTAACTAACTAAAACTAAACTAAAAGAAATACCAGGCTCTTGTAACTAACTAAAACTAAACTAAAATGTTGTAAGATTCCAATAACTGACTGAAAACTAACTAATAGTCCAAAACTACTAACTAAACAACAATACTTTTGACTGAGTCATTGCAGACAATGATGTGTCAGCCTGTGTGTATGTGAAACCACACTTCTGTAGTGTTTAATCGTAAAAAATATTGACAAATTCCACCTAAAATGCTAGCATTATTCTCAAAAGCTAGTTCATATCTATTATTAAAAAAAAAAAAAAAAAAATGCCAGCACAGGCCTATTGACTAGTCTGGGTATTGAGAATGGTTGATATAGGCCAAAAAATCAGCACTGGATGTGGTGCAGGTTGTATATATCATAGAGGGATGCTGCAACCCTGTGTCCCACAGTCTAACATCATGTCAGACCAGGAAGTGAGCAATCAATTAATAGCAAGTTATCTCTTTACCTGGGATAGCAACTCTCAATACTGTAAATCATTCTCTCCACTTCAAAGATCCTGTCACAGGTGTCCACACAGAATACATTGGAATAATGTATATATAGACAAAATTTAAAAGAATGAAGGGTTGCCATAAACATCAGTAGCTATCCTACTTAAGATGAATTTATGCGAATGTCAGCAAAACTGCTAGAAGCACTTGATGGGATTTTTTCAAATATATATCCCTTAATGCACCATAATTATTATAAACTGAATATTTTATAATTGTGTACTGAATATGTTGGTAATGTAATTGTAATAATGAGCTAATGATGCATTAATGACTAAAATCATGATTAGATGAGGAGGTGTGGCTGAAATAATATTATAATTACACTACTTGCAACACCTTTTCAATGCTATACACTTTTGACGTCACATTAGGTCCATATGAACAAACCGAGGCCATGGAATATTCATACCTCAGGTAATAATAGTCATTGTACAAGCTACAAACTGTCCTCACAAGTGAACTTAACAGTTGTTACTTCAATAGCTCTTGTAGTGTGCTCAATAGCATTGTTATAGATAGTATAACTATGTATATACGTATCGCCATTCTCTGCCATAATTGTTTAGCCAGCAAAGAAATGAAAATTATTCATTAATGAGTATGTGAAAAAATTATTACATGGAAATTTACAAAATTAATAGTATTAAATGTACTACATAAAAATAAGTTGTGGGAGACTAGTACTCTATTTAACTAACTAACCAAGAGATTCACAATATCAAGATTTCTAATAGACTAACAATAAAACACAGTGCAGTCAGAGGTAGTTAATGCTCTTACTTCTTGTATTTGCTTCTAATCTTATCAGCTAAGTTAGGATGGTCCACTGCAGGAGACTCCAGGGCCTCCACTAGTGCACTCCACGAAGGTTGGGGTTCGACACAATTCAGCCATTTGGTTAGAACCTTTGTGAAGCAATCTTCAACTTTTCCTTGACACTCGGTACCAATAATATCCAGAGTAGAGGTTTCGATATCCAATTCCACACCAATGTGGTACCATTTACTTCTAGCATCCCACAAAGCATTTCTAACAGTCTTTAAATCAAGGGGACCTAAATGATTCACAAATAATACACATATTATTCATGTTTAATACTATTATAAGGATAGAGCTATTATACATAACATAATAAATACCTCAACATTCAGGCATGACAGCACTATACTAAACTTGTACACACCTTGCAGAGAAGTTGAATCTGCATGATCTTGCCACATCAAATGATTAGATGCCAAAGGTCCGAACTTGTTTGTGTCCGTGCTGCATATCCACAGACCTTCACAAAATGTAGCAATGTGAGGATCGCCTACACCACAGGGACAAAGAAGAGCTGGAGATGGAGTACAGTTGTTATAACCAAGCGTTAAAACCGCTTTCTTAATACCACTTAGAATAGCTTGACGAACAAAGGAGCAAAATTTACTACATACTTGACTGGAGGTGTTGACATGAACTTCAAAGTGTTTAAAAGTATCTATTAGTGTGACTGAACCAGGATAGCCAGGAATAATAAACTGGATACAGTTTCGGTAAAGAACAATAGGAGTGTTGGAATGGGGACGTAATTTAATCTTCCAAGGACAAGGAAACTGGTTGTCACTAGACACAAGAAAGCAGCTAAGTGTGCAGTAGGTACCGAGTCGAGGAGCTCCGAGTGGGAAGTCCAGAGCGAGGGCAACTGCTGGAGAATCTTCAGAGATGCGATACTTAGAAATCTTATCATCATCCAGAACAGGAAGAAGGGCGGGCATGAAGAACTCTGTATTACTGAACTCAGCTATGATCAGTAACTTCTTGAACAACTTAACTAGCTCTTTTGAAGTGAAGAGACCAGGTACGTAATGCTTCTTGAATTTACAAAGGAACTTCAGAGAAAAGCGACCGTGATCCCTGAATTTCTGCATATCTCCTGACATAAATAAGCTTCTGCCTTTTCTCAAGCGGTAGGTTTCCTCTACAAGCTCAGTTACCTTGTCCAGGAGGACCTGAGGGTTAGTGAACACAACACCTGGAAGAATTTCAGGGAAGTAGAAAACAACAGACATCTCATCTAGAAACTGGAGAGCTGCATCAAGTGTGTGCTCATCAAAGTGAAGATCAAGTGCCGCTTGAAGACATTCTTCTTTGCTTAAGACTCCTTTACCAGACTCTTCCAAGAGGAGCTCTAGACCGTAGTACTGGAGGGGAACGTCTATTGGCTCTGGACTGCAATTTGTCAAGATATCATGCTGGATGAGCTTCACCATAGACTTTTCGTGATCTCCTGGATTCTTGGAATTCACAGGGAATATAAATTTATCTCCGTAATACATGACTTCATCCATGAACATTGGAAGTAGTAACTTTTCCAGCTTCTTGTTTTTCTCCTCTCTTGTTTCGGTAGTACACTTAGATTCCTCGTCCAGGTGGGTCCCCACCACCATGATCCTGGAGCATTCCCTGTCACTTTTGGTATTGGATCTGTGAGTATGTACTGTGCGTAGACAGTGCTCTATTAGCTGCTCATTAGTGTGAAAGGATTGGTAAGGGGTACCAATGCGGCCGCTCTGGTTGAAATACTCTACCATGGGTTTAGTGGTTAGGTCCTCTGAAAGCTTCAATACAAAGATATACAGGGTCATTCTCTGTAAAAACTTCGGAAGGATTTCGTGAAACTGAGGTTGTCCTCCAGAGTCGATGATCTGGAGCTTGTGGACGGAGGTTATGGTTTTTCCTGATGTGGAGAACGAATCCATCAACTCAGCTAGGTCACCCTTTGTGGAGATGGAGTGGAGAATACTGTCTCCATCAAGCTGTGAGACCTTACCTGCTGGAGTATGAGATGTTGGTTTTGTAGTGGATGGGTGCATTTGAGGCCGAGTGTCTTGTGTTGAGGATAATTGTTCTGTAGCACTACTCATGCCCACTTGTATTTCTGCCTCCCCATCAGAATCATCCCCTGAATCAGTCAGGTACCCAGTCACATTAACATCTTCTGAATCAGTCTGGTTTATGGTCACATCGACAAGTTGACGCTTTGCTCCCATTGCAGCTCTAGCTAGGATTCCTTTCCTCTCTGTCGGAGACAGCTTCACCCATTCCTTACTGGTTGTGTCTATTTGAAACAACTGGACTGGTCTGGCAGCCATAGGAGTGCTAATTCGTACTTCTGGTGGAGAATTGTTTGTTATCATCTCCAAAAAACTGGACTTTCCAGCACCGCCAGGTCCATAAAGGACAATCTTGTTAATTTGAGATTTGACATGTCCATTCTTCATGGCCTCATCACACAGTCGACGAGATTCTCTAGAACCTGAAATGTGAAAAGTAGCTATATAAAATATTTTCAGTGTTGTGATTAGTAAACAATGTATCATCAATTATTAATTTTCATGCTAATAATGTGTGGGATACAGTGTTCAGAAACACATCCACTACATATTACATGTATTATAATATGTATATTATCATAACTCATCACTAAAATATATGAGAAATGGTCTATTCAGAATGAGTACATGTAGAATTCATGTCAATGCACTGGATAGCTGTCAGGTTTTTAGGTTATTATGCAATAAAATGGAAAATGAACTGCAATATTTATACTAGCTAAACTCTAGTTAAACTGACAATAATAAATACACTTCCTCATGATAACAGTTATGATACATAAGGCAGCTGAATCATGGGGGCAGTGGAGGCACTTGTCCCCATTCTCTGGCAGCTATGGAGGCAGTGCCCCCATTCTAAAATCAGTGACATAACTATTTACACAACAACATGGCCATACAATAGGCAGTGCTAAGACCTAGTCCACTTTTGTGGTTAATTAACAAGCCAGCTCTACATTATTATTATCTGATAATCATTCATGATTGAAACACTAAATTAGTGCTGCTCTATTTCGGTCACCACTGCCACCAGTGAACACCCATTCAGTTTTATGACCACATGTCCATGTTCCACAAGACTAAACAATATCATGCTATTACATACACATAAGGACATTGCATAGGACACCTTTATATCATCAAACTCTCATAGACAAAATTATGATTAATTTTATGCCGTCATTGAAAGGTAGTACCAGTATGATTATCAGAGAATGTAACACTCTTCACCACAAATCTGTATAGTTGACCTGCCCACATACTCAAAATCATCTTCCTCTGCCTATGTGATACAAGCTCATGAAAATGGTGTGTTATTTCAACACCTGATTTTGGTGTCATAGTGGTCATTTAGCTGGGACTCTCTATAGGGTGTTAAGTTACACACCAATGGGTTGATGCTAATGTGTAGGCTTATCTCAATTATGCTAAAATTTTAGCTCATTATTCCATTCTCATATTCCATTAACTGTGACTAGAAATCTTTTATCACTTATATAAGAATTACTCAAGACATGTAATATGAACTTTATATGAACTTTGAACTTTATATGAACTTTATATGAACTTTATATGAACTTTATATGAACTTTATATGAACTTTATATGAACTTTATATGAACTTTCTGATGCCAAGATTACATAAGTAATAAAAGATTTCTAGTAGGGGTGCAATGAGCTCCCAATAAAATAGTGGGGGTGTACATACTCCATTAGCCTTTTGAGTCCATTAAATTGGAAACTGAATGTTGTGATAATATAAACACTCCAAACAGTGCCTTGAGATAAGTCATATCTAAGTCAATGAGAGCATCTTGTAGGCTGTTAGATTCCATGGTTATGTTTCATATATAATAAACTAGGAGTGTGACTGATACAGCTTTGTAGTGTAGAAGAATGACTTGCACTTACACTTTGTTGAAGCTATTTCACCTGGTATTTTTTTTTTTTTCGGGGGGGTAATGATCATCAAAATCAATAGATTCTATTCTAGTGTACCAGCACCTGATTCTTTAACCTCATAAAAGACAGGTTATGTGTAGTTAGTTTTAAGTATGAATGGGAACATAAATGCTCCCATGTGCATGCATTGCGCATTAATCACCTAGTATTCACTGTAACAACACAACACCCCCAATGGTGTAAGCATAGTACCACTTATACGGGTGTGTGCCGGTGTCATAACGTATTACGTCCTCTACCTATCTACGTCCCTAGGACGCAGTTCTTACGTCCTAGGGGACGCAAGCCGATAACGATTTACGTCCTATGCTAAGGAATAACGTCCTACCAGTCATAACGTATTACGTCATCTACCTATGTATCTACGTCCCTAGGACGCAAGCCGATATAACGATTTACGTCCTATGCTAAGGAATAACGTCCTACCAGTCATAACGTATTACGTCCTCTACCTACGTACCTACGTCCCTAGGACGCAAGCCGATATAACGATTTACGTCCTATGCTAAGGAATAACTTCCTAGAGTTGAATTACATCAATTTGCATGATCTACAGATCCATTCTCTTTGAGCTGGTAATTCAATAAGACACTTCAGGTGAAACCATTTCTCACAGTTGTCACAGCAAACCATGTTAGTGTCATAGTCTTCTGGAATCATACATGTACAAAATAGTTCAATACTTTGAAAAGGCAATTTGCCATTCATTCCAGATAGGTGACTTGGTATAGCAGCTACCTTTTTACAAGGAAAAGGTTCTAGTTTTTTCCAGTGGAAACACCTAAAAGTTAAGATTACTGATAGAATCCATGACAATAAACTGTGTTCACCCCCAGGATAGTTAGGCCCCTACTTCATCTTCAATGGATAGAGTTCCCTTTTATATATGTGAGTAACAGGAGTTAAATTAATGTTTAAAACTCCACCTCCTATTATTTCTTCATAACTTTCTATGGATTATTAGCCATGTAGCTACTAGAACAATAATTATACCTAATTAGATGTGGAGATTGCTCAAAAAGGAGGCATGAAGGATCATCTCCTAGTGCTAAATGTAGAGCAAATGCCACAGAAAAGAGTCCACAATCAGCCATGCCCTTCTGTTGTTGAACATCAGAGATCATGACTGCTAATTCAGGCTCAACTTCTTCTCCATCTTTATCCTTAGTTTCAACTAAAGGCTTGTAGATAAGTGCCAGCTGGTGTGTGAAGGAGGAGCAGAAAGTATTTACTGTCATATACAGTGATTTCTTTTCCAATAGAACTGGACACACACCAATGATTTCCAGCCACGAAATGGATTTGTATAGATTCTTGTTCTTGTGGAGTAAACCCACAAGTTTGAGATAGGAGACAATTTTGGAAGCCACCAATGAAGGGAAATTGCTCTTTTAGTAGCCCTTGAGCAATGTTGATATGTTCATCCGTAAGTTGTTCCCCATTCCTGAGTTCTTTCCGCATCCTTGAGGTAGCTAAATGGTTGTTGAACTTTTCGTCTTTTTTTGGGTGGCTCAATTTGACATCTGAACTTAGCTGGGTGTTTTTGCTGTTTTTTAGGGACTAACTTCTCTGCTGGTGAACTGACTGTGTCATTACTACTTTTAATGGCTTGAGCACTTTTCTTTACACTTTCCTATAAGTGAATACTTTTATACTGATATAGCTAGAAACTTATAGCTATGTAGCTACACTCTCAGATACAGTAATAATACACAAGCAAAATTAGAGTTAATAACCTGTGTCTCCTCTGAAAACTCAATCTTGGCTTCCAACAGAGGTCATTTAAGTAATGGACAAATGGACACATGCAATTTGTCCATAACTAATGTTTAACTAACTGCCCTATTGCTAACCTGACACTAGCTACATAGTTTTTGTTTGTTTGTTTTGGGCATAATTATAATGCCCATTGTTATTATCAAGCTTGTGTACAGCTATAGCTATGTACTAGGTAGTATTTAGATCAAATGTAAAAAACGTTGCTGAATCTCTTCTGGACTGAAAAGTTGACATTAGTATAAAATAACATGAATCATTTAATTGTTATAACACCTAAATTGTTAGGTGGTAGATGCAGTACATATATGAGGATGTTATTCGGTAAGCTAGGACGTAATTCTAAGACCCTAGTCACAAGATATCTGCGTCCTCCGGACGTAAATCCTAGGCACATACCTCCGGATAGGACGCAATTCTCCTAGGACGTAATACATTATGACACCGGTACACCTCATTTTTAACAGTGTAGTTCATGTACACCTACCTGGAGTGTACATTAACTACATACAAATCTACACACTTATTACAAGCCTCTTGTAATGTACTGAGCATTGAGTACATCCTTACATTATAACTCATATTTTTCCTAGCTACTAAATTTTAATTAGCTACCTCACTCTTGATAAGCATCAGTGTAAACTAAAATTTACTCCATATTGCTTACTCTAATGATTAGTACCCCAAAGACACAATCATCACATTGCTTCTAGCCTCTAGCATCTAGACACTAATTTTTGAAAAGTGAGTAATTTCTTTTGACTGCCAGTGTATACCTGTGACCCTTAACTTTAAACTATTTAGAAATATGGTAGAAATTGGAATAACTTTTATTAGAAGCTAAACTTAGAAAGATACATGTTAATAATGTCTAAACCACACAACTGACTACAGCAGACCAGGATCATAGTATTGACTAACCTTTAAGGTAGAAGGTCCTTAACACCTCCAGTGCTTCATGTTCATAATGACGATATAGACCATCAGCTATGTGTTGCCATGATGGGGCTGGGTGGTTGTTCAGATACCACTCACTCAGGGTCTCCTTACGCTTGGAGTTATTGGAGTGCTGTTTATTGATGTCATTATATACATCATCAGGGATGTTGAGAATATAATTCATATAATTCACATTGTCCATCAGCTGAGTGAGGTTAGTGAGAGTGAGGGAGGGGTCTGTGGGAGTTGATTTATATAGTTTATCTTAAACTCATTCTACACAAATAGAGTATATAAATACTGAGAAATACAGTAGGAAAAAATAATTGCTGGCTTTAAATTTGGCTCTTTTACAGCTACTCTTATAATATACTAATAACACAGACCTGAAGATAATAATCTTTGTAGGTTAGTAAACAGCTAATGATTATGAATAATGCAGTTTACAGTAAAGTATTTCGATACTAATAAACAATACACAATCAGCTCTTAATCTTCAGTAGATTAATAAATGCATGATTCTAAAGTATTGTGTTGACTTGTAGATGACCTTAGTTTATACATAACAAGATTTAACTAGTCACAATATTAATATAATATCTACACATTATTACACTAATTAGAAGTGCTGACACAATCAGATAAAGATATTCCAGGGGGTTAAATCCAGATGAGGGGGTAGGATATATTAGTTGTGTGGATGGACAATACAGACTGGACACAAGATATGTAATGAGTATTTTTAATCAGCTTATATTATTAACTTAGTGGCTAAGGAAGAGTAGAGGTAGCTATAAAGAGAACTCTCCTAGGGTTGTGGTAAATGATGGAATCTGTTTCTTTGTCAGTCTAACTGTGGTAATACTTCACACAATCTACATATCTCAGGTATACACCAGTTTAAAATTCACATTAGCTATTTCTCATTATAATCTGATATTGTGACAAATCTTTTACTACAGTTGAACATCAGCTAATTGACATGTTTATAAATGGTTCAATCTTTATTTTTAGCTGATGTATTTCTCCTAAAACAAGAAATAAACCACACACTTACATGATATGCTACATAAGAATAGAATATAATTCACACTCTAATTAACTTCATACAAGTTACAGTATGAAGTTTTAATAAATAGCTTGAGTGGGAGTAAAATTTAGGATAAATTTACAAAGTGTTGTAGTAATAATTACATGACACAAACAAATGAAAAATATTCATTTCCATTCATAATATTACATTATGAACATCAAGTCTTTACACATTGTGTTATTGTATGACTGTTGCTGAGATGGCAGAAGAGTTAGTGCTAGAATTTTGATTGGAGATATAGTTTCAGACATGCTGGAACTAAGAATCCATGTAAATTTTAATTTTATAGCAATGCTAACGTATAATGTAAAGATGTTATGTGTCAGTGTTCCCCATGAAAGTAGTGAAACTTTTACATTCACTTCTCTCCATAAAGATGAACATAATAATAATGTGCATAACAAGTTACATAAGTGACATTTGTATAAGATGCTTCCACACTTACAGAGATGTGTCAGTACTAAGTCTAATATATACTCCCAGCTATACAATTTAGAATGGCTAATTATGATGGCTTTGTTTCTTGTTATAAACATGTTCCTCATTTATGAGGATATCTGTATTACCTTGTAGACAATCAGAATTTTATGAATGAAGTAACATCAGTAAAGGCATAGGCTCTAACTACATTCAAGAAATTAATTCTATTATAAGAAGAAAGGGAAGGTCTTATCAGTTGCCTATTGTTTGACATGGAAATGGTAGCTGGGTCAGACATCTATAATAACTAGGTCATGTACTCTAGGACAATTTACTGTGTGTATAGTTGAATATGTACACAGCATGTCATGCAATACAACCTCTACAAGTTCTTGCACAGCTGAGTGAGCATCTCTAAGTGTTTACTACAGATGTAACAATTTCAGCCATGCACTATATGGTCTTGCTGCTTACAGCCAGCTCTGCAGCTGCTATATGTGCACACTCTATAGTGTCAGGACAACTTCCTTCATGGCCTCTGAGAACCCCCTCTTCTGACAAAAGAGCTAGTTGAGGAAGACACTTTGATTCCAAGTGGATATAGGAATTTAAAGGGATAGGAAGGAGTTCTAAAGGTACTGTCTCTAGTAATTACTTTATACTTAATAATAATAATATTTACACCTGATGTAGGTGATCCATATACAAGATGTACTATTGGCTACTCTGATTTTGGAGTATTCCATGGTGGGCCAAATGATGCCATTACACATATATGGGTAAAACACCACATAGAACTTTCTAAGTCCTCTTACATCAAGGTTAGTAAAACCTTTCTTTAAGACCTCAGATATCTAAAGCTGTTATTGAAGCTGAGGCTCTATGGTACAAAATTTGTGTCCAAGAACAACCTTTCTTTTTAAGTCAGTGATCATGCCACATGTTTTCTGATTCTGAAATAAATGATGACTATTAAGTTCAATAGTGAAGAGTGTAGCTATGACACTCCTTTAAGTCCAGAACTTCTTAGTAAAAGTAAAGATGGTACTCTACTGTCTAATAATCCATGAATAATACTCACCATGAGCTGTACTCACATGAATTCTATAATGGTTTAATTAGTGGGTGTATCAACACTGGAGGGTGGGTTGGGAAATATACATATGTGGACATGTCCAGTGGGTGTGTTCATGGACCTGGAGGTACTCAGAAAAAGTTAGAGCCTATGTAAAGGCATCTAAACTACAAGAAACAGTTTACAATATTATTTATTACTACAATACACCACACTTATTCCAGCCCTGACACTCCAGTATGATACACATGCTAAGGTGGTCTAAATGTACATTAAGATGTATTTTAAAAGGTAGTAAACTAAGGTGTTGTTCTAATACAAGGATAAACAGTTTGGAATTCTGCTGTCTATAGTGTCATTCATAAAATCCTTGAACATTATGTACCTAATCAAGTGGAAGAGACTTTTCATTGAAAACAATCATACACTTCATAGTGATTCTACATTATCTATCATCACTTAGTCTCCCATACTTATGGGGGTGAGTGAAAAATATCAGAAATTAGGGGGTGAAGGGGAGTAGGGAGCCTATTATCTCATTTTTCATCAGATAGACTATCATCATAAGAGATAAAAATATGACTAAAAATAGTGTTCTCTGACTTATCATTACTCATACTCATCACTTCACAATTCTATTCACTGACATTACTATTCAGCTCTTGCTAATGTAGATCTTGGACAGACAGACACATGATAGTACGTACTATCTAAACAAACTGCTCTCCATTGCTTGGGATAGTCACAGCTACTAAGTGCTAAATCAGCTGTAGGATTTCAATAAACAAAAACTACCACAAGACTTTATCCTCATGGTAGACACTACACTGGAATTACAACTGACTAAAAATACTAGTAGTGAAATTCAGCAAAGCTATGTTTTAGTAATAACACATTTCAGATAGTGAGGAAATAGATAGCTTCATAGACCTCTGTAAACTAACAGAAACCTCACAATTTAAAGAGTATTAGCCAAAAACAATGTATTTGAGTAATAGATAGGAAAAAAGAAATTTTTACTATTTGTTATAACTATACTATGATAAAAGAGGGTAATAGCCTAACATTGGTTTGTAAATCTCCTTAGATTTCTAAGTAACCTTTAACTATATGTATATCTACTACTTAAACTATAAACTTTAACTTTTTGGCTCATAACAGTTAATAATTAGCTGTATGTAGTGACTGAAACAGACTTTTGACATGGTTAATACACATTAAAAAATATCCTCTTTTCAGTTATGGCCACCTGTTTACAATAACACCAAAAAAGTATTAATACCTTTTTTTGGTCTGAAGATGTTCCTTTTCACTTTATCCAAAGCTTGCTTCTGATTCCAGTAAAGTAGCCTCCCTGCCAGACCCTCCCATGATGCATTAGGTTGATAGTTTAACCAATACTTCACTAATTTTTTCCTATAGATGATAGCACTACTACTCTGTTCTCTCATCTCCTCTCTAATCTTATATGGTATTTGAAGGCAGTACTCAAGATCATCAGAACCATTCATATCATCCTCCACACTGTCCAAAGTAGTCAACACTCTGCTGCAGGTAAGGCTAGGGTCTGGAGGAGGATAACATAAACTAATTAAGTACATGTACAATGTAGCAAAGTTCATCCATCATCAGTCAATTATTAATCTACATAGGTTAAAGATGGGGAATTGGATTATGGAGTAAAGAAATATTTTTGAATGGAGGGGTTTAGATATTGCTGAATAAGTGTGTGTATGTATTTTATCATGAACACAAAATTGGGGTCTAATGGCTCTATCTAGGAAGATTTTACAGTCCTCTATGTAATAAATATTAACAACAGATAGTAATGATAGACTAGAACACTCAATTCACTCAGGAGATTTTTACAAGTACAATTTACAGTAATTTGAATAGTATTAGTGCATAGATAAATTACTAACAGTGAACATACACTTACAAGTCAAATAATAATAATATGCTTAACAACTTATGGTTATGATACTATAACCTCACAGCAATAGACCATCACCTCTTTACAACTCTCAGATTATACTATGTCATATCTATCACAATTATTAACTTAGTACAGAACATAACTAGGAGGTATACTTACATCACTGGTAAGTTAAGGCCTGGGTCCAGCATTTGCAGTATAGGTTGTACAAGACCTTGTACAAGACCTTGTACTAGCTGTTACTAACATGTAGCAGTTACATGAAATTACATGAAAAAACATAACATACATGAAGATGTTGTAGTGAGTGGCAGTCTGGCAGACATTCAGTTCTTTGAGCTAAAGTCTGAATTTGTTCCCATAGACCTTAACTTAATTTGATGGTGCCATTTTGTGTACAATTCAATGGAGATTATTTAATAAAATGGATGGAAGTCTTTACCTAATTATGTTGTTATGTTGAGAGAGAACATAGGAAAATAGTGATTTCAGCCATAACTTAGTCAATATGTAGCCTTCCATTATATACCAAGTATAGGATGCCATTCATGAGCTGCATACAAAATCTGATGAAGTATACTTGTAAAATTGTTGTTAAGTTAGTTGGATCAAGGCCTTAATTGACCAGTGATAAAACTATCCTCAAAGAACAAATTACAACTCTCTATAACACACCACAAGTAACAGAGTGTCTGCTACAATTAGTTTTACTAATAGTGTTTGTAACAAGTTTTATGAAGTGTCTGTTATAAGTTACAATTCTCACACCTAATTTACTCTATAGGAACTGCTATTCTTTAACCTCTAGTAGGTATGCAGATTATATTTTTGAATAATATTTAGAATAATAGACTTCTTGGGAAGTAGGAATGATTCTAGAATAATGGGTAGTACCATGGAGAATAGTGGGCTAATAATTCCTGGAACATGTTATTCTTTACACAATAGCTATTGAGAGAGTTTTTTCTTTTGGTTTTTATTGAAGGCTTCGTTTGGGGACTAGCAAGATAACTCTTTACAGGATTATGTTGAGGTATTACTAATATTGCTATTCAACACTTGCTAATAATTAACTAGATTATAATGAGAGGAAAAACATGTCTTGAAAATGAAGAGATAGATGAGGTAACAATGGAAAAACTACACTAACAAGATAAAGAAACTAAGTGAAAAGAAAGTGTTATACTTAAACAAAACAAACTCTCCCTCCCATTACATATCCTGCTTTAGTCAGATGGACCTTAATGAACTTTCAGCAGCTAATGATAAGTACAAACAGTAATGAATAATCAAGTTCTTATACTCCACTGCAGAATAGAATAATATAGGAATAATCTAAAAGCCTAACCTCTAGGGTCACTAATAAGAATTTAAAGTCTTAAGAATTCCTCTGCTTTTGAATGTTTTTGGAATTTTAGTGTGACTTTGACTTTACCATAATATATATGTAGATACACAACATAAAACATGTCTGCATACTTACTACTTCACCCTCATTATATTAGTTAACTCTGACAACACATCAACTCTATCAAGTGGATTAGGAACTGCATACAATTATTATTATTATATCCTCTATCTCACACAAAACAGTAAACAACTTCTCAACCATAACAATCAGACATAAAGTCTACTTCCTCTGGTCACTGCTACACCTGAAATAGCTATGTGCATTGATTAAGTCTGGAGTGAAATTTCATCTGACAACAAGACATAGAGATAGGGATAATAGAGTAGGATGTGTCTATAGTTTATAAATATTCTTTCAGAACATGAACAGCTTTGATAGCATCACTTGCTGATGGTGAGATAGTCTTGTTAAAGTCAATTCAGGAAAAAATAACTTTTTTGAAGCAGTGTCTTTTTGCTGTATTCTTGGATTCTTTTCCAAGAAAAGGGAAATTTCCTACTTTTCTTTCAGACTTAATTTTTTCTTGACCTCTTTCATTTAGCCATTTTAAAACTATGCTCACCAGCATGCATATCCTATGCACACACTAAGTGCATGGGAATTAGCAGGTATACATGTACCCTTTTGGATTACATATGTACAACATTAGTGCAGCTACAAAATACAAAATCTACTATAAAGTAATACATACATGATGATTATCATTAAAATGGAAGTTTTGGGGTTCATCTCACTTATTCTCTATTAGAAGAACTATGATTAATGGAAAGTATTTTAAATGGATTTTTCTGCTCCCTTCATGTTCCTAGTTTCATCTAGGAATTTTTGCTTGGGGGGAAGTTGATGGGGGAGGGAGAAATTATGCAGTGTAGCTTCTATAATCTAAAGTGGACACTTCCAGAAGGTTCAGTGTTATGAAACTAGTGTAAACAAGACTTAGAAATAGATTGTGTGATGAAACATTAGATGAAGCCATGAGGGTGAGCATTGAGGGGTCAGAGACTTTAAATTCAATGCCCAACTTTTTAATATAGCTAGCTATAACAATTAAATGTGTAATGGTTTATATACAGACTGAGCCAGACATCTCCTCTCAATAGCTACTTTTTAGCTAGATCCTCCTGAACAGGTGTTAGTATTAGAATGAGTTCAATTATATTATATATATTTATAATTATATATAATTAATTATAATATAATATTAATATTATTATATATAATAAAATATATTATTATATTTCAAAATCTGAATTACAGTAATAATAAAATGACCTTCCACCTCTTTAATATTATTATTATTACTACATTTAGGCTATTCTGAGGACTTTGGAATAGCCTAAATAGAGGGATTAGAAGGGAAACCTCAATTCAGGGGATGATATATCAAAGTGTCCTTAATACAAGGGTGTCCTCATTTCTGAGGTAGGAATATAGGGATTCTACAAACTACAGCTAGATGATGTGACATAGAAACAGGTATGAAATGTACAAGGTCTAACAATAATTACAGGTATGCTATAAACTGGTAACAGAGTATATACTGTACTTTTATAATAGTGTACACACATAGTCTGTTCTGAGTATCACTACCATCATTACTGACCTGTCAGCTTCTCTGCATAGTTCCTTATAGAGTTAGCTGCTGCTGTTGCTACTTCTGCTGTAGCTGATATAATAGAATCTAGTCTAAAAATAAGCCTCCTCCATGACGCATAGGGGTCTCTAAGAAGCCAGTACTGTATCAGTGTTCTTAGACGTTCCTTGTCAGTGGATAATTCAGATATAATAGCTAGCTTAGCATCAGGGATTAACAGCATGACACGAACATCATCCAATGAGAGTTGCTCTAGGATAGTTGCTACATTTTCCACACTCAGGGGAGGAGCTAGGTATAATATTGAAATTACACATATTTGAACTGCTAATAAAATAACATTCAAATGACATGGAACACAATTAAACTCTGCCAGGGCTAGTAGAGCAGCTGCATTGACTTATGGCAAAGCTATAGAGCAGACCTACAATTATTATAGAGACTATAAATAAGGCTTCAGGGAATGTGCTCTAAAATGAATTATTCCCTATTTCACACTATTATTCTCAAAGTTATGCCCATTATTACCAATAATGAAAAATCAATGAATTTGAGTTGAAACAAAGTATTGATTGAAGATGTTATAGTGAATCATTCATTTAAGGAAGTTCTATGTAGTCTTATAGACAGATGTCTTGCTCTTTATTAAAAGAATTCTTTAAAAATAGAAGTACACATTCTTAAGTAGTGGATGAAGGCTAAATGAAGAGAACCTTTCTAGAAAATATTTCAGAAAGAAAACAATTAAGTACAGTAGTCTCATATAAACTACCAATGGTGTTTGACCTACATAATTGCATAGCTGCATCACTACATCTTCATAGCTAGTGTATAGATACTAGTAGTTACTACTACTCCTGAGAGAGCTCATATTTGAAGCAAACTGAGGGATTACCATTATGTAAGACAACTATTGTTAAAAGAATTTTCAGCTTTAGCTGTAATCTTCTCATTCTAAATAAATACATAACCACAGAAAGTATCTTCATCATATGTAATCACATCTCTTACAGACTGGTTAAGAAGTGTGTCAAAGTCACATGACATCATGTGATATTATACCTCTCTCTCAGAGCTACTACTATTAGGGTCTAGTAGTGTGTAAGGAATGTGAATTCCAGGTGTGAAGGGGGAGGTTCATGAATCTACTAGTAAAATTAAATCTACAATACTATACTTACAAATATTAACTATTAACTGTATAGCTTACTGTCTGGAAGTACATAAATGTTGAGTTAAACTTATGAACTTTACCTGGTTATTGAGTATGCTACATATAGGGATATCCTGACAGTGGTAAAGTTACTTTAGCATAGCTAATTGTAAGTTTCAATACACTTGACTTGGTCTACTGTGATAGAACAGCTTGTCTGGACAAACTCAACTTTACCAGGTGATTCTAAAATTATCAGACTTACTGGAATTAATCTGTTTTACCCACAGTCTATGGAACATGATATTTTAACATTACCTTCAAATTTAGCCTTTTCCTTCTTTCTTTTATTAGATTCAGTACTCTCTGTTTGTGGAGAAGTGGTTGGATTATGAACAGCTCCAGACACAGTGCAAGGAGGATCTGCATCGATGTGCTTTTCTTCCTCTCCGCTGGTTGGAAAGGACTTATGTTCAAAAGAAGTGAGTTGACTGTCAAGGGTTTGTGTAGCAGAAAGCGGATCCCCATCGGGTTGTCCAGCTAAATGTGGAGTGTCAGATGCAGGGAGAGGGATGATGTGAGTGCTTCCCTCACTTGAGTTACCTTCAAGGATGTTGTCTAGATATTAACAATAATAGTTAGTTTCACAACTATCCAGTTTAGAGACTGTAACTAGTTATATGTACAGTAGACCCTCACATATCTGGCCCTCACTTATCCAGATTATCTGACCTACCTTAATCTACTTTCTACTGTACTTCAAAATGAATACTAGTATTGGGTTGATACAACAGGCTATGAATATCATTAACTGCTAACTACCTGTTCCCCACAGGGGGGATTCAGAATTTTGGAAGGGGGGTGCTAACTGCATACATATTAATATTGAAGGACCTGCCCCCCTTCCCTCCCCTCCCAGCCAGGATGCTAAAAATGAGTAGCTACAATCTGATGATATTGTGATTAGAAAGAGAATAATAATAATTATTGCACATAAAAAATTAGTTAAAGGACTTAGTTGGCTCACTAGAAACTAAAGAAGTATGAGAACCAGAAGCAGCAGTACCAGTTGTAGTACTGAAGTTTCATCAGCACTAAAATATATATCACATGACAATCTTAAAGTTTTCATGATAACAATGAGATATATACTAGAGAAATATTCTTAATAGAGCAGGACCCTCACTTTGCTGGAGGTTTTTGTGTTTTGGAGGCTCTTTTAGACATAATTCTAAATACAGCTGGTTCTAGCTAGCTAGCTAAGGAAGACAAGTCACATGGATGAACAGTGGCTGACCCAGAAAATTCTTAAAGGGGATGACTTTTAATTTTTTTGAGCGAAAATGCACAAATTTGTGATTGCCATGCCCATTTATTTCTGATACTCAATAGATATTCAAGAAGTTTGTGACAAACTTTACCCTAGAAAATTACTATTATAGTAGTTTTCTTGTTGCTGATACCAAATATGAAAATTATGAATATTGTTAAAATTAAGAGGAGGGGGGGTGACATGTCACCCTATTCACCCCCCTGTATCAGCCCCTGATGAAGCTTGGCACTAAGTGTTATATACACTGGGTACAGTGTCAATGAACATGTTAAGTATGTCACATGGTTTTTATGTCTAGCTCTCACAGTATCATCAATACAGTAGACACTAGGAATGATATTTATGAATATCATTAACTAACATGGAGGTGGGGGCTTCAGCCCCCAAAGCCCCCCTCCCCCTCCCCCCTTCTGGATCCACTACTGCTCCCACCTTCTGTTAATGCAAAGCTGCTAATACTGTTTTTAAAAAAGAACCAGATGATGATTCCACAGGCACTAGACGCTATGTTTATCCATTTGAGAATCAAATTTGACTATTTTCTGGATATGCCTTTAGAGATTAAAATAATAATTATAAAATAGACATGAATTAAACAAACCTGTGACTGGCTGTTTCTGGCTGTTATTAGCTGTTACTAGCTGTGAATTATGATTAAAACAACTTGTATGCTATATATGGTATCATGAGAAGCAAGAAGAGAGTATACAGCCACATCCCTAATGCTCTTGAAGGGAATTAAGGACCTAGCTATTAAAGAGAGATGTGCCCAGTTAAAGCAGACTAGACTACAGTCATTTTTTTCTTCCTAAATAATTTTTGTAACATGTATGCCTTACAAAAAAATTGCTTCACATATACGGACATTTCACATATACAAACTAGTGCTGGTACTGTATGTATGTATGTATGTATTTATACATACATAAGTAGATAGCTAGTTCTACACATACCCAGTATAGAGACTGGAACTAGTTAGAAACTTCTAACATTACATCATAGGCTATGCCACAAATATCACACCACATCAAAAATATATAAACAGTGAGTGGTGCTTGTAGTGGGAACCAGCAACCACTAAAACAGATTTTCCTAGGCCATAATGTCTGCAGAGTGGAAATAATGTAGCTAGTTATCTTTCATGTCTTTAGAGGATAAGTAACTGATAGTGGGAGTGGTGTAGGTTCTATAATGTAACATCAGCTTTGTAGTGTGTGTCTAGGGAGATAGGTTACATACTGAGATAAATAAATTTAGACTACTTGACTATAAAATGTGATCTATTGTGTTGTAAATATTGTTCACTTGCACAATTATAATATTTTTGTCCTACCTGGACAAAAAAAATGGTTACACTCACCTTCTGCGTTATCTTCATTTGGTTTCTCAACCGACAATTTCATTTCTTCACTAAGGCAAGCCTGTTCCTTCTTGGTAGTTAAAGATTCTTCACCCCCTGCTTTGTGATCTTCGGCTAGACTATAAAATAGCCTTTTATCTAAAGTAGAAACAGCTTCTGCCAGTTTCTTCCAGCATGGTTGACTGAACTTGCTTGTAACATAGTTAAGCTTAAGCCACTGTTTTACAACTTCACTCAGACATGGGCCACATTTAGAGTGGTCTGCAGAGATAGATTCTAGGGTACCAGGTCGCATCCCTAATTTACGACCTATATCTCTCCATCTTGACTCAAGTGGTTCTAGAGCTGACACTACTTCATCCCAGTCATCCTCACCTACAATGTCATAGTATGCATAATATTGATAGCAAATGTGTAAAGGGTCTGACTCAAACTGTAACTTACTCAGTGTTTTTGTGCAAACAGTCTGTAACACTTCTTTCACATTACCATCTATATTATATTATATTATATTATATTATATTATATTATATTATATTATATTATATTATATTATATTATATTATATTGAAGTGATTATATTATTGTATAATTTATCTTCTCAGACTTATTGTATCACAGAGGTAATTACTAGCTACTAATTCAGGATATGCATAGTAGAAAAAAAAAGCACTAAAATGAAAAATGGTGCGACCAGGATACTTTTGATATTTCTTCCTGTTAGCTATGTTATGCTGTACATATAATTATTATAGTATTTACCAGTGTAAGGTCCTGGGTTTGATTCCACATCTCCTGATAGTAACAGCAGGAACCGAGATAGACTTGCTCTGTGATATCTATCAAAATAACGAGCTTTAGAGTTAAAGTCGGATAATCTTTGAGTCCAGATTAAAGTACTTTTGGAAACAGTTATCTCAAACAGAAGCACACGGTGAATCGAATACTTTACAACATATTTGCCTTTATTTCTGGAAGTAGACCTTTTCCTGTGGAACTTTACTTTATGGCAACGTGTGGAGTGAGACAATTTCTTTCTCCCCTTGAAGCAGGTTGGAAAATGTCTACTAATCAAATCCAGCTTATTGAGACGAAGGAGAGATGTCTTGTTAGAAAACTTTGCTTTTCGGCTATGGGTTAAATGTGGCTGTTTCTTTTTCCCCCAGAAGTATATTATAACTAGGGTGACTACCAAAGCAAGTCCACTTAGAGGGAGGAATGTGTCCTTCTCATACTCCCGACTAGTGATGAGGGAACGTCTCATTTCCCATTGAGTCAGCCTACGCATGTAGCAGCGAATGTCATAAGGATGTGAGAACGAAAAACGGGATTTACGAGTCATAGCCTGCAGTAATAAATTGTTCATAATTTCACAGCAGAAATATTTTTCCACTGATATTCATGTAATGACTCCTTCTTATAAATTTAACTTTTATCATCTCAGGACTTTAGACTTAGCTAGTTGTCTAAATCTGTATTATGTAATGATGTCCAGCACAGGATGGGGGATAGAAATTAAGGTATGAATGATCATAGTGTAATTCTGTATTATTGCTTATGAACTACATATAACTTAGGGGCAGAGGGTTCAACTAAGCTCAAGAGCCTCCCTTTTTACTCTTGGCTACTAGCTAGAGTCCAGGGGCAGATTGTTATCTGTGGAGATATAACTATAGGTTCTATCATACTATCTATTTACATTATACTCCTTCCAGACAGTTAATAGTAAGGGGTCTACAACTACTCCTGAGCTAGATAGTTGGTGGCTATTCATAAAAATAAGCTTTACTTCACTCCCAAGTATAGCACAGTCTTCTAATCATAGTCACACTGTTCATGCAGATGCATAATTGCAAACTATATAGTATCTACCATCCTGGATTTCATTTTGTTAGCACTGGCATACTGTTTTGAAACCTCTGGGACGGTACCACAATTAGATCTGTTCTGCACGAATAACTTGTTTATTTTTTTCTTTGGACTATTATCTAGTGTTTCCAACTCTTGGCATGGCTGTAACAAAGAGTAAGGTTGGTCATGTATTGGCTGAACCAACTTTCAGATAGATTTTAATCAATTGGCTCGTGCAGACTCTATAGTCCATGCTGTAATGTATAGGCTGGATAACTTCTGCTGCTATAATAGATAGTTTGGAGAGTGTGGTTAGTCCCACTAAACCTCATCAGACACCAAGAAGTCATTTAGAAACAGTAGAAAGGACCAAGTTGGTTTGCAAAATTACATTATGATAAATCAAAAGATGCTGCTTTGTGTCATATTTCTTTGATGAGATTTAGTGCACTACAACAAGGCAAAACCTATCCATGTACAATTATGATCCAAGAACACCTCCATTACTTAATAAATTGCTTGCTATAGGCTTGCATGGACTACTTGTAACATCAAAGCTAGCTCATGATCATATGAAACAACGTAGCTACAAACAATACAGCAGGTCAAACTGTATAACTGGCTTTAAAGGAGGCCGTAAGCCAGGTTAGAGACTGTAGGTAAATGTCCCTGAAGTCCATTATGTTAACTATGTAATTGTAGACTTTGTTCCTAGCTGTAGCAGTACTGAATGGCCTACATGTTATTTTTGATAATGGTTTAGATATACAGAAATGAGAGAAGTCAAAGTTTTAAATACACTGCACCAGTTCAAAAAGTCTTGATAGGACAAGGTTAGTTATATAGGTATGTCCATTGTATCTTTAAGTATACCCTCAGAATGAATTCAGTTTGTTTAGAGTGGGTGTGAACTAACAGCATGTGTCCTTATATGGAAGGTCTAACTAGTACTACACATACCATTACCTTATACATAATTAATATGGACAAAGTTTAATAGTGTAATTCTGGAAGTCAAATATTTTTAATAGCCAGAAATATTAATACCAATTAATCTAATGATACTATACTGTCTCCATTAATAAATCTAAATATTTCCAGAATTACAGTACTACAAAAATAGTAGAATAATATTAACTACTGACCAGATCAAGACTATCAAGGACAGAGGTCATGATAATTAAAATTCTGTTAGTCAGGCCTAACAAATATATATTGGACTTTTTCCACCAGTTGTTAGTTCAGAACTAGAAATTTGCCACCATGTTACTCAGTGGAGTAACCATGGAATTGTTACAAGGAGTCTTTGATAACAAGTGTTTATTTAGGAAGAGTGTCTTTTCACCCATAAACCACACACATTTTAATAATAAATTCCTGACCTATAACTACTCCCATACAAAATATACATCTGCCAAGATATAGGCAGAATGTTTCCATTGTATCTACATAACTTACTACGTATATAGCTAGACAGATAGCTACAAGTCAAATCAGCTCACACGGGACGGACGGACGGACGGACGGACGGACTGTCGCGTCGCCGACGAACAATGTCGACCTCAACCTGATCAAAACAATTTAGCTATTATCTCTGATCATTAGAAGAACCAGCTAAACACATAATCATTAGAAAAACAAAACTTAGTGTGGGTGTGTCAGAACTGGGTGTGTCTATTCAGTCTAAACTATTCATGGTATTTACATCAGACATCAATATTACTATCACTGCAATGCAACATCAGATATTCAGTGTTTACTCCTCTGAGTAAAGAGGCTTTTAATATTGCATCCACAGCTACATACATACATGACATATGCATTCATGCATGGCTAATCTGGCATAGCTATATAGCTACATATTATATAGGAAGTGTCCACTACTCTGGTTAGCTGGAAGACTTGCCACTACTATTACATTGCTAATCAGCTAGATAGAGAGTAGAAAGAAATTTCATAAAGGTAATAGGACTAAATCAGCAATAAGCAGAAAAATCCACACAACTCCTAGATCCATTAATAGTCACAGACAATTTTCTCCTCCAAATTAGCTAGCTATGTGTGAATAAATCCATGAACCTGGCAACACTGAGTGAGTGCTCTCTACTCCCTTAAATATACAGTTTAGCCTCACACTGGAGTGAAAAAAAAGCATGAGGGAGGGAGTTAATAATAATTTTTATGCTTCAGATCTTTTTTTAAATGTACCACAAAGGAATTGAACTCCTTCTAGCTAATACTAACAGGATGGCTGGTTCTGTATTTGATACATCTCTGGATAGACTTAAATATACAACAAACGTTGAAGAACCTATAAAGATGAGGCCATTTCGCGATCTAACATAATAATATTATTTAATTAGCAGCAAAATTAAATTATTGTGTGACCGAATGATGTCATAATGATGTCGTAAGGATGAAAATTTGGAATTCCCCAAGTTTGGGGCGGGCGATAAACTAAGTCTACAGCCTGATAATGGAGCATGCATGCAGTGGTAGCATCTACTCTCTCCTAGTCTCTATTGCAGTAGGATCAATCTTCTAACACATGGCATGTAAGTTGGCTAGCTTTGATTTGCCGTCCCCATATTATATGGACAGCCGGCTAGCTATCTAGCTAGTTAGCTGGCTATGTAATTCTAGATGAGGAGTCTCCTTTGTGGAGTCTTTAATGTGGCGGGTATTATCTAGCTAACTGACTAGGTATTTTTGTGGTTGGTCTGTAGCTTGTTTGGGCCTTAACGAGCTGCATGTGGAGGTGATTGTCTTCAGTGGTGGGTCTTTAATTAGGAATAATATCCTATGGCCAGTTATTTGTAATTAAGAGTTCTTATACACTTTACTTACTCAGCTGATAATAGGATTAGCCAACTAAATGGACTTGACCTCACCTAGTGTGATGGTAGTGGTGGTGTGGGTGATGGTGGTAGTGGTGGTGGGTGTGATGATGGTGGTGATGATGGTGGTGGTGGTAGTGGTGGTGGGGGTGATGGTGGTAGTGGTGGTGGGGGTGATGGTGGTGGTGGGGGTGATGGTGGTAGTGATGGTGGGGGTGATGGTGGTGGTGATGGTGGTGGTGGGGGTGATGATGATGGTGATGGTGGTGGTGGTTGTACTGATCTGGGCTAGAGTCAACCTTGTATTAATTAGCTAGTGTCTATTCCATATTATTGGTGATGGAGACCTGTCTAGGGATGAGTAAATTATGCCATTTTTTTAACCTATTATGCTATGTTCTGATTCCTGAACTTTGACCTATTATGCTTATTAAAATGTGCCTATTATTCCTCAATTATATGCTGCAATAGACCATAATTATAATATATAATACTAATCAGCGGGAGTTGTATTGTAGTATAATGGAGGCTTCAACATACTTAGTCCTCTAAAGTATTTTGCTGTTTGTCATTAAATGAATTGTTGACAACTAGACAGAAGCTTGATCTCCTCAGAGGTTGTTGCAAGCTCTACCATGATGTGCACTGTACAGCTAACTGTAGTTGTTTACTGTGCATGTGTCTCAGTGTCTGTCTGGAAAATGGATGAGGTGGTTTATATACTAGGCTGTTAGTTATCCGGTCACATTTAATAAAACAAGATTAACAGCCTAGTAAGCCACATCCAGTTTCCAGTCTAATTAATTAAAACCCATTCAGTCTATGTGGTACTAGACTGCAGCAACTGCAGGGAGGCACCCCCACCACCAGCGCACTTGGCGGTGCAGACAATAATGTTCGGGAGTCGTTGATTGGCTGAACAGGATACCTTGGTAAACTCTAACAGTATCACACCATTGGCCAATAAAAAAAAATAGCCTATTATGCTCAGTTATGCCCTGAAAGGGATTATGCTCCAATGTAGCCTATTATGCTAAAAGAATTTGCAGCTTAATTTACTCATCCCTAGTAAACAGTCTATTAGACACTTCCCATTTATGGAGATGTACAATAAGTGGTTAGATTAGCCACAAAAGCACTCACAAGTGTATGACTACACATGTAGGCCTAGTATGTACTGTATGTCTCATATGTATGTATATATACATATAATTAGTGTATTACAAGTGACACATGAGTCATGCTACAAAATAACATGATTATAATAAAGCACTAAAGTACAACCTTTTCTAGAGCAGAAACTAGGGAATTGTAATTTTAGTATGTGGGGTAATCATATATGGGTGTGTGGAGTGCATGGATAGAATCCTCCATAACTTGACAATGGAGCATCAAAATGCTTTCATATTTGAAAGACAACTTATACAGAAGTTATGTAAGGATATAAGCAAGGGGAAAAAGCTCCTTAATCTATAAATCTAGTGTAGTGTGTCAGCATAGACATCTGTATAGTAGGTAGAAGGTAGACATACGCATGTATTAATAGTTGGGCGTGTGGGATAGCTAGTATAGTAAAACTTTGTATACTTGTTTTATTTTTCACTTGTGTAGGTTACTGCTATTGAGAATCAGGAGGAGCAGTGAGTCAGCTACACTCTCACAACACCAGAAATATCATAAAGTGATAATAGTGGCCCAAGGAATTAGATCTTCAGCATCTGAAGTGGTAATAGCTTAATTTAGAAGAGGATATGATGTCTTGAAGATGTTGAGGGATGCTTGGGTGAGTGGAAAGGAGGTACTTGTCAATGTACTAAATGAAGGTAGTGTGCTTTATGATAATTGAGAGGGTTTAATCCAGGGAGAGGGGATTAGGAGACAATAGCCCCCTCAAGGATTCTATTAGCTCTCTGAAGGAATACATTTCACCCCACCTAATACAGATACAGAATACTATATAAACCCCACCCCCCTCACCAAGGGATACACAGACTTCCCCCAATATTTTAGTCATTCACTTTGCCCCCTCAAAATAGCATTTCTGTGTTAAACACATCACCTAGCTGCCTTTGTTCTTTCTAATTCACATAGGAGAGGACAGTAGCCCTGAGAATAGCTCAGATCCTCATAAAGAGCTATGTAAGTTAATTCCATAAATGTCTATTATTATGTGTAGTTAAGGTGTTTCCCCTTATAGTGGAGGATCAGGATCCTTACAGAGAAACCTTTAAGGACAGTGCACACCAGAGTGGCTCAATCTACAACCTCGGTTGTGTAAACGGTGTTTAGAGTGAGCATGTGCTCTATATAGAATACTTTACTTAGACTCGGAGAATCTCAAGGCTCCTCCTGTCATGAAGAATCGTGGATGACTCAAGTGAGCTGAGAAAATTGTGATCGGCTTACCTAGGTGATAGAAATTTAAAGGAGAACAGGTCAGGAAGCCAGTAGCATTTCTGAGGAAAGGCACTGCAGATAGGGAAGAAGGTTGGTGTGTACTGTTACTTGGAGTATCTCATATACAATGCTTACTTCCCTAGTTATGCTGTCATGCTTCCTTCATCACCAAGTAAAGGAGGCTGTGCTGGCACTAAAACGGCTAGTACAAGAGGAAGATAAGGCCTGAGAGAATTCTGTGTGTCTTGAAGAAGATGTGTGCATTCAAAGTATTCAGAACTACGAGGCACAGTGTGCTCTAACTAATGTCCTAGATGTGCTACAATCTTGTGTGGTACTGTGGAATATGTGCCAGGGAAATAAATGAGAAAACAGAAGACTCTATGAAATGTGACTCGTGTCTAACATGGTATGACCCACTGTATGATGTGTATGTGGTAAATTCACTCAGGATATTGTAATTCCCTGTGTGTGGAAGCCCTTTTAATAACAGTGGCCATAATCCTGTGATGTCCACATCTTTAGACAGCATGTTAACTCATAGGATATAGTGTTTCCTGAGATACTGGAGTTGAGTGCAGGTTTTAAGTATGTATAGAGACCAAGTGTTTTAGGAAAGAGAGATAGGACATGTTATATTGTGTTCTATTCATAGGTGGTCTGTTTATACAGTGTAACCTGTATATAGTGGTCACCCTTATGGAACCTGTATATAGTGGTCACTTTTATGGAACCTGTATATAGTGGTCACCCTTATGGAACCTGTATATTATAGTGGTCACACTTATGGAACCTGTATATAGTGGTCATCCTTATGGAACCTGTATATAGTGGTCATTCTTATGGAACCTATAGTGGTCACCATTATGGAACCTGTATATAGTGGTCACCCTTAAGCGGTCATCCTTATGAAACCTGTATATAGTGGTCATTCTTATGGAACCTATAGTGGTTACCCTTATGTAACCTGTATATAGTGGTCACCCTTATGGAACCTGTATATAGTGGTCACCCTTATGGAACCTGTATATAGTGGTCACCCTTATGGAACCTGTATATAGTGGTCACCCTTATGGAACCTGTATATAGTGGTCACCCTTATGGAACCTGTATATAGTGGTCACCCTTATGGAACCTGTATATAGTGGTCACCCTTATGGAACCTGTATATAGTGGTCATCCTTATGGAACCTGTATATAGTGGTCATTCTTATGGAACCTATAGTGGTCACCATTATGGAACCTGTATATAGTGGTCACCCTTAAGCAGTCATCCTTATGAAACCTGTATATAGTGGTCATTCTTATGGAACCTATAGTGGTTATCCTTATGTAACCTGTATATAGTGGTCACCCTTATGGAACCTGTATATAGTGGTCACCCTTATGGAACCTGTATATAGTGGTCACCCTTATGGAACCTGTATATAGTGGTCACCCTTATGGAACCTGTATATAGTAGTCACCCTTATGGAACCTGTATATAGTAGTCACCCTTATGGAACCTGTATATAGTGGTCACCCTTATGGAACCTGTATATAGTGGTCACCCTTTTGAACCTGTATATAGTAGTCATCCTTATGGAACCTGTATATAGTGGTCACCCTTATGGAACCTGTATATAGTGGTCACCCTTTTGAACCTGTATATAGTAGTCATCCTTATGGAACCTGTATATAGTGGTCACTCTTATGGAACCTGTATATAGTGGTCACTCTTATGGAACCTGTATATAGTGGTCACCCTTATGTAACCTGTATATAGTGGTCATCCTTATGGAACCTGTATATAGTGGTCATTCTTATGGAACCTATAGTGGTCACCCTTATGGAACCTGTATATAGTGGTCACCCTTTTGAACCTGTATATAGTGGTCACTCTTATGGAACCTGTATATAGTGGTCACTCTTATGGAACCTGTATATAGTGGTCACCCTTATGTAACCTGTATATAGTGGTCATCCTTATGGAACCTGTATATAGTGGTCATTCTTATGGAACCTATAGTGGTCACCCTTATGGAACCTGTATATAGTGGTCACCCTTTTGAACCTGTATATAGTAGTCATCCTTATGGAACCTGTATATAGTGGTCACCCTTATGGAACCTGTTTATAGTGGTCACCCTTATGGAACCTGTATATAGTGGTCACCCTTATGGAACCTGTATGTATAGTGGTCACCCTTATGGAACCTGTATATAGTGGTCACCCTTATGGAACCTGTATATAGTGGTCACCCTTATGGAACCTGTATATAGTGGTCACCCTTATGGAACCTGTATATAGTGGTCACCCTTTTGAACCTGTATATAGTGGTCATCCTTATGGAACCTGTATATAGTGGTCACCCTTATGGAACCTGTATATAGTGGTCACCCTTTTGAACCTGTATATAGTAGTCATCCTTATGGAACCTGTATATAGTGGTCACCCTTATGGAACCTGTATATAGTGGTCACCCTTATGGAACCTGTATATAGTGGTCACCCTTATGGAACCTGTATACCCTTATGGAACCTGTATATAGTGGTCACCCTTATGGAACCTGTATATAGTGGTCACCCTTATGGAACCTGTATATAGTGGTCATCCTTATGGAACCTGTATATAGTGGTCACCCTTATGGAACCTGTATATAGTGGTCACCCTTTTGAACCTGTATATAGTAGTCATCCTTATGGAACCTGTATATAGTGGTCACCCTTATGGAACCTGTATATAGTAGTCATCCTTATGGAACCTGTATATAGTGGTCATCACTCCTGATTTATGCTCAACAGTTGGATTAGTCACTGGTTAAAATGTGTTGGTCTGGTGCTAGTCTGTTTCTTTATTGTTTGACTGTCTGTGTAGTTTATGGTGGGTGTTGATGGTGTGTCTTAAGGTGGCGGTTAATCCAGGAATGCATAATATACATCACTTTTAAAAATTCGTTAAAAATGCTAAAATTGATATTTATACTATATATTATATTTGATATCAAAATGATCTGCTTTTCTTGCTTCATCTTATAGTATCTAAGAGAAGGGCAAGCTATAAGGTAGCACAGAGTTACATTTAGATCTGTATGAACACTAAAAACTTACTATTTACAAAATTCAAGAAGAGTCCCGAAGAGTTCCTGAAATTTTATGAGCTCTGTACTATTGTCTACGTAGACAATTTGAAGGGACGGATGCATTTCCCCTTGAAACCAAGTAACAGCATTTTTAATCTATCTGCCCAACTTTAATTAATTTTAAAAAATTGAAATTTCATATCTGATGAATATCCATCCATCCCCCACTGGAGATAGTGTAGACAAGAAGTAGGGGAAAAATGACAGCTGTAGAGGCTAGCCTTCTTTAGATATTTTATAAACAGGAGAAACTCTGGATTCTTTTTTGCTAACCAATTATGCTAGCCCCCAAATTTAATTATCAACAGACGTCTGAGGTTGTGTACGCCCCATCCCCCCCATCCCCGAAAAAAATTAATATTAAAGGCAGACATGAAAGTATTGTGGGAGATTATGTAATTGCTATTGTTCATGTGTAGACAATTACCGGCCAAGTTTATGTCTACAGAGGTTTACTATGGCCACCAGTCTACAGAGTATTCCAGTGAGATTAGCTCTGAGGTCACTATAAACACTAACACCCTCTGTAAGATCACTTCTGTTCAAATGGCTGCATTGAGGTCACTTTATCCCCCACTCCATGTATGTACATATAAACTACCTCTATTACAGTCAGACTGGGTATGGAAAAAGATGTAGTATTGACTTTTCCCCCCTCCACCCTTGCCCCACCCCCTCATCAAGAGAGGCTTGTTCTGGAGACTAGGTATCTATCCTTGTGAAGAGTTGCTGTATTTGTAGGGGGTGAATTTTATAGGTTTTGAGTTGGCTATTAGTAGTCTTAAGTGTTAGTGATATACTTGTATCAATTGTGTTGTATGTTAGAGGATAATTTTAGTTGTTGCTGTATTGGGGAATGAGTGAAGTGGTTAATATTGTATGAATTGAGTAGATTGAGAGTGCCCCTATAATTAAGGTTTGTTGTTAACTTGCTATTCTAAGCTTTTAGCAGTTTAACCTTGTGAATTATGATTGTGAAGTGTTAATACATTCAAGACCTTCTAGGAATGTATTGTGAGATTAACTCTGGACACACCCTGTGCTGTGTAGGAGGCCTGAGAGTACACCTCTCTGACTGGAATGTGCTGTAACCTGGAATATTGCCATTATAGATACACAATTACCGGTTACACACCAGTTACTCCTCAGAACACAATCGGTTGGTCTTTACATGTTTATACAGGTCACCCATGACACCACTAGTTGGTTGTTATAGAGAGATGTCATGTTTATACAGTGTAACCTGTTAATCCAACCAGTTGGCTGAAGTGACCAGCAACCTTAATAGTGTGCATTGAAGCAAATTCAATATTAAGCAATTAGGTATGTGGAGCAATGCTACAGTTGAATACCTTTACCTCATTATTTAAGGACCCTTTACCAAACTGATGTGAATTTTTACCAAAGCATAAATGGAGGCCCTAAGTTTGAGCCTAAAATCTTGGAGACCCTCTACCAGAGTATTTTTGAATCCACCCCCCCATTATTAATATTGTAGTGTGTATTGGTATGTAGTAATATTAGGTCTTTATTCTACTGCTATGTGATTAAGTATTGTCATAATGTTGTATTGTAAACTAGAATCAGATGAAGTGGTAGAGAATAGTTAATAATTCAGTCAGGAATGTCATGGAAAATGTCCATTAATTTATTATCCAGTATTAATATAGAATTTCATATTTGATGCTATTACTGTGTCATCCATTGAGTACATAACTTTCACTCGCCCACACAATTATCTTTAGTAATAATTATGTTATTTTCCATATCCTTTCACTTGTTGAACTTCCCATAGTTCTAATCTCTCTATCGTAGTCATTGTGATATGTTTCTTTCCATTTAGTTGCCTCTCCCATCTCACCAGTCTCAGTTCTCAGTCCATCTATTCCCAGTAATGGTAAGTAAATAACTATCTCTCTTTACCAGTGAAAGATGAGGTTTTATAAAAGCATGAAATCACTATATCATATTATTTACATCCATTTGAAAAAAACCCCGAGTTTAGAAATTCATTGCTCGTATTTAAAATAGAGCACACTGTGTGTATACTTTTACATCTACTTGCATAAATGACATTTCTCTGTTTTGTTTCCTCTGTAGATTCAAATTGTCATGACTGTCAGGCTGTTACTTACCGTGATCCAGTCTATACGTGCCCAGTCAGTTACTGTTGAGATGTGTTGGTGAGCTATTCCAAGCCTCAAAGACTGGAAGCAGTTAGCTAATTCCTAATCTTTATAACACTATCATTGATGTGTAAACATTCTTTATACAGTTATGATTTTTTCCTGCTATTGATTTATACTTGGACAATTATTTTACCTCTAACCCTTTCGCTCCCAAAAGAGTGTAATTTTACACACTTTTCAACCGTCCGTTACTTACTCGGACCCCATCAGCACCAGGACGTCCTGCTGCCAACCTTTGACTGTCAGCATCGGAAGTCAGAACAATGGGTTGTGGTCCGTCAGTTCTCAGATGTTTGACCACAGGGAGGAGCTGCCTTTGATCTTCCTTTGATGTTCGCTTTATATGGACTTAAAAAAAAAAAAAAATGAAAAGAAAAGGAGAGTGGCATAGTGCATGGGGCAGTGCCGTAGAGGATCGTCGGTGTGAGAGAGGCCATAAGCAGGCCAGCAAGAGTCTCCAAGGAGCTCATTCTTTCTGCCTTGATCTGCTAGCCGCCAGCATGACGTCACGCTGACCTGCGCGACCTTTTGCTGCCTGGGCCGCCGGCGCCTAGTGACGACCAATGCCAAATCCAAAAAAATTCCAAAATTAGTGTAGCGAAAGGGTTAGTATCGAGGACCTAGCAATATGGATTGGAATTCTGGGGCTCCAGGCTTTTAAGCGAAGGAGTGGACAGTGACATTGATAGCAGCTGTAAGTTCCGTAGCTAATATCTGAGCTGAGAAGTGTGAGCCTAGGGTGTGTGTCCAGCCCACAGAATCACTATCTTGCCTGTAGAAGCTAGGAAAGAGTGTTGTGGGGGAACACCCCTCCTGAGACTCCCTCGACCTCAACATTGGTGTGTGTAGACTTGGGGTGTGTCCAGAGGGGTGTGGGAGTGTAGGTGTGTCCAGCTGAACCCCCACTTGACCTAGGGAGTTAAGGGGTGAGATTTGGAGGTGTGTCTAGATCCTGTAGACCTCTCAGAAGGAGGAGGGGGAACCCCCTTGTGGCCCGCTAGAAGGGTGTGTGTGTGGAGACCCTCCAGAGGGGTGTGGGAGTGGAGGTGTGTCCAGCTGAACCCCCACTTGACCTAGGGAGTTAAGGGGTGAGATTTGGAGGTGTGTCTAGATCCTGTAGACCTCTCAGAAGGAGGAGGGGGAACCCCCTTGTGGCCCGCTAGAAGGGTGTGTGTGTGTGGAGACCCTCCAGAGGGGTGTGGGAGTGGAGGTGTGTCCAGCTGAACCCCCACTTGACCTAGGGAGTTAAGGGGTGTGTGTGTGAGAGATTTGGAGGTGTGTCTAGATCCTGTAGACCTCGCAGAAGGAGGAGGGGGAACCCCCTTGTGGCCCGCTAGAAGGGGTGTGTGAAGACCCTGGGTGTGTTTAGAGGGGCGTGGAACCAGATGTGTATCTAGCTGGCCTGTAGACTCTATAGGTAGAGTGTGGGGGCACCTCCCCACCTTCCTTCCTTTCCTCTTTTATTTTATAAGCTCTCTCAATTATCATTATGTAGGTATGGATTACATGAGGAGATAAAGGAATTTGCACCTACCCCAAAAGTTTCTAGACTCAAAAATTCAAATCAAAACTAACTTCAGTAGCTAGTGGAGATTAGCTATATTAATAAACATCATTATGTTATAATACTTTTGAGAAGACTGCGTGAATTCACATAGGCATAGGAAGCATGGGAGAAATGCCCCCTCCACCCACCCATGGTTAAACATGCAGATCAATAAGGAACATGCTAGCCTATATGCCAAATTTAGTTAGATAACCTTTCAGCATCTAAAGTAATTTCATGTGCAAGCAATTTCTGAAATGTGTTATTTCATTGAATATTACATTCTTCTTTGGTATAGCTTCTTTACAATTACAGAGACTGCAGAGCATAGCCTTTTCATCTCTTCATCACATAGAGTCATACCTATGATCAGAATCAAGAATGTCATCACGAGCTTCTTCATACACACACTGGTGAACTAGGTACATCTGTATTGCTAAAATTGTTAATTTAGGTAAGCTAAGCTATTTTGGAAAGCCTACAGTGTTTTCCTGTAACAAATCATGCTAGATAGTCTCCTACCCAATGGTATTCTATAGCACGGAGTCCTTGCCCACCCCTAACCTCATTCCCATTCAGGGTGTGCCCCCATGCTCCAAAACATCTATGATTCAAAGATGATATTATTTTTTTAATAATGTAACTGTTAGTGAAACCAGCAGCAAGTCTTGTCACAAAGAGTATTACAAAGATTTGGTCAACCTTAGTGATTAATGTTATGGTCAATGTAAGCTTTAGTATGACAACTTTTAGTTAGTTTTTGACTAATTGAGATCAGTTTTGTGACTAATAGCTGGTACTAACTTATAGTTTTAGTTGACTAAAGCAACAAAATGACCTGTTGTTGATGGTCTCACATAAGGGTGTGTTGTGATGTCACATAAGGGTATAAGGTGCGTTGTGATGTCACATATGTGTGTGTGGTCTGAAGCTTGTGGCATTGTCTGAAATTGTGCAAGAAATGAAGATGTGGGCTGGGATTTGCGTAGAGATATGGGTCAATTTCATTCAGCAGTGAACTCTTGACCTTGGAGTGACTAGACTAACCCTTTTGCTCCCAAAAGAGTGTAATTTTACACACTTTTCAACCGTCCGTTACTCGACCCCGTCCCTCCTGCCGCCAACCTTTGACTGTCGGCATCGGAAGTCAGAACAATGGGTTGTGGTCCGTCAGTTCTCAGATGTTTGACCACAGGGAGGAGCTGCCTTTGATCTTCCTTTGATGTTCGCTTTATATGGACTTTAAAAAAAAAAAAAAAAATGAAAAGAAAAGGAGAGTGGCATAGTGCATGGGGCAGTGCCGTAGAGGATCGTCGGTGTGAGAGAGGCCATAAGCAGGCCAGCAAGAGTCTCCAAGGAGCTCATTCTTTCTGCCTTGATCTGCTAGCCGCCAGCATGACGTCACGCTGACCTGCGCGACCTTTTGCTGCCTCATGGGGGGCGCCGGCGCCTAGTGACGACCAATGCCAAATCCGAAAATTAGTGTAGCGAAAGGGTCTATGCTTGCTATTTTTTAGTAGGTAAAGGGTCTCAATATTAAAAAGTCATACATTGATGGCTTGACTGAAAATAATTTAAGGCTGTGATGTTGAACTGATGCTAGCTACTTCTCATGCACTGAAAAAACTGCCTTTTGATGACCCTGTTCTCAATAATGCAACCTTTTTGAATTTGAGTTTCAGGAGACCAGTCATTTTGATTGTTACATAGGTGACATTAAAAATGGTTCTTGTCACTTTTCCCTCCTAAATTATTGCTCATAATTCCACACAGTAATGCTGGAGAAGAACGAGTGTTTAGTCTCATAAAACAAAACACCAGGAAAATCAAGACTATCAAATGATGGCACACTTCTTTCTCTCATTCAAATAAAGTTAGCAAACAGTGAGACTTGTATCAACTAAAGCTATTTTACAAAAAAGCCACAATGGAATACAACAAGCAGCACAAAAGCATGCCCAGCACTAGCAAAGACTAGTTATATGTAGCCACTATCATATAAAATTCAACCCATTTTTAATCTTATCAGGAGCATGTCTCAAGAAATTTGTCATGTTTTAGTTGAGATTCCTGATGCTGTTGTAATGGTGCCAGTCTCAAGGTCTCCATAATTATACCTGCGACGAAGGTGCTCGCGAAAAGAACAACAAATGTTAGAAGTTCTAAGACAACCACCAATTCCACATACAACTCGAAACCCTGCTAGATGTAAATGCGTACCGCTTTCCATGGCAATATGTTAGCAGCAGTATACTGAAGCAGCTGAGTGAAGCAGCTACGTATGTCCCACAAAAATACTAATTAAAGCACGCCAATGTTGTGGGCGTTACTTGGAATTATCACCTTGCAGTCTGTTGTGTCATGAATGCAAAGCAGATATGTAGTAGCTACATATGAATAAAATAAGCTAATAAATATTCTTTGTGATGGTGGAAGCGGTAATGAAGTGAATTCTCTCCAAAAGAAACTTGCTGAAGGGATGCTCGGTCAATTTGGAGACAAGGAGAGAAGCCTAATATTGTAACTGACAATGTGAAGTTCATCTCCTCCCACCCATGATGTAAGTGAGGTGAGATATGTTATATCTTAGAAGAGACTGTCCTCTACTATAAACATCCTGCAGTCTACCAGATGCTAATGTATTTACAGGTGATAGTATCACTTTACCATACCCAATTTACACATCACATGAAGGATTTTTATAAAAGCCAGCTAGGTGTTGAGTTCATCTCTGGATTATTTTAGAAACTTTAAACCTTGGTATTCAGCACACTATATAGTGTCAGAATATAAAACTTAACAAGGTGCTTGCTATCATATTATAACTTAAACTATTGTTCACTCTCTACTTTATACAGATAGGAATTTACACAGATATAATATTACTATTATGAAGAAACAGTCAGGCTCTTCAACTGTAGGTGAGTCTGGATCTGGTGTGGATTATGTAATGTTCAGTGTGTGTCGTGTAGTAGCCGCCCTCAATGGTCGCCCCCTAGCTGCCAGACTTGGATTTTATTACCGCTGCCCTCAAATAGTCGCCCACAAGAGCTAGTGTAGCTAGCTTGATCTCCACTTTCTGTAGCTGCTATGTACATTAAAAGGCTTGTTAAACTGTTAACGGTGAATGAACTACACTAGTTAGCTATAGCTAGCTCTCTTAACAAAACAATTATCATTTTGCTGCATCTACAGACAGTGAGGTTTGACTGTCAATGTTAATTGGCGCCACCCTCGCTTCTGAGTGGATTGTGAGTGTGTAGTGTGATGCCACATCACTTCCCTATTCAAGACTTTAACACGGAATCCATCCTCACAGCATTAATTTCCCTTGATATGCTTTAATTAGAATTGTACTAGCTATAGTGTTAAGCATCCTTTAGTAAGGTCCTATGATTTTTACAAAGTCATTAATTCTGTGTCTTCCACTGTGATACTGATTGATACTTTGGTATACATTAGGGAAGTGATCTTGTGTTCAGATAACGTAGAATACACTGTACTTGCATGTATTATACAACCTGTCATATGGCACAAGTGAATAATATCCTTAACCAGGTCTTTGTTACTGACTACTGTGTGTGATGTATTAATATGGGTGAGGGGGGAGGGGTCTTCGTTATTATCTATAATTGTTATGGGGGTGTGCAATGTCAGGCATGTAGATTATCATTTGAGGGTGTGTGTACACACCTTGCTATGATTGTAAAATAATGGAATTATTATTAAATTTTGCTTAGGAAACTTGTGATATAATGAGCTGAGGTCGGTCGTACCTGTTGATTGTTAGAAGATCCCCAGCAATCATGAGATTGACTTAGAAAACTACATTATTATTCGCTTATTTTATTTTGTCTTCAACATATTATTATATTATTGTTATGCTGCACCAAAAGTCTTACATATTTTACTTATTTAGAAATCAAAACATTTTTCATGAGAATATTTTTCAGTTTGCTGATCTGATGTTGGTAATGATCATTCTCTTTCCGAGTACTAATCATGTAGAGTACCACATTCAGTTCTGCTGTTAGCATTTTACCTTAGGCTTGTGAGAACAAAGACTGGTATATCTCTACTATGACTCCTTGGCCACCAAACATCAAAAGAGCATCTCTGTTTACTATAGTCTTCAGTTACATAATATGTCCCTAATATTATAGCAGTGACTCCTATTACTATGGTCCCTGAAATACTACTGGTAACACTGAATAGCAGCTAGTGACTCCTGTTACTTTGGCTTCCTCTGCAGTATGTAGTAACAAGAGACCTACACCTCCAGTGCAAGACCCATAAACCACTGATGGAGGGAGAGTTTTCAGTTCTCATGAACTTCAGGTCTTCTTACATGATGAAACTGGACAAATATATCTATGGATGGGCAATATCTTGAAGTATGTCAATTGGTTATGTTGCTAGTATTGACAATGCAGTGCATGTTAATGAAGTTTAGGAAAATATAGTAGGTTAAAGGTCAGCAACATGACATCTATTGTCTAACAGAATAGTACGTTTATCAGTCCAACCAGTACCCAGAAGCTTCATCACAATCACACCTCCTACTCTACACCTCTTATCCCTTCCCTGCCCAATCACACCTCTTATCCTACACCTCTTATCCTTCCCCTGTTCAATCACACCTCTTACCCTACACCTCTTATCCCTCCCCTGCCCAATCACACCTCTTACCCTACACCTCTTATCCCTCCCCTGCCCAATCACACCTCTTACCCTACACCTCTTATCCCTCCCCTGCCCAATCACACCACATTAAATTTTTATAATGAAAAATTATTTAAAATCAATAATATTATTATCATAGAATGAATGTTGAGTTGCCACATCATGAAAGAGTATCTGCATAAAGAATACACAATATCTATTATAGTAACAATACAGAACACAGGAGTGTTCCAAGGGGAGACAAGAATAATTCACATCATAAATCATACAGTTGCTTACATACTGATATAGTTAATACAATATCTATTCCACAGCTTCAACATCTAGAATAACACTATAAACCTTATTAATTATTAGATTAGATGATTAGAAGTAGAGGTTAGAGAGCTACATAAGACTCCACACAACATAATAACAAAAGGTATGTGGACAGACTAATGTTTCTAAAAGCATGAATCTCAGGACAGTATCAAAGGAAAAGTTTTACTGAATGAGTAGTAATTTCATGTTTTTAACATGTTAGTCTGTACTTGACATGAAATATAAACTTCACAACAATGAGCATTAAACAGTTTTTATTATGCTAGAGTGATCTGACTTCCAAGTTCACAACCACAATGGCAATATTCTTAATATCACCTTTAAAAATTGTCAACACAAGGAAAGAGTACTTGGATAAAATTTATGTTCTTATTTAGAATGCAATCATTAAGACACCAGTACACCTATAAAAATATGCTAAATCCATCAGGTCATCCTCTATGTTAAGAAGAAAGTGTATGGCATCATAATAACGTATGGGGACAGTGTACAGGACCATAGACTATATTATAAAACAGCTGAACACACTGCTAACTCAACAACCAGGTTGAACATGTGCCTACCAGTACCTCCCATACCACCACCACAGCATAATCTATTACCTACACATTATGTTGTATTGGGAGGTAATTGAAAGCATTAGGTCATTGTTATCGAAATTACTTCACATGTGGTAGCTGCTATATTATTATGAATAGGGAAAATACTGTAGCTTTGGTTATTTTCAAGACACTTTATTTTTATTAATCTCATAAATCTTGTATTACGAAGCAATTCATGTTTTTATTTATTTTCACTGGGGGGAGGGGGGGGAATTCAATTAGGCAATGATGGGAATTAAAAAATAAACTTCATCCAACTCTAACTGTGCTGCCATGGAAGAAAAAAAAACACTTCATAAAAATGCCATGTTATTTTAGTTGTTTTTTATTTTAGCTTCCCTTTACCTACTGCTAAAATAGTGAAATTAAAAGTGACAGTGAAATTAACTGGATCTACGATTGGCTATTGTGATGTTACTAGTGATACCTACCTGATACTTGAGGTGAAGTAGATGCTTCAATTTGTGCTGCCTTTATCCTCTCTTGAAGTTTTCCAACAACAATGACTCCAGCCCTAGACAATTTATAATCCTTCCAGTCTTCCTTTGATAGGTCCAGAAAACAGAGACCTGAGATACCTTCTTCTGCATAAGTCATTCAAAATATTTAACAAAGTAGGAATAGATAAGGTCATAAGGTCATCACCCCACAATAAAATAGTACCATGCACACCAACACACCACATGAAAGTTATTAGGTTTCAGATTCACACTCTCTTGCAGAGGAGCAGGGCATACCCACCCACCCACTCCCTCTTACATACACAAAACCCACCCAAATAAGAAATTTCCATCTATGTACCTAAAATGTGTTGATTGCATCTATGACAGTGACATTTTGTCACGTATTACTTCATACCTTTAATGATGTCACAGTCTTTTTTAGGGACATTTTTAAACAGTAGATATTTATAGAGATCTCCAGAGCTAAGATCCTCACTAAATTCTCTCACATCTGTGTATTAATAAAATTAATTATGTGTGGTGATATAGACACCTTTATGAAGAGACTATCTTAACATTATGCCTAGCTAGTTCCAAGGACAAAATGGAAGAACATTGGCAGTTTTATTTGGACTACACATAACTGTATAAGGGCTGTGGAGGAATTTGTTTCACACCTCAAGTAACTTTGATGCCTAATTAGCCCACTGAGCTAAGATCTATTGTTGTTTAGTTAGTAGTTTTGGACTATTAGTTAGTTTTCAGTTAGTTATTGGAATCTTACAACATTTTAGTATAGTTTTAGTTAGTTACAGGAGCCTGGTATTTCTTTTAGTTTAGTTTTAGTTAGTTACAAGATCCTAGCATTAGTTTAGTTCTAGTTAGTTACAAGATCATGGTAGCTATTTTGGGGCAATCAACTTATATAATCATAGTTTAAGTTAGTTGGAAATGTAATTTTTTGCTTCCATGGGATGAATGCTGCTTGTTAACTACAAACATTAATACAATAATTATCAGCTGGAGATGTGCTCAACTAATATTAGATTCAACCTCTGCTCTCATTAGTTTTAGTTTAGTTTTTGGTGCAATATGATGTAAATAGTTTAGTTATAGTTTTGGCAAGCAAGTGAACTACAGTTTAGTTTAGTTTTAGTAGTGAAGAAATATTATCCATTTTAGTTTTAGTTTTAGTTAACTAATACAACAGTGCTAAGATCACCAGTTCCCAGGCCTATTTTTTTAACAATAAGAAACTTCACCCACCTTTAAAAGGTGAGAAAGTAATTCTAATTCAACTAAGCTCTTCAAGTTCAAGGAGGCTATAAAAGCTTCTGGAATTAAGAACCTCACACCTTAGCATCTTAGATGGGGAGGAGGGGGAGTGAGCATTATTTTTTTACAAACTAACTTTTATACAAGGGCAGTAAACCTTTTGGAACTATGTCCATTATTCCTGGGGGTTATGAGCTACCATGCATTCTGGGTCCGGGGTCAGAAAATGCTCTTATGCTTACTTGAAATTGATGTCCTTTGTTATAGCATGCTACATTATAGCTATACTAAGTGCCATTGTGTGTCAGGTACTTGCTAGTCCTTCATAATACATAAGGTAAGCACAATATGGACCTCAAACATTATATATTATCAACTGCTCTCCAGTATTATGGCTCCCCCAAGGATGTAATGATTATTACTTCGAGATTAGTAACTGAATTTCAGGGGTTTTAAGCCACTAACTCCCTATAAGCCATGTAAGTATCCAATTAGACAATAACTACTCCCACCAGCTAGGCACTTCAGCAATACCTCCCATCAACTATACATCTCCCATATTAGCTAAGTAGTACTGTGCATACCTTCCTGTGGAATAGTAATTCCACCACCAACTAGTTTATCAGCCATTGATGAATGATTAATGTTTCTCAGAGCATCAGCCAGCTTCTTCCATGATTTTTCACCATCATTGCTTAACCATTCTGAAATAATGGCACTTAGGATTTGATCTGGATTACCAAGGTTGCTACTCTTGAGAGCAGAAATCCTTCCAAAGTTAATACCTAAGTAAATGCCAAGTTCGTCTGCTTTATCAGCAGGGAAATCTTCCTTCTTAAAAAAAGTTTTAATATTGAGCAGTGTGAGACGGCCACCTATAATAATATATAAAAATAGCACCTTTTGAAAGTGGTGTAGCGTCATACCCACGAGTGCTAAGTATTAATACTGTACATAAAGAGATAAGAGATAATAATATAGTTAAGTGGGGGGAAATGCCTGATTTTGAAAAATCATAATAAATCTTTTTAATGGTATACTTTAGCTATGTTTTTGTTTTTATTGCTATTTAAAAAAAAAAAACACCAACTGAATTTGACTCCCTACTCTGATTATGTTTACACAGTAGCTCTGTTAAATGGATGTTGGACAAAAAGTTGACAGAATAAAGTGTACCTAACCAGCTAAACACCATTACATGTGTCATGATAAAGATACTATCCCCTAATACCTCCCATCAACTAGATGTCCTATACATCTCCCATATTAGCTAAGTAGTACTGTGCATACCTTCCTGTGGAATAGTAATTCCACCACCAACTAGTTTATAAACAATACACATGTAGCTACATGTAAAACTACTTTTAATTTTAATTATAGAGTTATTATACCATTATTACAACACAAACAAGTATTTCAAGGTTCAGGCATGACATCACTGTACTAAACATGTACACACCTTGCAAAGCAGTGTGGTCTCAACATTGACATCACTGTACTAAACATGTACACACCTTGCAAAGCAGTGTGGTCTCAACATTCGGGCATGACATCACTGCACTAAACATGTACACACCTTGCAAAGCAGTGTGGTCTCAACATTCGGGCATGACATCACTGTACCAAACATGTACACACCTTGCAAAGCAGTGTGGTCTCAACATTCGGGCATGACATCACTGTACCAAACATGTACACACCTTGCAAAGCAGTGTGGTCTCAACATTCGGGCATGACATCACTGTACTAAACATGTACACACCTTGCAAAGCAGTGTGGTCTCAACATTCGGGCATGACATCACTGTACTAAACATGTACACACCTTGCAAAGCAGTGTGGTCTCAACATTCGGGCATGACATCACTGTACTAAACATGTACACACCTTGCAAAGCAGTGTGGTCTCAACATTCGGGCATGACATCACTGTACTAAACATGTACACACCTTGCAAAGCAGTGTGGTCTCAACATTCGGGCATGACAGCACTGTACTAAACATGTATGTACAACATACCTTGCTGAGTAGTGTTGTCTGCTTGATCTTGCCACATTAAATGATGAGATTTCAAGGTTTCAAAATTTCGGGGGTTTAAGCTACATATCCAGTTCTTCTTCCCAAATCTTGCAACATGAGGATCACCCACACCACAGGAGCACAGAAGGGCAGGAGAAGGTGTAGCATTATTGTATCCAAGTGTTACTGCTGCTTTTTTAATGCCTGTAAGAATAGCCTGACGGACATAGGTACACAACTCAAAGTATTCTTCTTTGGCAGTGATGACATGAACTTCAAAGTGTTTAAAGGTGTCTATTAGTGTGACTGAACCAGGATAGCCAGGAACAGAAAACTGAATGCAGTTGCGGTATAGAAGAACTGGAGTGTTGGAATAAGGAAGTAAGTTAATCTTCCAAGGACAAGGAAACTGGTTGTCATGGGAGACAAGAAAGCAGCTTAGTGTGCAGTAGGTACCGAGTCGAGGAGCTCCAAGTGGGAAGTCCAGAGCAAAAGCAACTGCTGGAGAATCTTCAGAGACACGATACTGAGAAATCTTATCATCATCCAGAACAGGAAGAAGGGCGGGCATGAAAAACTCTGTACTGCTGAACTCAGCTATGATCAGTAACTTCTTGAACAGCTTAACTAGCTCTTTTGGAGTGAAGAGACCTGGTACATAATGCTTCTTGAACTTATCTTCACAAAGGAACTTCAGAGTAAAGCGACCGTGATCCCTGAATTCCTGCATATCTCCTGAAATGACTAAGCTTCCACCTTTTTTCAAGTAGTAGGTTTCCTCTACAAGCTCAGTTACCTTGTCTAGGAGGACCTGAGGGTTAGTGAACACTACACCTGGAAGAATTTCAGGGAAGTAGAAAACAACAGACATCTCATCTAGAAACTGGAGAGCTGCATCAAGTGTGTGCTTATCAAAGTGAAGATCAAGTGCTGCTTGAAGACATTCTTCTTTGCTCAAGACTCCTCTACCTGACTCTTCCAAGAGGAGCTCTAGACCATAGTACTGGAGGGGAATGTCTATTGGCTCTGGACTGCACTTTGTCAAGATATCATGCTGGATGAGCTTCACCATATCCTTTTCGTGATCTCCTGGATTCTTGGCATTCACAGGGAATATAAATTTATCTCCGTAATACATGACTTCATTTTTGAACATTGGAAGTAGTAACTTTTCCAGCTTCTTGTTCTTCTCCTCTCTTGATTCAGTGGTACACTTAGATTCCTCGTCCAGGTGGGTACCCACCACCATGATCCTAGAACATTCCTTGTCACTTTTGGTATTGGATCTGTGGGTATGTACTGTGCGTAGACAGTGCTCTATTAGCTGCTCATTAGTGTGAAAGGATTGGTAAGGAGTGCCAATGCGGCCGCTCTGATTGAAATACTCTACCATGGGTTTAGTGGTTAGATCCTCTGAAAGCTTCAATACAAAGATATACAGGGTCATTCTCCTTAGAAATTTCGGAAGGATTTCGTGAAACTGAGGTTGTCCTCCAGAGTCAATGATCTGGAGCTTGTGGACGGAGGTTATGGTATTTCCTGATGTGGAGAATGAATCCATCAACTCAGCTAGGTCACCCTTTGTAGAGATGGCATGGAGAATGCTGTCTCTATCAGGTTGTGAGACCTCACCTGCTGGAGTAAAAGGTGTTGGTTTCATAGTGGATGGGTGCATTTGAGGCTGAGTGTCTTGTGTCGAGGATAATTGTTCTGTAGCACTACTTGTGCCTACTTGCATTTCTGCCTCTTCATCGGAATCATCCTCTGAATCAATTTGGTACCCAGTCACATTGACATCTTTTGAATCAGTCTGGTTCATGGTCTCTTCAACAAATTGACGCTTTGCTCCCATTGCGGCTCTAGCTAGGATTTCTTTTCTTTCTGTCGGAGACAGCTTCACCCATTCCTTACTGGTTGTGTCTATTTGAAACAACTGGACAGGTCTGGCTGCCATTGGAGTGCTCACTCGTACTTCTGGTGGAGAATTGCCTGTTACCATCTCCAAAAAACTAGACTTTCCAGCACCGCCAGGTCCATAAAGGACAATCTTGTTAATTTGAGATTTAACATGTCCATTCTTCATGGCCTCATCACACAGTCGACGAGATTCTCTAGAACCTGAATGTATATAAAGTATTTTCAGTGTTGTGATTAGCAAACAATGTATCATCAATTATTAATTTTCATGCTAATAATGTGTGGGATACAGTGTTCAGAAACACATCCACTACATATTACATGTATTATAATATGTATATTATCATAACTCATCACTAAAATATATGAGAAATGGTCTATTCAGAATGAGTACATGTAGAATTCATGTCAATGCACTGGATAGCTGTCAGGTTTTTAGGTTATTATGCACTAAAATGGAAAATGATTTGCAATATTTATACTAGCTAAACTCTAGTTAAACTGACAATTATAAATACACTTCCTCATGATAACAGTTATGATACATAGTCAGGGGACCATGAGGGCAGTGGGAGCACTTACCACCATTTTCTGGCAGCTCTAAAATCAGTGACATAACAATTTACTCAACAACATGGCCATACAATAGGCAGTGCTAAGACCTAGTCCACTCTTGTGGTTAATTAACAAGCCAGCTCTACATTATTATTATCTGATAATCATTCATGATTGAAACACTAAATTAGTGCTGCTCTATTTCGATCACCACTGCCACCAGTGAACACCTGTTCAGTTTTATGACAAGTCAAGACATATCCATGTTCCACTATGTCCAAGGCAAGACTAAACAATATCATGCTATTACATACACATAAGTACATTGCAAAGGACACCTTTATATCATCAAACTCTCATAGACAAAATTATATTTTCACATTAATTCTATGCCATCATTGAAACATAGTACCAGTATGATTATCAGAGAGTGTAACACTCTTGACCACAAATCTAAACTGGGTAGAAGCTTTTGAGTATTTTAAGTTGAAAATTGAATGTTGTAACACTCCAAACAGTGCCTTGAAATAAGTCATATCTAATTAAGGGAGGAATAAAGTCAAAAATAGCTATAAGTCATAAAATTTTTTTGCTGCAAATGCTAGCTAATCGATAGAGAAGTAGATTTTAATTTTTACTTCAATTGGATGCTTCATCGTTAACTTACAGTCAGTTCTGTATATTCGTTGCAGCAGTGGAAGAATCAAGATTTTTTTTTTGCCAATGGCAACAGCCACAATGTAATGATCATACAAGCTAGAGACTTCATTTTTATATCAAAATGTAGCCTGAAAACCAGAACAGTAGAAAAGGATAGAAGGAAGCGAAAGACAAGGAAGAGGGCAGTGGCAGAGGAGGCAGCAATAGAAGAGGAGGGCACTACAAATGGTACAGGTCAATATTGAGAGCATTATGAGAGAGAAATCTTAGTTACTAGTATGGATTTAATAAGTAGCTATAACAGTGCAGGGAAATTCACTCTAATTATCAAACCTTAACTTTGACCACAGTTTACATAATTATATATTTCTCCAGTTTTGTTTTATTTTGTTTCCCATTTTTTAAATTTTTCCTTGTACCAATCACTATATATTTATAAAACCCTTTTTCTTTACATTAACCTAATCTCTTTCTTTTTCATCAAAATGTGAGTAGATGGTATATATCCCTGCATAATAATGTGTGTGTATGTCATTCATTAATTTTGTTAAAAATCAATTTTACTGTACAGCAATACATTACTACTCTTATCTAAATAGTTTAGAGTTATCTAAACCTATTCATTTGACCACAGACTACTCAGCAAACACTTGGTGATATTCAGCTGGGAAAAATCTGGGGTGGCATAGTAATGGTTTGTACTATAGTTGTAACATCAATACCCACGGCTCAAATGAATACATCATTAAATAGCTTATTGAAAGAGCTACATTTTGAAACCAAAATCAAGTTCATAGGAGGTAGTATGTTGAAGTTATGAGCTTTCTGGTCAAGGTGTATGTTTTTTGACTTTATTCCCCCCATATCTAAGTCAATGAGAGCATCTTGTAGGCTGTTAGATTCCATGGTTATGTTTCATATATAATACTGAATGGATACAACTAGGAGTGTAGCTGATACAGCTTTGTAGTGTAGAAGAATGGCTTGCACTTCTTTGTGAAGGAATACCAGTCACAGAGTCTTTTGATGATGAAGCTTTAGTGACATCACTTTACAAGGGAGTAGGGGTAGTTAAAAGATCCTCTTCATTAACCTCCATATACAGTAATGGTCAAAAGTTTGGAACGACTCATTAATTAACAGTAATGCTTGCATAAAAGGAGAATCAATCAACTTATGCTTATGGATTTCCTGCAGTAATGTTCTGTTTTATAAAAACACTCCATGTAATAATAATTTTTAGAACTACTGAAGTATTAATCAAAAAATATACTGGTTGCTAAAGAAACCACCATTATAAGGTGTGTTGCTAGGAAAATTCTATCTAGCTATGTGAATTATTTGGGTGAGTAAAATAATAGCATGTCCAATTGTGTTGAACATCTTTATTTGTCTATTTGTACTGCTTATAAACAAAATACAAATAATGACAGCTGACAGCTGTACTTATTTGAATTTGTTGAGAATTAAAATGGCATCAAAAAAGAAGGCTAACACACCATGATCGAATTAAAATTACAATATTAAGAGAAGAAGGGTATTCAATGGAAGCTATTGCTGCAAGAGTTAAATGTAGTCATAGTGCAGTATCTAAGACACTCAGCAGGTTCAAGGAAACATGTAGTGTAGATGGTAGACCACATTCTGGTAGTTTTGGGACCTTTGGTTATAGATGAGAGAAGAATGAATTCTGATGATTATATCAATCTTTTATCTGACCATTTACTGCCATTTATTACATCAATGGGACCTGAATACATTTTAATGCTCTATGTCATCAGTAGGGTAAAGTTCTTGAGTAAATGTCCACTCACCACGTCAAACACATGCAGATGTGGCCACCTCAGAGCCCAGCCCCATTGAACATGTCTGGGATATACTGAGATCAAAGATAAATAATAAAAAACCAAAAAACTAGAGGTAATTAGAGGCAGAAAAGTAGGGGAATATCCTGGCAGTTGAAGTACAAAAGCTTATTAGTACCATGCCCGACTGTATGCAAGCTGTAATAGCTAACAAATAGCTACAAAGTACTAACTCACAGTCAGAATTCATGATACGTTCATTGACACACAAAATCACCTGTATGCACCATATTGACTGTTTTATTATCCTGTTTTATGTTATACTATAATCCTTCAAAACTTTTGGCCAGTACTGTATATTTTAGAGGAAACTCTAGTGCTACTTTGTATGAATGTAGAACACTCAAAGTCATAGAGAAAATTTCTAATTTTGGGTCTGATGCCTATAATTAGAACAAACAAACTCCTTGAGGTCTTCTTAAGTCAGCTTTAAAAACTCCATCATAGGCACCTTTTGTGGAAAAAGTTGTCAGCTATTTCAACTGATATTCCTTTTTTGAGAAGATGATTCTGAAAATCACTTAGAATTGACTCTATTTTAATACACCAGCAACTGATTCTTTAACATCAAAAGACAGGCTATGTGTAGTTAGTTTTAAGTATGAATGGGAACATAAATACAGTGGAACCCCTCTTAATGGCCACCCCTGATTGGTGGCCATCTTGTCTATTATGGCCCCTCACCTTGGTCCCAACTGCATCACCATTCAGGATTGTACTTTACAAACGAAGCCACCTTCCTACTCCGTATTACGGCCACTACCTCACCACAAGCCAGGAAATTGACCTTTCCCGCCCACAGTATTACAATGGCACAAAAATGAGTCAATGAATGCAGTGTGTACAATACTATATTAATCTTTCTGAGTGCTGCCTGTCCACTATAGTTTTCGTTCTCTCTATGTAAAGGGTAGATCCAACGAAATGATACTTGCAAGGAATCTCTAATCCATAAGGTAAGTCGGGGTATTTCGGAATACCTGGTAATTTGGAATAAACGGAGAACATTGATGTACACCTTCGATGCTCCAAGCTTCTACACTGGCACTACTCCTTGTGCAAGTAAGAACTCCTGCAGCAAACAATCCCCGCAGTCGCAGAGCAAGTTGACGGGTACAACCCCACTTTTTAATTCACTAGGTAAAGCACAAAAAGTACTACGAACTTTGCAACCATCCAGCAGAGACAATACCAATCTGTACTGGAGCAATTCACAACATTCTACAACTACTTAGCAGTTTCCAGCAGAAATTTTAATGTGTGGGAGGGGCTGGTTCAGCCAGTATGCAAACACACTAGGATAAAGGTCAAATTTATTGTTGCTGCACAAACAATTATACTGCACACAAATATGCATGTCTAGAATTCAAGATAACAAAGTACCAAGATGCCATAACTGCTCTTGAAGATCTTCAAGTATTCATGGACAGCAAAGGACACTCTGAGGAGGTAACAAAAATTACATCAGCAATAAACATGATGATGCATTTTCACACCGCTAACCTTTCCTGTGGTAGACAGAGCACAATTCAAGAATTCTTTCATCCCTCTAGACAAAATTTTTTGTCAGAGTGCACTTTTCAACAATTGTATTACTTAATGTGCAATTTTCCTCCAAAACCCCTGAGTTAAGGCCACCCCTCTATAAAGGCCAAAGTTTCATTCCCCGATGGTGGCCGTTATAGAGGGGTCCACTGTAGTACCCCAAAGACACAATCATCACATTGCTTCTAGCCTCTAGCATCTAGACACTAATTTTTGAAAAGTGAGTAGTTTGTTTTGACTGCCAGTGTATACCTGTGACCCTTACCTTTAAATTATTTAGAAATATGGTACAAATTAGAATAACTTTTTTAGAAAGATACATGTTAATAATGTCTAAACTACACAACTGACTACAGCAGACCAGGATCATAGTATTGACTAACCTTTATGGTAGAAAGTCCTTAACACCTCCAGTGCTTCATGTTCATAACGACGATATAGACTATCAGCTATGTGTTGCCATGATGGGGCTGGGTGGTTGTTCAGATACCACTCACTGAGGGTCTCCTTACGCTTGGAGTCATTGGAGTGCTGTTTACAGATGTCATCATATACATTATCGGGGATGTTGAGACTATACTGAACATAACGTGTAAAGTTCACATTCTCCATCAGCTGAGTGAGATTAGTGAGAGTGAGGGAGGGGTCTGTGGGAGTTGATTTATATAGACTCATTGTGCACAAATATAGTATGAGAAATACAGTAAGAAAAAAATAATTAAATTTGGCTCTTTTACAGCTACTCTTATAAACTAATAACACAGACCTGAAGATAATGTTTGTAGGTTAGTAAACAGCTAATGAATGTAGTTTACAGTAAAGCAGTAAAGTATTCCAATACTAATAAATAATACACAAAGAGCTCTTAATCTTGATAAATGCATGTACAGTGGAACATCTAGAAATGAACCCTCTAACAGTGAAGTACCTCTCACCAGCAAACTTTCAGAATGCCCTCAAGCAACTCCCATAGAAAATGTACAGCAGATCACCTCTTAAAGCGAATACCTCCGAACTCCGAATAGTGAACACTAGCTTAGAACTAGCACACTCTAGCAACGATAAACTAACCTCTAAAAGAGAAGCCACACCCTTTTCAAATGAAATAGAAATTATATTGGATTATGAATGGAAAATAATAAGGCCAAGGCCAAAGACAAAGTCCCAGTTTGTTTAGGCTGTGGCAATGAGAGTTTATGGAACAGTGGAAGTGATGCACAGGAGCAAGAAGAAGTTGATGAATGTGTTCAAGAGTATAGGGAAATGGATGAAGAACCCAAGCCAACAGTGAAAACATTTAGTGAAGCACTTAATGCACTAGATAATGTTAAAATGTTTCTGGAGAACCATGGATTCTATCAAGAAGCTGGCATAATCAGCTCAGTTTGAGATGCTATAACATGTGCCAATGTAAAGTCATTAAAGCAAGCTACTCTTTTTGATTATAATATGACCCCTAATCCAACTGTTTGAACTTGTTATGAAAATTTTATACTCCAGTGTCATTGTAGCTATGTTAGCTATATTAAAAAAAAAATGAATTGAGCCACAAGAATGTACAGCAATGAATAAATGAATTATTGTACACTATAATTGGGAGCAGTAGCATGATAAAAATGGGCAACCTCTGAAAGCAACAACTTCTGAATAGTGAACAGAGGGGCCTGGTCCCAAATATTTTTCTCTTTGGAGGTTCCACTATATTGTGTTGACTTGTAGATGACCTTAGTTTATACGGGATAAATCCAGATGAGAGGGTAGGATATATTAGTTGGGTGGATGGACAATAGTCTTGGCACAAAATATGTAATGAGCATTTTTAATCAGCTTATATTATTAACTTAGTGGCTAAGGAAGAGTAGATGTAGTTATGAAAAGAACTCTCCTAGGGGTTGTGGTAAATGATGGAATCTATTTCTTTGTCAGTCTAACTGTGTCAATAATTCACACAATCTACATTATATCTTATTTCTCATAATCTGATATTATGACAAATCTTTTACTACAGTTGAACTTCAGCTATTTGACATGCTTATAAAAGGTTCAATCTTTATTTTTAGCTGATGTAACTCCCCTAAAAACAAGAAATCAATCACACACTTACATGATATGCTACATAAGAATAGTTACAGTATGAAGTTTCTTGAGTGGGAGTAAAATTTAGGATAAATTTACAAAGTGTTGTAGTAATAATTACATGACACAAACAAATGAAAAATATTCATTTCCATTCATAATATACATTATGAGCATCAAGTCTTTACGCATTGTGTTATTATGTGACTGTTGCTGAGATATCAGAGAGTTAGTGCTAGAATTTTGATTGGAGATATAGTTTCAGACATGTTGGAATTAAGAATTTACGTAAAGATGTTATGTGTCAGTGTTCCCCATGAAAGTAGTGAAATTTTTACATTCATTTCATACTCATTGCTTGGGATAGTCACAGCTACTAAGTCCTAAATCAGCTGTAGTATTTCAATAAACTTAAAGTACAGTAGACCCTCACTTATACGGACTCCTTGGGACCAGCACTAGTTTGTATATGTGAAATGTCCGTATATGTGAAACAATAATGTAAATGTGTGACAAAAATAATTATTTATGAAGAAAAAAAATGACTGTACTTTAACTGGGCACATCTCTAGCAAAGTCCTTAAACCAGTGTTAGCAGCTTTGCATTAACAGAAGGTGGGGGGTGCCCACAACAGGTAGTTAACTGTTAATGATTATTCACAACCTGTTGTATCAACCCAATACTAGTATTCATTGTATAAAGTAGATATAGCGGCCGGATTATGGATAATCTGAGGAGCTGGATAAGTGAGGGCCAGATATGCGAGGGTCTACTGTACCAGAAGACTTTATCCTCATGGTAGACACTACACTGGAATTACAACTGACTAAAAATACTAGTAATGAAATTCAACAAAGCTATGTTTTAGTGCTAACACATTCCAGAGAGTGAGGAAATAGATAGCTTCTCAGACCTCTGCAAACTAACAGAAACCTTACAATTTAAAGAGTATTAGCCAAAAACAATGTATTTGATAGGAAGTAAGAAATTATTACCATTTGTTATAACTAAAAGAGGGTAGTAGCCTAACATTGGTTTGTAAATCTCCTTAGATGTAACCTTTAACTTTTATGTATATCTAAATTAACTATTTGGTTCATAGCTAACAGTTAATTAGTAACTAGTTGTATGTAGTGACTGAAACAGTACACATTTAAAAAATATCCTCTTTTGAGTTATGGCTACCTGTTTACAATAACACCAAAAAGTATTAATACCTTTTCTGGGTCTGAAGATGTTTTTCTTCACTTTCTCAACAGCTTGGTTCCTCGTCCTAAAAAGAAGCTTCCCTGCCAGATACTCCCATGATGCATTAGGATGATATGTTAACCAATACTTCACTAATTTTTTCCTATTGATGATAGCACTACTACTCTGTCTCCTCATCTCCTCTCTTATCTTCTGTGGTATTTGAAGGCAGTTCTCAAGATAATCAGAACCATTCACACTGTCTAAAGTAGCCAACACTCTGCTGCAGGTAAGGCTAGGGTCTGGAGGATGATAACATAAACTAATTAAGTACATGTACAATGTAGCAAAGTGTGAATTATTTATTTACCTATATAGGTTGAAGATGGTGAATTAATACTGCTAAATAAGTGTGTGTGTGTATTTTATCGATTCATGAGCACAAAAGTGGGGTTAAATGACTCTATCTAGGAGGATTTTACAGTCAACTACATATGTAATAAATGTTAACAACAGATTGTAATGATAGACTCAATTTACTGAGGAGATTTTTACAAGTACAATTTACAGTAATTTGAATAGTATTAGTGCATAGATAAATTACTAACAGTGAACACACACTTACAAGTGAAATAATAATAATAAAGATTGTTATAATTTTTATGAAGTGTCTGCTACAAGTTACATGATAATATTTGCTACAAGTTATGCAGTGACTGCTACAAGTTTGAATTTTCATACCTAATTCACTTTAGCTATACTGCTATTCTTCAACCTCTAGTAGGTTTGCAGATTACAGGGGCATAACTAGGATTTGATATGGGGGGTTTCTAGAAAAAATTTTGCAATACACACCAACTTAATTAAAGTTATTTTTTTAAAAAATAACTTTAATTAAGTGGGATGGACCTCAATGAACTTTCAGTAGCTAATGAATAATAAAAGTTCTTATACTCCACTGCAGAATAAAATAATCTAAAAGCCTAACCTCTATAGGGTCACTAATAATAATTTCAAGTGTTACGTTTGAATGTTTAGAATTTTAGTGTGACTTTGACTTTACCATAATATAATAATAATAATTATTATTATGATACATTGTGTCTGCATACTTACTACTACACCCTCATTATTATTATTAACTCTGACAACACATCAACTGTATGAAGTGGATTAGGAGCTGCAAAAAATTATTATTATTATATCCTCTATATCACACAAAACAGTAAACAACTTCTCAACCATAACAATCAGACATAAAGTCTACTTCCTCTGGTCACTGCTACACCTGAAATAGCTATGTGCATTGATTAAGTCTGGAGTGAAATTTCATCTGACAACCAGACATAGAGATAGGGATAATAGAGTAGGATGTGTCTATAGTTTATATTTCAGAACATGAACAGCTTTGATAGCATTACTTGCTGATAGTGAGATAGTCTTGATAAAGTCAATTCAGAAAAAAATAACTTTGAAGCAGTGTCATTTTGCTACATTCTGGAATTCTTTTTCAAGGAAAAGACAATAGGCATAATGACTTCTTGTAGCTTCTCTGAGCATTTGAATTATCAATAATTAAAAAGAATTTCTTTCAGACTTAACCTTTTCTTGACCTCTTTCTTTTACCCACTATGCTCATCAGCATGCATATCCTATGCACATACTAAGTGGATGGGAATTAGTAGGTATACATGTATCCTTTCAGATTACATATGTACAACATTAGTGCAGCTACAAAATACAAAATGAAGCAATACATACATGATGAATGAAGAATAAGTTCATTTGCTATCTGGAAATTTACTTTCATACATTATGTTGTCATTAGGTTCAGATTACATGTTTATCACTTGATGATAATGCCATAGAGCACATGTAGTATCTGACTAGATACACATTAACCCCTAGATGTCTGAAGTATGTTAGGAGGTGTGGCCTCTAAACTAGTAAAATGTCTTGTGATACCATGCCAACAGGACAAAATAAAGAATTGAAGAGGCATAGAGTAAATATCAGCACTACAAGTACAGAACATAAGCGATAAAATAGGAATAAAATAGGAGATGGATGATAAAGTACATGGATTTATTCTCTCCTTTTAAATACTCTAATGAGGAACAGTACTTTAAACATGTATACTACCTCACCCATAATACCATACTCATCACATATAAGAAACCTTCTACAACATAGCCCCCTTCCTCTAAGACAAACTCTACACACCTGGTACAGTTCACAATATTATTATTATTACTACATTTAGGCTATTCTGAGGACTTTGGAATAGCCTAATTAGAGGGATTAGAAGGGAAACCTCAATTCAGGGGATGATATATCAAAGTGTCCTTAATACAAGGGTGTCCTCATTTCTGAGGTAGGAATATAGGGATTCTACATACTACAGCTAGATGTGACATAGAAACAGGTATGAAATGTACAGGGTCTAACAATAATTACAGGTATGCTACAAACTGGTAACAGAGTATATACTGTACTTTTATAATAGTGTACACACATAGTCTGTTCTGAGTATCATCATTACTGACCTGTCAGCTTCTCTGCATAGTTCCTTATGGAGTTAGCTACTGCTGCTGCTGCTGTCTTGATAAAAGATCTATGGTCTAGTTGACTAATAAGCCTCCTCCAGGAAGCGCAGGGATCTCTTAGAAGCCAGTACTGTATCAGTGCTCTTAGATGTTCCTTGTCAGTGGAGAATTCAAATTTAATAGCAGCTAGCTTAGTCTCAGGGATGGACAGTATTATACGAACATCATCCAATGAGAGTTTCTCTAGGATAGTTGCTACATTTTCCACACTCAGGGGAGGAGCTAGATATAATATTGAAATTACACATATTTGAACTACTAATAAAATAACATTCAAATGACATGGAACACAATTAAACTCTGCCAGGGCTAGTAGAGCAGCTGCATTGACTTATGGTAAAGCTATAGAGCAGACCTACAATTATTATAGAGACTATAAATAAGGCTTCAGGGAATGTGCTTTATTCCCTAATTCACACTATTATTCTCAAAGTTATGGCCATTATTACAAATGATGAAAAATTGAAGATGTTATAGTGAATCATTCATTTAAGGAAGTTCTATGTAGTCTTGTAGACAGCTCTTCATTAAAAGAATTCTTTAAAATAGATCCTTAAGTAGTGGATGAAGAGCCATTCTAGAAAATATTTCAGAAAGGACTCTTTGAACTTGAAAACTTCCAAACAACACATTAACTGACTGATTGTTGGCTTCTGATATTTTTGAGCGAGCTCATATTTGAAGCAGGCTGAGAGATTACCAGCTTTAGCTGTAATCTTCTCATTCTAAACAAATACATAACCACAGAAAGTATCTTCATTATCATATCACTTACAGACTGGTTAGGAAGTGTGCTAAAGTCACCTGACATCATGTGATATGCAACTCTCAGAGCTACTACTATTAGGGTCTAGTAGTGTGTAAGGAATGTGAACTCCAGGTGGGAAGGGGGAGGTTCATGAATCTACTAGTAAAATTAAATCTATACTTACAAATAATTTACTATTAGCTATATAATAGCTTACTGTCTGGAAGTCCGTTAAACTTATCAAGTATGCTACACATAGGGATATCCTGACAGTGACAAAGTTTCTTTAGCATAGCTATTATATACTTGTTGACTAGGTCTGCTGTGATAGAACAGCTTGTCTGGACAACTCAATTTTATCAGGTGATTCTAACTTACTGGAATTAATCTGTTTTATTCACAGTCTATGGAACATGATATTTTGACATTACCTTCAAATTTAGCCTTTTCCTTCTTTCTTTTATTAGATTCACTACTCTCTGTTTGTGGAGAAGTGGTTGGATTAGGAACGGCCCCAGACACAGTGCAAGGAGGATCTGTATCGATGTGCTTCTCTTCCTCTTCGCTGCTTGGAAGGGGCTTATGTTTAAAAGAAGTGAGCTGACTGTCAAGGGTTTGTGTAGTAGAAAGAGGATCCCCATCGGGTTGTCTCAATTCTCCAGCTAAATGTGGAGTGTCAGATGCAGGGAGAGGGATGGTGTGAGTGCTTCCCTCACATGAGTTACCTTCAAGAATGTTGGCTAGATATTAACAATAATAGTTAGTTTCACACCTATCCAGTTTAGAGACTGTGACTAGTTATATGTATGTATGTATGTGTGTGTGTGTGTGTGTGTGTGTGTGTGTGTGTGTGTGTGTGTGTGTGTGTGTGTGTGTGTGTGTGTGTGTGTGTGTGTGTGTGTGTGTACACTGGAGTAGGAACCAAGGGGTCCAGTGGCCCCCCAATATTTGTTTGGAAAGCCTGGCATCCCAAAATTGAGTCACTGCTGTGACAATAGATGGACACTAGGAATCATATAGTTCTCAAGCATATCAATGTAAGCATCCCCATTAAGCCTCCCTTCAACATTTGTCAAAAAAAAACCACCCCAGTAGAGTTAATACATCTCCATATTATTATCCCACCACCTCCATGTTTAACACTACTCATAACACAGTCTCTTTATTCTATGCAATGTGAACATTGATACATCACTAAATAACACTTTTAACCAGTTTTCAGATGTCCAATATCAGTGCTTCTTTTCAAAATTTAACTGAGCTTGTCTGTATGTATGATAAAAGTAAGGCTTCTTCTTAGGCTTTCAACCAAAAAGTTCAGCCTCTCTTAGCCTCCTCTAGATTGTAGAATTAGATATTTTGATTCCATACTCACTTCAGTCTTTATCTCAGAAGCTGTTTTGAATTAATTTGATTTGGCAAGTCAGGAATATTTTTATCTACCACTGAACCTAAACACTTGTTCTTTTTAAGAACTTTGCAAACACCTTGTTCCATTCTAGTAGCAATCTGTCTCTGAGTATAACCTTCTTCAGACAATATGACAATTTTCACTCTTAATTTTAAGCTAATTCTACACCTTTTTGCCATAGAGGCATATTCAAACATTTTTAATAACTTATAAGCAGCAGTTTTTGTTTAACATGTCCATACCTTATAGTGTGACTATTAAATACAGCTACTAATTTTATCAAATTTTGCATTTTTCAATATTTACTGCCTAAAAACTTAAATCGTTGAAGATATTGAGGTTGGTGGTAAGGCCCTTACATGTTCAGTGGCTGGTGGGTATGTACAATTACTTTTCAACACCTACATAATGGCAGGGAAGTTATCTTGAAGGGGGTGGAAGGATTCAAGGAATTGTTTATTGTTCTACACTACTTCACTTGAGGACCAATATCAAGCCATATTATTTCAAAATCAATAATAATTGTTATTATTATGTACAATAGTGAGGAGACAATCAGCCTAAATTATTATCCTAAGATTACAAAATCCATAAATATTCTACCCAATAATAATAATAATAATAATAATAATAATAATAATAATATTATTATTATTATTATTATTATTATTATTATTATTATTATTATTATTATTATTATTATTAAGGTAATACATCACCTATAAGACATGTACATTACAGTACCCATGTAAAAATTATACCATTTTTGTTACTGAGCTAAAAGTGCATCCTTCCATTACACACACTTAATAACCATTTAACTATTCCCAAGGGAATTTTGGTGAGGTATCAAATTTTCCATCTGATGTTTAAACCAAAATAATGGACAGTATAGATAGTTTGTTCTTTGATAGATTTAGCTCTTTGAGCACTTCTTTTTACTGCTGGTGTACGTATATATTCATTTTTAAAACACTTATTACTTTCAAATTAGCCACAGAATTGATCTCAGAGCTTCATTTTTTCAAAGTGTTTCTGGGGGGCATGCCTGTAGACACCTCTAATTGACCAAGTAAACTATAACACTTCTGACCTTGGATTGGCATGTATGTATGTATGTATGTATGTATGTATGTATGTATGTATGTATGTATGTATGTATGTATGTATGTATGTATGTATGTATGTATGTATGTATGTATGTATGTATGTATGTATGTATGTATGTATGTATGTATGTATGTATGTATGTATGTATTATTTATACATACATAAGTAGATAGCTAGTTCTACACCTACCCAGTATAGAGACTAGAACTAGTTAGAAACTTATAACATTACATCATAGGCTATGCCACAAATATGACACCACATCAAAAATATATAAACAGTGAGTGGTGCTTGTAGTGGGAACCAGCAACCACTAAAACAAATTTTCCTAGGACATAATGTCTGCAGAGTGGAAATAGTGTAGCTAGTTTATCTTTCATGACTTTAGAGGATAAGTAACTGCATTATGGTGGGAATGGTGTAGGTTCTATAATGTAACATCAGCTTTGTAGTGTGTGTCTAGGGAGGTAGGTTACATACTGAGACAAATATAGACTGCTTGACTATAAAATGTGACCTATTGTGTTGCCAAATCTGTTCACTTATAATATTTGACATACCTGAAAAAACAAAAAGAAAGTTGAACTCACCTTCAGCATTATCTTTGAGTAATGGTTTCTGGACAGACAATTTCATTTCACCACTAAGGCAAGCTTGTTCGTTAGTTAAAGAATCTTCACCCCCTGTTTTGTGATTGTTGGCTAGACTATAAAATAGCCTCTTATCTAAGCCAGAAACAGCTTCTGCCAGTTTCTTCCAGCTTGGTTGACCGAACTTGGTTGTATCATAATTCAGCTTAAGCCAATGTTTTATGACTTCACTCAGACAAGGGCCACATTTAGAGTAGTCTGCAGAAATAGAGTCTATTGTACTGGGTCGAATCCCTAATTTACGACCTATATCTCTCCATCTTGACTCGAGTGGTTCAAGAGTTGACACTACTTCATCCCAGTCGTCCTCACCTAGTATGCATAGATATTAAATGCATCTAGTGCCTGATTCAAACTACAACTTACCCAGTGTTTTTTCACAAATAGTCTGTAACACTTCTTTCACATCACCATCTAAGTGGTTGTAATAACATCATTATTGTTTGTACATAAATGAGAAATGTCTAATGGAACTCACAAAACACATACTATACTGAAAATTGTCATGACCAGAACACTCCTGAAATTTCTTCCTGTTAGCTATGCTATGCTGTACATATTATAGTATTTACCAGTGTAAGGTCCTGGGTTTGATTCCACATCTCCTGATAGTAACACCAGGAACTGAGGTAGATTTGCTCTGTGATATCTATCAAAACGACAGGCCTTACAGATAAAGTCCGGTAATCTTTGAGTCCAGATTAAAGTACTTTTGGAAATGGTTATTTCAAACAGAAACACATGGTGAATAGAATGCTTTACGACATATTTGCCTTTATTTTTGGAAGTAGACCTTTTCCTATGGAACTTTACTTTATGGCAAAGTGTGGAGTGAGACAATTTCTTTCTCCCCTTGAAGCAGGTGGGAAAATGTCTACTAATCAAATCCAGCTTATTGAGACGAAGGAGAGATGTCTTGTTAGAAAACTTTGCTTTTCGGCTATGGGTTAAATGTGGCTGTTTCTTTTTCCCCCAGAAGTAGATTACAATAAGAGTTATTACCATGGCAAGTCCACTCAGAGGGAGGAATGTGTCCTTCTCATACTCCCGACTAGTGATGAGGGAACGTCTCATCTCCCATTGAGTCAGCCTACGCATGTAGCAGCGAATGTCATAAGGATGTGAGAACGAAAAATGGGATTTACGAGTCATAGCCTGCAGTAATAAATTGTTCATAATCTTAACAAAAAAATTTTGCCACTCTATTGACTTCTTCTTATAAATTTCACTTTTATCATCTCAGGACATCCTTTTCTTTAGACTTAGTTGTCTAAATCTGTATTATGTAATGATACCCAGTACTGGGTGGGGGTAGAAATTAAGGTATATGATCTAGTACAGTTTTGACATGACTTCACTCATGACTCCATAACCCATCTTCTGAATTTTCAGGTAGAATCCAAGATTTAATGTTTTAAAATTTATCTATATTGCTTGGTACTGGATTCCACAGACTTTCTGTATTCACTATCTAGCTCTTCTATTTACTCTTGGGCTTATATTTCCTTCCAGACAGTTAATATGCCGTAAGGAATGGCCTCTTATCTACAACTACTCCTGAGCTAGATAGTTAGAGGTTATTTGTGAAAAACGTTTATTTTATTCCATATAGAAGTCTTCTAATTACAGTCATAATAAAATTATCATTAGCTATTGAAAAATAATTATTATGGTATAGCTGAACTGATAACTAGCTACTGTTGGCTGATTAGCATAATCAATAATAGAACAATAATTATTTTGTACTATATATACTAGCCTATAATATTGACCTATGAGAGCAGTTAGTGCAGAGCTAGCTACTTAGTACTATGCAATACAATGTTAATTGTTATCCATTATTCTACTATCTTTCATTATAATGTCACTCACTCATAATTCTATAACTCTCAATAACACATAAGATCACATCACCAATTCATTCCTCATTCTGATTCATACTTATGCAGCTATTATTATAATCCTGATGCTATCCTTAAACTTATAATTAAGGTGCCAAAGGGGTGTGGCTTCCAAAATTTCTCTACACCTTATATGCACCAAGAAGTAGTATAAACCTTATATCTACCAGAATCCATCCACCCTTGTAGCTAGCCTAGCTCATATCAACATGTATTTTTACAGCATAGCATGCTAGGGCATTAATTATTACAATGGCTGCTACTAGTAGTTAACATCCTGGATTTCAATTTGTTAGCAATGGCGTAGTTGTCAACTGTCCCAAAACCTCTGGGACAGCACCAGAATTAGCTAAGTCCTATCAGATCTACCCTGTATGAAAAACTCCCTTTTTCTCTATGAACTATTGTGTAGTACCTCCATGCAATATTATTATTGGCTAACTTGTAACATTAAATCTAGCTTGTATGTATCAACATACATTAAATTTGTTATTTGTGGCTAATAGTACTACATTCAAAAGATTTCAAGCCATTAAAATGCACTGTGCATTCATACAAGTGCATAATAACTATGCCATAATTATTAGTGTGTATAGATAACAATGTAATATTCCTGAAGTCCATTCTGAAAGTTGGTAACTATGCTATGGTAGACTTTGTTCCATTTGGATATGGTTTGAATACAAGAAGACTAGTATGATAAAAGAGCTGTTCTATGATACACATACTAAGAGGTAAAAGGTTAAAATATACCTCACCAATGCAAAATGATGGCAAGGTTAGTTTGTGTCCAATGTCCCTGACATCCACTCCACAGCTATAGAATTTATGTACATCCTGTCTCTGCTATCTAGGTACCTGAATTTACAAACAGCACCAGTTGCTTAGAGTTGGGGTGTGTAATTTATGGCCTGTTCTACTAGTTGTTAGTAGCTACAGAGCCAGAAATTTGCCATTCATATTTCATTTTAGGGTCACAAGTAGCTAGTAGCAATGGAATAACCATCAACTTGTCACAAGGAGGTCCTTGATAACAGTGAGTATTTAGGAAGAGAAGAATCCCTCCAGATAAAGGATGTTTTCACCCACAGAAGTAACCTAATCACGACCTAACTACACACACTTATCTCTAGTTACTTGTCTAGAAAAAGTTCAACGACCTAAACTTCCTTACAAAATTAGCTAGCTAGATGGTCTGCTTAATTCTGCCTGGATAATAGGCAGAGATGTTTCCATTGTATATATACGTAACTTACTGCGTATAGCTAGGTAGCTAGTAGTTAATAGCTAGCTACACATCAAATCGGCGCAGCAAAATGAGATGAATGACTTTAATCACTCCCACAGTAATCCACAAAGAACACCGACGATCTAACTCCGATTATTCAGGCGTGAGCCAGAAAACAGCGAAACTGGGTGTGTCAAGATTTGACATTATTCCTAATAATAATTATTATAGCTAGTGTACATCTTGTGATTCATTATCAGGGAGTGCGTATGACGACGATCGCTAATTGAAACAATGTTCACGGCCATAACTCCAACATGATGCAACATATGCCACGCTGTTGCATTATGCTGCCATTATAGTGCATCGTCGAAAATATAGCGGCTTCATGAAAAAAAGCTGGGTTCATGGCTGATTCATAGGTTCCAACCTAACCTACCAGTAAAAAAATCAGTGGCACGCCACACCCACCAATCAATCTAGACCACACCCATCAAATTAAGTCATGAATATTATTTTATGATGATAGAGTCAAAGAAAGCACAGTAGCCTTCTTGCATTTGGTGAGGACTTCTTAGGAAGGACTTCTTTGAGGAGTTCAGTGTCAAAGCAGCAAGAACCATTAATATTAAACTTAGTAGCACACTATTGTTTCCTGACTACTCTGATAATGTGTGCATCTTCCTGAGCCCTTGGAACAGCTGTGTCCAGGAGGGAGTAGGTCTTGGTTTCTTACTTTCTTAGGAGGGTGGAGTAGACCCTGACTCTGCCATGATAAGAACCAGTGGCAAAAACTCAAGGAAATAACTTAGAAGACTTAAGCTATGACTCAGCATGCAGCTGTATGGTTTATGATAATCTGTTGTGCAAATTTTATGTATATATAAAACATGCACTGGATGGATGGATAATTGATGCCCTGCAGTAGGGAGTCTAAGTGATTGCTTCAAGCAGTTGCTAATTTTTTCCTTAATCAGACAACCATTTTGTTGGCTAGACTGTTCCAACAATTACCACTGAGTGATAGAATAGCCAGAGGCAACCTAGTAAATAGTATCATCTATCAGCAGACAATCTACTACAAGATTCCGTGGCCAGAGGTAATTCTGTATGTGGCAGATTATTGAGGTAAAATTTCCGTGGCTGCCACGGCTCAGTTGGAACCTATGCTGATTCCTTACTGGCCTTCGAGAGAAGACACCATTGTTTCACCACTGCGCCGCGTGCGCCAGCCGGTGTCACAGGTAGGGATTGCCCAAATATGCTAGCATAATTTTTGAGAATAATAGGCATGCCCTAGCACAGGAGAATAATGCCAGAATAATAGGTAAATTTCAGGAGGAAGTGGGTGGAGATAGTGGGTGGGGTCTACAAAATTTACTGAGTACTGTACATGTGATGTGAGCAGTATCACACATTTACAAACAAGTCATGTTCACTTTAATAACACAATACCATCACTATCAGAAAGAACAACAGTGTCTATTGAAAACTCACAATAATATAACTCTAGATAAATTAATGTTTACAATTTCATGATAATTTCTTTTTAATTATAGCCTATGATAAGGCAAATATTTAAGAATAATAGGTGGAACAACACCTAGTCACAGGGTATGGCCTCTGAGGGTGGGAGCTTCCCCCCCAGGGTATTTTCTCCAGCCTATGTTTTCGCAAGAGCAGTTTCTTTGTCAATTTGTCAATGTACCCATGCTTATAGGAAGTGTTCTTAATGTTTGGGATCAGTCCACTGCCAGGGTCTGTCACCTCACCTAAGGTCAGGACAATAGATGTCCCGACATCAGCCCTCAGGCTCTACCTTCCTCATCAATGAATTCTCTGAACTTTGTCTCAAAACCACACCCAGATAAAGTGTTTCAGCTCTGAAGCCTGTCATAGATCTTTCCCTGGTAGAAAGATCAATTTCACCTGCTGATGTTAGCGATGATGTGCTACTACATCAATGGAGTACCTCTACCAACAGTATAACAAGTCAGCTGTGAGGAATTATACAATGATTCACATACAATTGAAGGATACTGTGTCATCTATTAAATAGTTTAGTACATAATTTTGATCATGGGAGGGAGAGCAGATGAATTCCCACACAAGGGGGTGTGGTCTGTGCAGGTATAATGTTTGTGATTTATGTTCTAGTACTTCCATTTAATTGAATTCACTCTGTTACTGTGAGATGTGTTGTTGAGCTATTCCAAGCCTCAAAGACTGGAAGCAGCTAGCTATCATTGATCATGTGTAAATATTCTTTTTTCCTCTAGGGCTATACAATATGATGTGTGTATTTCCACTTGTGCTCAGAACCAAAAATATATTATTAGCATGTCCCTGGTGGATGATAGTGAGTTTTATATTGTGAGAAAGGTTCATAGAAGTCAACTTACAACATTACTTATAACTTGGTTATAAGCACTGTTTAAGGTTTATGGGTTCAGTTTAACCTATTCCCTATAGCAGTAAAATAAGCTTGTTATAAAACACTTTGTAATAGGAGATCAGCTAATGAGGATGCTACAAGGCAGAAAATATTTCCTTCTACAGCAAGGCCCATAGACAATAATGGATGCTGTACGTAACCATGTATTCCATCTTCAAAGATCCTGTCACAGGTGTCCACACAGAATACATTGAGAGTTATTGGAATCATCCTTAAAAGAATGAAGGGCTGCCATAAACATCAGTAGCCATCCTACTTAGATGTGAATGGAATCTCATAGTAAAACTGCTAGGGAAGCACTAATTATGTGTGACTGTGTGGCTAAAGTACTCAGACTATTGATGGCCATGCAGCTAGGTGTCTTGTACTATTCATTCTTTAAGAAGTTTAGACTCCCAAGCTTCCTATATGATTTTGAAAACTTGCACAGGAGAGCACATGAAACTGTTGGGCATATTTCTTGTGAAGGTTTGTTGTCAGAAGCAAGTACCTAAGGAGCTAGACCTTTTCATAGTAGCTAGAGATTGACCTTGTCCTTTTAGAAGAAGCTGAATGAAACATTTTACTAGACCTTAAAACTATCAGTACAGTATTGAGTGAGTAGTCTGTTGAATGAAATAGGAACTCTCAGTATATTCCAGGTTAGAGCAAAGGATAAAGGAAGCTAGGCCAAGTTTTACATGGCTAGGTATGTTCCGTTCACCTTGAGGTGTTATGTAGAATAGGCTCTTGATTGACTGGAGTCAGATAGAATTCTGGACAAGATCAGCTACGATGAGTGAGCTGCCCTAAGAATGACAGTTCCCAAGAAGGATGCAATCATCAGAATCTGTAAGGTCACAGTGAGTTCTGTCCTTGAGGTAGACCAATAATTACCCACTTCTTAACGGTGAGGACATGTTTGCTATTCTTGCTGGAAGAAAACATATTACTTCTACACAATCTGTAGAGGACATAAAATATTCACACCTCAGGTAGCGATTATACAAGCTATAAACTGTCCACAATAATATTTTTACTTTAATAGCTCTTGTAGTGTGTGTGTAGCCAGCAATAAGATGAAAACTTCATTTATGAGTAAGCACAGAAAATGTAAATTACATGTACTATATAAAAATATGTTGTGGGTTTAGCTACGTAACTGACCAAGAGATTCACAATGTCAAGTTGACTAACAATAAAACACAGTGAAGTCAGAGGTAGTTAATGTTCTTACTTCATGTACTGGTCTCTAATCTTATCAGCTAAGTAATAGCTTAGTATTACTTTTATACTAATACTATATTTTTAATAGGTAAAGGGTCTCTGTAATAAAAGGTCAATAACAGAACCGCCACATTGATGATTTAAGGGTTAGGCCGCTATGATGTTATATGAATCGGTAACTGTTCGCTTCTACTTGTGCTCAGAGCAGAAAATAAAAACAACCAGATCTGTGGTAGTTATATTATACAAGCTGATATAATAATATGTATTAATAACACTACTAGGTACTACTACATACTATAATATTAGCAAGTCCCTGTGGATAATAGTGCTGTGTAATAATAACACTATATACTACTATAATACTATTATCAGCAAGTCCCTGTGGATAATAGTGCTGTGTAATAATAACACTATATACTACTATAATACTATTATCAGCAAGTCCCTGTGGATAATAGTGAGTTTTATATTGTGAGAAAGGTTCATAGAAGTCAACTTACAACATTACTTATAACTTGGTTATAAGCACTGTTTAAGGTTTATGGGTTCAGTTTAACCTATTCCTTATAGCAGTAAAATAATCTTGTTATAAGACACAATATAGGTAAATGTGGAAGACCAGACTATGTGATAATTTTTTTACTTAAGTGTTATGTGTTTGTGTACCTGGGTAAACAATCAAAATGGACAAGTTTGTCTTGCTTGTGATACCTGTTTTGTGTGTGGAGACTATAAAAGCTGGACTTTGTCATGTTAGGAGAGAGTTAGGACTGCTATTTTCTGTTATGAACTACACTGTTGATTCATGCCTATTTGTCTACAATTACAAGAAATCTTTGGCTACATAAAATAAATCACTGCTTACCTGGACGAGGGCCTGTGTGGTATTTGATCTCTTATAGTAAACATATTTGTTTGTAATAGGAGATCAGCTAATGAGGAGTAACTACCACAAGGGAGAAAGTATTTCCTTCTACACAAAGCCAATAGCAGCTAATGGAGCTATTGGGGCCAAAATCGACATAATAATTATTATAGGCTTCTCTTCCATCTAATGACAGTCTGGATACATCACAATAATAATTATTAGTTAGCATCACTGAAGACATACTTCTCCTTTGCTAGTCTGGGTATTTGGTATGGTTGATGTAAGCCACATATCAGCACTGGATGTGGTGCAGGTGGTACCACATCATGTATAGGCAAGAATGAAGAGTTGCCATAAACTATGTATAGCATTTTCTTTTCCTATTAAATAATTATGTTAATAGTCTGAATGCATCACAATATAGCATTACTGAGGACATGCTCCTCCTTTACTAGTCTGGGTATTAGGAATGGTTCATATAGGCCAAAAATCAGCACTGGGTGTGGTGCAGGTTGTAGCTACCACAGGATATTGTAACCCTGTTTCTCACAGCCTAACAGCATGTCGGACCAGGAAGTGAGGTATGGAGCAATCAATGGAGGACATAAAGTCAAGTTGGCTCTATACATGGGATAGCAGACCTCAATACTATAAATCATTCTCTCCACTTCAAAGATTCTGTACATTGAGAGTTATTTGAATTGCAAAATTTAAAGAATGAAGGGCTGCCATAAACATCAGTAGCCATCCTACTTATGAGGTATAAATATTAGATGAGGAGGTGTGGCTGAAACATAATTACACTACTTGCAACACCTTTTCAATGCTATACACTTTTGACATGATTAGTCTCACATTAGGTCCTATAATGTGAACATGCTGAGGCCATGGAATATACACACCTCAGGTAGTAATAATAATCATTGTACAAGCTACAAACTGTCCTCACAAGTGAACTTAAAAACTATAACAGTTGTTACTTTAATAGCTCCTGTAGTGTGCTCAATAGCATTGTTATAGATAGTATAACTATAATATATATACGTATCGCCATCCTCTGCCATAATTATGTAGCCAGCAATGAAGTGAAAATTTCATTTAAGAGTATGTGAAAAAAATTATTACATGGAAATTTACAAAATTAATAGTATTAAATGTACTACATAAAAATAAGTTGTGGGAGACTAGTACTCTATTTAACTAACTGACCAAGAGATTCACAATATCAAGATTTCTAATAGACTAACAATAAAACACAGTGCAGTCAGAGGTAGTTAATGCTCTTACTTCATGTACTTGCTTCTAATCTTATCAGCTAAGTTAGGATGGTCCACTGTAGGAGACTCCAGGGCCTCCACCAGTGCATTCCACGAAGGTTGGGGTTCTACACGATTCAGCCATTTGGTTAGAATTTTTCTAAAGCAATCTTCAACTTTTCCTTGACACTCGGTACTGATAATATCCAGAGTAGATGTTTCGACATCCAATTCCACACCAATGTTGTACCATTTACCTCTGGCCTCCCACAACACTTTAAGAACAGTCTTCAAATTAAGGGAACCTGAATGATTACAAATGAACATGTAAAATAAACTAATAATAATATAATATATTATGTGTTATTATAGAGCTATTATAGCTAATATGTAACACAGACAAGCATCAACATTCAGACATGACAGCACTATACTAAACATGTACACACCTTGCAGAGCAGTGGAATCTGAATGATCTTGCCACATCAAATGATTAGATGTCAAAGGTCCGAACTTGTTTGTGTCAATGTTACATTTCCACAGCCCTTCACAAAATGTAGCAATGTGAGGATCACCAACACCACAGGGACAAAGGAGAGCTGGAGATGGGGTAGCGTTATTGTACCCGAGAGTTAAAACAGCTTCTTTGATACCTCTAAGAATAGCTTGACGGACAATAGAGCAAAATTTACTGCATACTTTACTAGAGGTGTTGACATGAACTTCAAAGTGTTTAAAGGTGTCTATTAGTGTGACTGAACCAGGATAGCCAGGAATAGAGAACTGGATACAGTTGCGGTATAAAAGAGCTGGAGTGTTGGAATAAGGAAGTAAGTTAATCTTCCAAGGACAAGGAAACTGGTTGTCATGGGACACAAGAAAGCAGCTAAGTGTGCAGTAGGTACCGAGTCGAGGAGCTCCAAGTGGGAAGTCTAGAGTGAGGGCCACTGCTGGAGAATCTTCAGAAACACGACACTTAGAAATCTCATCATCATCCAGAACCGGAAGAAGAGCGGGCATGAAGAACTCTGTACTACTGAACTCAGCTATGATCAGTAATTTCTTAAACAGCTTAACTAGCTCTTTTGGAGTGAATAGACCAGGTACATAATGCTTCTTGAACTTATCTTCACAAAGGAACTTCAGAGTAAAGCGGCCATGATCCCTGAATTTCTGCATATCTCCTGAAATGACTAAGCTTCCACCTTTTTTCAAATGGTAGGTTTCCTCTACAAGCTCGGTAACTTTGTCCAGGAGGACCTGAGGGTTAGTGAACACAACACCTGGAAGAATTTCAGGGAAGTAGAAAACAACGGACATCTCATCTAGAAACTGGAGAGCTGCATCAAGTGTGTGCTCGTCAAAGTGAAGATCAAGTGCCGCTTGAAGACATTCTTCTTTGCTTAAGACTCCTTTACCCGACTCTTCCAAGAGGAGTTCTAGACCGTAGTACTGGAGGGGAACGTCTATTGGCTCTAGACTGCACTTTGTCAAGATATCATGCTGGATGAGCTTCACCATAGACTTTTCATGATCTCCTGGATTCTTGGCATTCACAGGGAATATAAATTTATCTCCGTAGTACATGACTTCATCCATAAACATTGGAAGTAGTAACTTTTCCAGCTTCTTGTTTTTTTCCTCTCTTGTTTCGGTAGTACACTTAGATTCCTCGTCCAGGTGGGTCCCCACCACCATGATCCTAGAGCATTCCTTGTCACTTTTGGTATTGGATCTGTGGGTATGTACTGTTCGTAGACAGTGCTCTATTAGCTGCTCATTGGTGTGAAAGGATTGGTAAGGGGTACCAATGCGGCCGCTCTGGTTGAAATACTCTACCATGGGTTTAGTGGTTAGGTCTTCCGAAAGTTTCAATACAAAGATATACAGGGTCATTCTCCTTAGAAATTTCGGAAGGATTTCATGAAACTGAGGTTGTCCTCCAGAGTCGATGATTTGGAGCTTGTGGACGGAGGTTACGGTTTTTCCTGATGTGGATAACGAATCCATCAACTCAGCTAGGTCACCCTTTGTAGAGATGGCATGGAGAGTGCTTTCTCCATCAGGCTGTGCAACCTCACCTGCTGGAGTAAAAGGTGTTGGTTTCGTAGTGGATGGGTGCATTTGAGGCCGAGTGTCTTGTGTCGAGGATAATTGTTCTGTAGCATTACTCATGCCCACTTGCATTTCTGCCTCCTCATCAGAATCATCCTCTGAATCAGTCTGGTACCCAGTCACATTGACATATTCTGAATCAGTCTGGTTTATGGTCACATCGACAAGTTGACGCTTTGCTCCCATTGCAGCTCTAGCTAGGATTCCTTTCCTCTCTGTCGGAGACAGCTTCACCCATTCCTTACTGGTTGTGTCTATTTGAAACAACTGGACAGGTCTGGCAGCCATTGGAGTACTCACTCGTACTTCTGGTGGAGAATTGCCTGTTACCATCTCCAAAAAACTGGACTTTCCAGCACCGCCAGGTCCATAAAGGACAATCTTGTTAATTTGAGATTTGACATGTCCATTCTTCATGGCCTCATCACACAGTCGACGAGATTCTCTAGAACCTGAAATGTGAAAAGTAGCTATATAAAGTATTTTCAGTGTTGTGATTAGCAAACAATGTATCATCAATTATTAATTTTCATGCTAATAATGTGTGGGATACAGTGTTCAGAAACACATCCACTACATATTACATGTATTATAATATGTATATTATCATAACTCATCACTAAAATATATGAGAAATGGTCTATTCAGAATGAGTACATGTAGAATTCATGTCAATGCACTGGATAGCTGTCAGGTTTTTAGGTTATTATGCACTAAAATGGAAAATGAACTGCAATATTTATACTAGCTAAACTCTAGTCCAACTGACAATAATAAACACACTTCCTCATGATAACACTTATCATACATAGTCAGGGGACCATGGGGGCAGTAGGAGCACTTACCACCATTTTTTGGCAGCTCTAAAATCAGTGACATAACTATTTACACACAAACATGGCCATACAATAGGCAGTGCGAAGACCTAGTCCACTCTTGTGGTTAATTAACAAGCCAGCTCTACATTATTATTATCTGATAATCATTCATGATTGAAACACTAAATTAGTGCTGCTCTATTTCGATCACCACTGCCACCAGTGAACACCCGTTCAGTTTTATGACCACATATCCATGTTCCACTATGTCCAAGGCAAGACTAAACAATATCATGCTATTACATACACATAAGGACATTGCATAGGACACCTTTATATTATTGTTGTTTAGTTAGTAGTTTTGGACTATTAGTTAGTTTTCAGTTAGTTATTGGAATCTTACAACATTTTAGTTTAGTTTTAGTTAGTTACAAGAGCCTGGTATTTCTTTTAGTTTAGTTTTAGTTAGTTACAAGAGCCTGGTATTTCTTTTAGTTTAGTTTTAGTTAGTTACAAGAGCCTGGTATTAGTTTAGTTCTAGTTAGTTACAAGACCATGGTAGCTATTTTGGGGCAATCAACTTATACAATCATAGTTTAAGTTAGTTAGAAATGTAATTTTTTTGCTTCCATGGGATGAATGCTGCTTGTTAACTACAAACATTAATACAATAATTATCAGCTGGAGGTGTGCTCAACTAATATTAGTTTCAACCTCTGCTCTCATTAGTTTTAGTTTAGTTTTTGGTGCAATATGATGTAAATAGTTTAGTTATAGTTTTGGCAAGTAAGTGAACTACAGTTTAGTTTAGTTTTAGTAGTGAAGAAATTACTGAACTATTATCCATTTTAGTTTTAGTTTTAGTTAACTAATACAACAGTGCTTTATATCATCAAACTCTCATAGACAAAATTATGATTAATTTTATGCCGTCATTGAAAGGTAGTCCAGTATGATTATCAGAGAATGTAACACTCTTCACCACAAATCTAGCTATAGTTGACCTGCCCACATACTCAAAATCATCTTCCTCTGCTTATGCGATACAAACTCATGAAAATGGTGTGTTACATCAACACCTGATTTTGGTGTCATAGTGGTCATTTAGCTGGGACTCTCTATAGGGTGTTAAGTTACACACCAATGGGTTGATGCTCATGTGGTATTTATTTTATGCCATCTTGTGTTCATTTTGCACCTACATGGCACACCTATGCAGGGTACTACTTCAACCATGTTAAAATAAAACCATACATTGGAGTAATTTATAAAAATATCATCACAAATAATTAAAATATAAAATAAACATTAAAGTTATAAATATTGTAGAAGTTTAGTTAAGGTGGGTGGAGCCTTTTGAGTCCTTTTTTGTGAAGGAGTACCACTCACAGAGCCTTTTAATGATGAAGCTTTAGTGACAAACCTTTACAAGGAAGTAGGGATAGTTTAAAGATCCTATTCATTAACCTCCATATACAGTACCGGCCAAAAGTTTGGAACAACTAATTAATTGACAGTAATTCTTGCATAAAGGGAGAATCAATTCACTTTAAATTATTATTATTATATATTTCAGAGGAAACTCTAGTGCTACTTTATATGAATATAAAATACTTAAAATCACACAGAAAATTTCTAATTTTGGGTCTGATGACTACAACTGGAACCAACTTTTTTGATGTCTCCTTCAGTTAGCATTAAAAACTCATATCATAGACACCTAGTCAAAAAAAATTATCAGCTATTTCAGCTTATATTCCTTTCTTTAGAAGATGATTCCAAAAATCACTTTAAAAATACTCAAAAAACAAAAAATCACTTTAAAAATACTCAAAAAACAAAAAATCACTTAAAATTGACTCTATTCTAAAACACCAGCACCTGATTCTTCAACAGCATAAAAGACAGGCTATGTGTAGTTAGTTTTAAGAATATAAATACTCTCATGTGCATGCATTGTGTATTAATCGACTATAATTCACTGTGACAGCCATAGAGGTGCCTACTAAGACTAGGACTGAAGATGTATGGTACCTTATGGGTGTTAATTTAACACAACACCACCAATGGTGTAAGCATAGTACCCCTGTGCTGGTATACCTCATTTTTAACAGTGTAGTTCATGTACACCTACCCGGAAGTGTACATTAACTACATACAAATCTACACACTTATTACAAGCCTTTTGTAATCTACTGAGCATTGAGTACATCCTTCCATTACAACTCATATTTTTCCTAGCTACTAAATTTTAATTAGCTACCTCACTCTTGATAAACATCAGTGTAAACTAAAATTTACTCCATATTGCTTACTCTAATGATTAGTACCCCAAAGACACAATCATCACATTGCTTCTAGCCTCTAGCATCTAGACACTAATTTTTGAAAAGTGAGTAGTTTCTTTTGACTGCCAGTGTATACCTGTGACCCTTAACTTTAAACTATTTAGAAATATGGTAGAAATTGGAATAACTTTTATTAGAAGCTAAACTTAGAAAGATACATGTTAATAATGTCTAAACCACACAACTGACTACAGCAGACCAGGATCATAGTATTGACTAACCTTTAAGGTAGAGGGTCCTTAACACCTCCAGTGCTTCATGTTCATCTTCATAACGATATAGACCATCAGCTATGTGTTGCCATGATGGGGCTGGGTGGTTGTTCAGATACCACTCACTCAGGGTCTCCTTACGCTTGGAGTCATTAGAGTGCTGGTAATAGATGTCATCATATACATCACCAGGGATGTTGAGAATATACTGAACAGAACCCATAAAATTCACATTCTCCATCAGCTGAGTGAGGTTAGTGAGAGTGAGGGAGGGGTCTGTGGGAGTTGATTTATATAGTTTATCTTAAACTCATTCTACACAAATAGAGTATATAAATACTGAGAAATACAGTAGAAAAAAATAATTGCTGGCTTTAAATTTGGCTCTTTTACAGCTACTCTTATAATATACTAATAACACAGACCTGAAGATAATAATCTTTGTAGGTTAGTAAACAGCTAATGATTATTAATAATGCAGTTTACAGTAAAGGATTTCAATACTAATAAACAATACACAATCAGCTCTTAATCTTCAGTAGATTAATAAATGCATGATTCTAAAGTATTGTGTTGACTTGTAGATGACCTTAGTTTATACATAACAAGATTTAACTAGTCACAATATTAATAAATATCTACACATTATTACACTAATTAGAAGTGCTGACACTATCAGATAAAGATATTCCAGGGGGTTAAATCCAGATGAGGGGGTAGGATATATTAGTTGGGTGGATGGACAATACAGACTGGACACAAGATATGTAATGAGTATTTTTAATCTGCTTATATTATTAACTTAGTGGCTAAGGAAGAGTAGAGGTAGCTATAAAGAGAACTCTCCTAGGGTTGTGGTAAATGATGGAATCTGTTTCTTTGTCAGTCTAACTGTGGCAATACCTCACACAATCTACATATCTCAGGTATACACCAGTTTAAAATTCACATTAGCTATTTCTCATTATAATCTCATATTGTGACAAATCTTTTACTACAGTGAAAATAGTTGAACATCAGCTATTTGACATGTTTATAAAAGGTTAAATCTTTATTCTTAGCTGATGTACCTCTCCTAAAACAAGAAATAAACCACACACTTACATGATATGCTACATAAGAATAGAATATAATTCACACTCTAATTAACTTCATACAAGTTACAGTATGAAGTTTTAATAAATAGCTTGAGTGGGAGTAAAATTTAGGATAAATTTACAAAGTGTTGTAGTAATAATTACATGACACAAACAAATGAAAAATATTCATTTCCATTCATAATATTACATTATGAGCATCAAGTCTTTACACATTGTGTTATTGTATGACTGTTGCTGAGATGGCAGAAGAGTTAGTGCTAGAATTTTGATTGGAGATATAGTTTCAGACATGCTGGAACTAAGAATCCATGTAAATTTTAATTTTATAGCAATGCTAATGTATAATGTAAAGATGTTATGTGTCAGTGTTCTCCATGAAAGTAGTGAAACTTTTACATTCACTTCTCTCCATAAAGATGAAGATAATAATAATTCTAATGTGTGCATAACAAGTTACATAAGTGACATTTGTATAAGATGCTTTCACACTTATAGAGATGTGTCAGTACTAAGTCTAATAGATACTCCCAGCTATACAATTTAGAATGGCTAATTATGATGGCTTTGTTTCTTGTTATAAACATGTTCCTCATTTATGAGGATATCTGTATTACCTTGTAGACAATCAGAATTTTATGAATGAAGTAACATCAGTAAAGGCATAGGCTCTAACTACATTCAAGAAATGAATTGTATTATAAGAAGAAAGGGAAGGTCTTATCAGTTGCCTATTGTTTGACATGGAAATGGTAGCTGGGTCAGACATCTATAATAACTAGGTCATGTACTCTAGGACAATTTACTGTGTGTATAGTTGAATATGTACACAGCATGTCATGCAATACAACCTCTACATGTTCTTGAACAGCTGAGTCAGCATATCTAAGTGTTTGCTACAGATGTAACAATTTCAGCCATGCACTACATTTATTTGGCCTTGCTGACAGCCAGCTCTGCAGCTGCTATATTATATGCACACATATAGTGTCAGGAAAACTATCTTCATGGCCTCTGAGAACCCCCTCTTCTGACAAAAGAGCTAGTTGAGGAAGTCAGTTTGATTCCAAGTGGATACAGGAATTTAAAGGGATAGGAAGGAGTTCTAAAGGTACTGTCTCTAGTAATTACTTTATACTTAATAATAATAATATTTACACCTGATGTAGGTGATCCATATACAAGATGTACTATTGGCTCCTCTGATTTTGGAGTATTCCATGGTGGGCCAAATGATGCCATTACACATGTATGGGGAAAACACTACATAGAACTATCTAAGTCCTGTTACATCAAAGTTAGTAAAACCTTTCTTTAAGACCTCAGATATCTAAAGCTGTTATTGAAGCTGAGGCTCTATGGTACAAAATTTGTGTACAAGAACAACCTTTCTTTTTAAGTCAGTGATCATGTTTTCTGATTCTGAAATAAATGATGACTATTAAGTTCAATAGTGAAGAGTGTAGCTATGACACTCCTTTAAGTCCAGAACTTCTTAGTAAAAGTAAAGATGGTACTCTACTGTCTAATAATCTTGCAGTATCATGAATAATACTCACCATGAGCTGTACTCACATGAATTCTATAATGGTTTAATTAGTAAGTGTGTCAATACTGGAGGGTTGGGAAATATTTGTGGGCATGTCAAGTGTGTGTGTTCATGGACTTGATGGCTCTAAGAAATAGTTATTATATATAGAATTCTATTCGCTGACATAATACTCACCATGAGCTGTACTCACATCAATTCTATAATGGTTTAATTAGGGGGGGTGTCAACACTGGAGGGTTGGGAAATATTTGTCTGACATGTCCACTGGGCGTGTTCATGGACCTGATGGAACTCAGAAAAAGTTAGAGCCTATGTAAAGGCATCTAAACTACAAGAAACAGTTTACAATATTATTTATTACTACAATGCACCACACTTATTCCAGCCCTGACACTCCAGTATGATACACATGCTAAGGTGGTCTAAATGTACATTAAGATGTATTTTAAAAGGTAGTAAACTAAGGTGTTGTTCTAATACAAGGATAAACAGTTTGGAATTCTGCTGTCTATAGTGTCATTCATAAAATTCTTGAACATTATGTACCTAATCAAGTGGAAGAGATTTTTCACTGAAAACAATCATACACTTCATAGTGATTCTACATTATCTATCATCACTTAGTCTCCCATACTTATTGGGGTGAGTGAAAAATATCGGAAATTAGGGGGTGAAGGGGGGTAGGGAGCTTATTATCACAATTGAAAAATAATTAAGTTATCTTCATCAGATAGACTATCATCATAAGAGATAAAAATATGACTCAAAATAGTGTTCTCTGACTTATCATTACTCATACTCATCACTTCACAATTCTATTCACTGACATTACTATTCAGCTCTTGCTAATGTAGATCTGGGACAGACAGACACATGATAGTTTACTATCTAAACAAACTGTTCTCCATTGCTTGGGATAGTCACAGCTACTAAGTGATAAATCAGCTGTAGGATTTAAATAAACAAAAACTACCAGAAGACTTTATCCTCATGGTAGACACTACACTGGAATTACAACTGACTAAAAATACTAGTAGTGAAATTCAACAAAGCTATGTTTTAGTGATAACACATTCCAGATAGTGAGGAAATAGATAACTTCTCAGACCTCTGTAAACTAACAGAAACCTCACAATTTAAAGAGTATTAGCCAAAAACAATGTATTTGAGTAATAGATAGGAAAAAAGAAGTTTTTACTATTTGTTATAACTATACTATGATAAAAGAGGGTAATAGCCTAACATTGGTTTGTAAATCTCCTTAGATTTCTAAGTAACCTTTAACTATATGTATATCTACTACTTAAACTTTAAACTTTAACTTTTTGGCTCATAACAGTTAATAATTAGCTGTATGTAGTGACTGAAACAGACTTTTGACATGGTTAATACACATTAAAAAATATCCTCTTTTGAGTTATGGTCACCTGTTTACAATAACACCAAAAAAGTATTAATACCTTTTTTTGGTCTGAAGATGTTCCTCTTCACTTTTTCAAGAGCTTGATTCTTATCCATGTAAAGAAGCCTCCCTGCCAGATACTCCCATGATGCATTAGGATGATACTTTAACCAATACTTCACTAATTTTTTCCTATAGATGATAGCACTACTACTCTGTTCTCTCATCTCCTCTTCAATCTTATATGGTGTATCAAGGCATTTTTCAAGATCATCAGAACCATCCATATAATTACTATCCTTCACGCTGTCCAAAGTATCCAACACTCTGCTGCAGGTAAGGCTAGGGTCTGGAGGAGGATAACATAAACTAATTAAGTACATGTACAATGTAGCAAAGTTCATCCATCATCAGTCAATTATTAATCTACATAGGTTAAAGATGGGGAATTGGATTATGGAGTAAAGACATATTTTTGAATGGAGGGGTTTATGTTAGGAGATACTGCTGAATAAGTGTGTGTATGTATTTTATCATGAGTACAAAAGTGGGGTCTATTGGCTCTATCCAGGAAGATTTTACAGTCCTCTATGTAATAAATATTAACAACAGATAGTAATGATAGACTGGAACACTCAATTCACTCAGGAGATTTTTACAAGTACAATTTACAGTAATTTGAATAGTATTAGTACATAGATAAATTACTAACAGTGAACATACACTTACAAGTCAAATAATAATAATATGCTTAACAACTTATGGTTATGATACTATAACCTCACAGCAATAGACCATCACATCTTTACAACTCTCAGATTATACTATGTCATATCTATCACAATTATTAACTTAGTACAGAACATAACTAGGAGGTATACTTACATCACTGGTAAGTTAAGGCCTGGGTCCAGCATTTGCAGTATAGGTTGTACAAGACCTTGTACAGACCTTGTACAAGACCTTGTACTAGCTGTTACTAACATGTAGCAGTTACATGAAATTACATGAAGAAACATAACATACATGAAGATGTTGTAGTGAGTGGCAGTCTGGCAGACATTCAGTTCTTTCAGCTAAAGTCTGAATTTGTTCCCATAGACCTTAACTTAATTTGATGGTGCCATTTTGTGCACAATTCAATGGAGATTACATCATAAAATGGATGGAAGTCTTTACACAATTATGTTGTGGCTATGCCATTTTTTATGTTAAGAGAGAACATAGGAAAATAGTGATTTCAGCCATAACTTAGTCAATATGTGTTCAATGCAGCCTTCCATTATATACCAAGTATAGGATGCCATTCATGAGTTGCAATCTGAACTCTAACACACCACAAGTAAAAGAGTGTCTGCTACAATTAATTTTACTAATAGTGTTTGTAACAAGTTTTATGAAGTGTCTGTTACAAGTTACAATTCTCAGACCTAATTTACTCTATAGGAACTGCTATTCTTTAACCTCTAGTAGGTATGCAGATTATATTTATGAATAATATTTAGAATAATAGACTTCTTGGGAAGTAGGAATGATTCTAGAATAATGGGTAGTACCATGGAGAATAATGGGCTAATAATTCCTGGAACATGTTATTCTTTACACAATAGCTATTCAGAGAGTTTTTTCTTTTGCTTTTTATTGAAGGCTTCATTTGGGGACTAGCAAGATAACTCTTTACAGGATTATGTTCAGGTATTACTAATATTGCTATTCAACACTTGCTAATAATTAACTAGATTATAATGAGAGGAAAAACATGTCTTGAAAATGAAGGGAATGTAGAGATAGATGAGGTAACAATGGAAAAACTACACTAACAAGATAAAGAAACTAAGTGAAAGGAAAGTGTTAGACTTAAACAACACAAACTCTCCCTCCCATTACATATCCTGCTTTAGTCAGATGGACCTTAATGAACTTTCAGGAGCTAATGATATGTACAAACAGTAATGAATAATCAAGTTCTTATACTCCACTGCAGAATAGAATAATATGGGGAAAATAGGAATAATCTAAAAGCCTAAACTCTAGGGTCACTAATAAGAACTTCAAGTCTTAAGAATTCCTCTGCTTTTGAATCTTCTTGGAATTTTAGTGTGACTTTGACTTTACCATAATATATATGTAGATACACAACATAAAACATGTCTGCATACTTACTACTTCACCCTCATTATATTAGTTAACTCTGACAACACATCAACTCTATCAAGTGGATTAGGAACTGCATACAATTATTATTATTATATCCTCTATCTCACACAAAACAGTAAACAACTTCTCAACCATAACAATCAGACATAAAGTCTACTTCCTCTGGTCACTGCTACACCTGAAATAGCTATGTGCATTGATTAAGTCTGGAGTGAAATTTCATCTGACAACCAGACATAGAGATAGGGATAATAGAGTAGGATGTGTCTATAGTTTATAAATATTCTTTCAGAACATGAACAGCTTTGATAGCATCACTTGCTGAAGGTGGGATAGTCTTGTTAAAGTCAATTCAGGAAAATTAATTTTGAAGTAGTATCTTTTTGCTACATTCTTGGATTCTTTTCCAAGAAAAGGGAAATTTCCTACTTTTCTTTTGGACTTAAATTTTTTCTTGACCTCTTTCTTTTAGCCATTTTAAAACTATGCTCACCAGCATGCATATCCTATGCACACACTAAGTGCATGGGAATTAGAAGGTATACATGTACCCTTTTGGATTACATATGTACAACATTAGTGCAGCTACAAAATACAAAATCTACTATAAAGTAATACATACATGATGATTATCATTAAAATGGAAGTTTTGGGGTTCATCTCACTTATTCTCTATTAGAAGAACTATGATTAATGGAAAGTATTTTAAATGGATTTTTCTGCTCCCTTCATGTTCCTATTAAGTGAGTTGAACTGTAATGATATGGAAATATACTTTAACACAAAGGTTGTTCTTCCTCTGTTAGTAACATCTTGACTAAGAAAATCTGAAAAATACCTTCTTACTTGATTAATGTGTAGTTTTTGGGTAAGACATACATAAAAATAGTGTGCTGTTTACATAGAACTGTGGATAAAACATGTAACAAACAAGTAAAGAGCCCAACACTAGAGAGTTAGAATCAGATATTTCTATTCTATATGTGCCTTCTCTTAACAACTTTTGTCTGTGACGACCCTTAAGATCCTTACCCACACAATGCTGTGTATTCTTCTAGTAATTCTATTAATATTGACCTTCAGGGTTTCATCTAGGAATTTTTGCTTGGGGGGAAGTTGATGGGGGAGGGGGAAATCATGCAGTGTTGTAATTTTAGCTTCTATAATCTAAAGTGGACACTTCCAGAAGGTTCAGTGTAATGAAACTAGTGTAAACAAGACTCAGAAATAGATTGTGTGATGAAACATTAGATGAAGCCATGAGGGTGAGCATTGAGGGGTCAGAAACTTTAAAGCACCCCACCTCCCTCCCACCTGCTTCAAATTATTATATTCTCCAGTGTTTGTGACACAAAATCTTCAGATAAGCTAAAATTTCAGTATTGAAAAAGAAAGGATTCTAATGCTATTTACAAGAAGAAAGGATGGATGTAGAAATAATTTTTAGTACATACACAAGACATATGGAGAAATAAGTTAGGGACTATTGTGAAAGTTGAAGAATAAGTTCATTTGCTATCTGGAAATTTACTTTCATACATTATGTTGTCATTAGGTTCAGAATACATCTTTATCACTTGATGATAATGCCATAGAGTACATGTAGTATCTGACTAGATACACATTAACCCCTAGATGTCTGAAGTATGTTAGGAGGTGTGGCCTCTAAACTAGTAAAATGTCTTGTGATCTTTATGATACCATGCCCTCAGGCTAGAGAAACACAAAATAAAGAATTGAAGAGGTATAGAGTAAATATCAGCACTACAAGTACAGAACATCAGCTATGTCTAGATAAAATAGGAGATGTATGATAAAGTACATGTATTTATTCTCTCCTTTTAAGTACTCTAATGAGGAACAGTACTTTAAACATGTATACTACCTCACCCATAATACCATACTCATCACATATAAGAAACCTTCTACAACATAGCCTCCTTCCTCCAAGACAAACTCTACACACCTGTTACAGTTCACAATATTATTATTATTATTACATTTAGGCTATTCTGAGGACTTTAGAATAGCCTAAATAGAGGGATTAGAAGGGAAACCTCAATTCAGGGGATGATATATCAAAGTGTCCTTAATACAAGGGTGTCCTCATTTCTGATATAGGGATTCTACAAACTACAGCTAGATGTGACATAGAAACAGGTATGAAATGTACAAGGTCTAACAATAATTACAGGTATGCTACAAACTGGTAACAGAGTATATACTGTACTTTTATAATAGTGTACACACATATAGTCTGTTCTGAGTATCATTACCATCATTACTGACCTGTCAGCTTCTCTGCATAGTTCCTTATAGAGTTAGCTGCTGCTGTTGCTTCTATAATTACATCAGACCAATTGTCTAGTTGAATAATAAGCCTCCTCCAGGAAGCGTAGGGGTCCCTAAGTAACCAGTACTGTATCAGTGCTCTTAGACGTTCCTTGTCAGTGGAGAATTCAGATTTAATAGCATATAGCTTATCATCAGGGATGTACAGCATGGCACGAACATCATCCAATGAGAGTTGCTCTAGGATAGTTGCTACATTTTCCACACTCAGGAGAGGAGCTAGATATAATATTGAAATTACACATATTTGAACTGCTAATAAAATAACATTCAAATGACATGGAACACAATTAAACTCTGCCAGGGCTAGTAGAGCAGCTGCATTGACTTATGGCAAAGCTATAGAGCAGACATACAATTATTATAGAGACTATAAATAAGGCTTCAGGGAATGTGCTCTAAAATGAATTATTCCCTATTTCACACTATTATTCTCAAAGTTATGCCCATTATTACCAATAATGAAAAATCAATGAATTTGAGTTGAAACAAAGTATTGATTGAAGATGTTATAGTGAATCATTCATTTAAGGAAGTTCTATGTAATCTTATAGACAGATGTCTTGCTCTTCATTAAAAGAATTCTTTAAAATAGAAGTACACATTCTTAAGTAATGGATGAAGAGAGCCTTTCTAGCAAAATATTTCAGAAAGGAAACTTTGAAATATAAAACTTCTAAACAACACATTAACTGACTGATTGTTGGCTTCTGGAGATATTTCAGTATAATTTAAGTACAGTAGTCTCATATAAACCACCAATGGTCTTTGACCTACATAATTATATAGCTGCACCACTACATCTTCATAGCTAGTGTATAGATACTAGTAGTTACTACTACTTCTGAGAGAGCTCATATTTGAAGCAAACTGAGGGATTACCATTATGTAAGACAACTATTGTTAAAAGAATTTTCAGCTTTAGCTGTAATCTTCTCATTCTAAACAAATACATAACTACAGAAAGTATCTTCATCATATGTAGCTAATCACATCACTTACAGACTGGTTAGGAAGTGTGTCAAAGTCACCTGAGATCATGTGATATACCACTCCCTCAGAGCTACTACTATTAGGGTCTAGTAGTGTGTAAGGAATGTGAATTCCAGGTGGGAAGGGGGAGGTTCATGAATCTACTAGTAATATTAAATCTACAATACTATACTTACAAATATTAACTATTAACTGTATAGCTTACTGTCTGGAAGTATATAAATGTTGAGTTAAACTTATGAGCTTTACCTGGTTATAGAGTATGCTACATATAGGGATATCCTGACAGTGGTAAAGTTACTTTAACATAGCTAATTGTAAGTTTCAATACACTTGACTAGGTCTACTGTGATAGAACAGCTTGTCTGGACAAACTCAACTTTATCAAGTGATTCTAAAGTTACCAGACTTACTGGAATTAATCTGTTTTACTCACAGTCTATGGAACATGATATTTTGACATTACCTTCAAATTTAACCTTTTCCTTCTTTCTTTTATTAGATTCACTACTCTCTGTTTGTGGAGAAGTGGTTGGATTAGGGACAGCTCCAGACACAGTGCAAGGAGGATCTGTATTGATGTGCTTTTCTTCCTCTCTGCTGCTTGGAAGGGGTTTATTTTTAAAAGAAGTGAGTTGACTGTCAAGGGTTTGTGTAGCAGAAAGAGGATCCCCATCAGTTTGTCTCAATTCTCCAGCTAAATGTGGAGTGTCAGATGCAGGGAGAGGGATGGTGTGAGTGCTTCCCTCACTTGAGTTACCTTCAAGGACATTTACAAAAAATATTAGATAGATAAGTAGATAGCTAGTTCTACACCTACCCAGTATAGAGACTGGAACTAGTTATAGATTATGACACAAGTATGACACCACATTGTGAGTAGTGTTCAGACCAGCTTTGCAGTGTGTGCCTAGGGAGATGGAAGTTACACACTGAAACAAACACAGACTGCCTGCATTAAAGATGTATGGTACCTTATGGGTGTTAATTTAACACAACACCCCCAATGGTGTAAGCATAGTAGTACCCCTTATAGGGTGTGCTGGTACACCTCATTTTTAACAGTGTAGTTCATGTACACCTACCTGGAGTGTACATTAACTACATACAAATCTACACACTTATTACAAGCCTCTTGTAATGTACTGAGCATTGAGTACATCCTTACATTACAACTCATATTTTTCCTAGCTACTAAATTTTAATTAGCTACCTCACTCTTGATAAACATCAGTGTAATTTAGTTTTATACCTATTCAGTTTAGAGACTGTAACTAGTTACATGTAAGTATGTATGTATGTGTGTATGTATGTACACTGGAGTAGGAACCAAGGGGTTCAGTGGCACCCCAATATTTTGTTTGGATGGCCTGGCACCCCAAAATTGAGTCACTTCTCTGATAATAGATGGACACTAGGAATCATATAGTTCTCAAGCATATCAATGTAAACATCCCCATTAAGCCTCTCTTCAACATTTGTCAAAAAACCCACCCCAGTAGAGTTGATATATCTCCATATCATTATCCCACCACCTCCATGTTTAACACTACTCATAGGTGTAGGTATGAAATTTTGATTGGGGGGGCACTCGTATGGAAAGCAATGGCTGAGTGTGTGTGGGTGAAAATTTTGAGTGACCACACCCACTAGCCACACATTTTTAATACAATTTAATAAGAACCGAAAATGCTTATTTTCACCTATAAACTTCGCAATAGTACCTAGCTCTAGCTAATACTGAGCAGCTGCTATATGCATCAAGAGAGACACCATAGGCCACAAGTGTTGATACAGGTATAGGGAGTCAATAAGGACTTATGCAAACTGCCTATTCCTTTAAGTGGTTACTTGAATAGGACCTTGATTCCTCAACCAACCTGCAATCTATTTTGTCAGATTGGGGGGGGGCACTGGAATAATATTTGTATTAGTGACCCAAAATATTGGGGGGTACATGCCCCCAGTGCCCCCCCAGTTCCTACACCTATGCTACTCATAACACAGTGATCACTAAACTCTTCACCAGCCATTCTTCTATGCAATGTGAACCTTGATACATCACTAAATAACACTTTTGACCTGTTTTCAGACATCAAATATTATTACATCTTTGAAAAATTTAACAGAGCTGTGTGTGTAGGAGACAAGTAAGGCTTATTCTTAGGCTTATGGCCAAAAAACCCAGCCTCTCTTATCCTCCTCTGGAATGTAGAATTAGATATTAGATTACATACTCTTCTCTTACTTCAGTCTGGATCTCAGGAGCTGTTTTGTATTGATTCGATTTGCATTTCCTAACAATCAGTCTGTCTTCATGGAAGTATTTTTTTCTTTTCTTTCCAAGAATATTTTTATTTACCACTGAACCTAACAACTTGTTCTTTTTAAGAACTTTGCAAACAATTCTAGCAGCAATCTGTCTCTGAGTATAACCTTCTTCAAAAAATATGACAATTTTTCCTCTCAATTCTATGCTAATTCTACACCTTTTTGCCATAGGGACATAAAAACATTCAAAATAGATAACATTAAAACTTATAAGCAGCAGTTTTGTTTAACATGTCCATACCTTAGTGTCACTATTAAATACAGCTACTAATTTTAGCGAATTTTGTACTTTTCACTAAATTTAGTGCCCAAAAATTTAAGTAGCTGAAGATATTGAGGTTAGTGGTAAGGCCCTTACAAGCCCAGTGGCTGGTGGGTATGTACAATTACTTTACAACACCTAAATAATGGCAGGGAAGTTATCTTGAAGGAGGTGGAAGGTATTCAAGGAGTTATTTACTACTTCCACTTGAAGACCAATATCAAGCCATATTATTTCAAAATCAATAATAATTCTTGTATTTGCTGTTATTATTATGTACATGTAATAGTGAGGAGACAATCAGCCTAAATTAGTACCCTAAGATTACAAAATACATAAATATTCTACCCAATAATAATAATAATAATAATAATAATAATAATAATAATAATAATAATAATAATAATAATAATAATAATATTATTATTATTATTATTATTATTATTATTATTATTATTATTATTAAGGTATTACATCACCTACAGGACATGTACATTGCAGTACCCATGTAAAAATTACACCATTTTTGTTACTGAGCTAGAAGTGCATCCTTCCATTACACACACTTAATAACCATTTAACTATCCCCAAGGGAATTTAGGTGAGGTATCAAATTTTCCATCTGATGTTTAAACCAAAATAATGGACAGTATAGATAGTTTGTTCTTTGATGATACAACTTAGATTTAGCTCTTTGAGCACTTCTTTTTACTATATATTTTTAAAACTTTTAAATTAGCCACAGAATTGATCTCAGAGCTTCATTTTTTAAAAGTGTTTCTGGAAGAGGGGGCATGCCTGTAGACACCTCTAATTGAGCAAGTAAACTTGTGAGTGTTCTAGCCTTGATCTGTCACCATACCTGTAGACACCTCTAATTGAGCAAGTAAACTTGTGAGTGTTCTAGCCTTGATCTGTCACCATGCCTGTAGACACCTCTAATTGAGCAAGTAAACTTGTGAGTGTTCTAGCCTTGATCTGTCACCATGCCTGTAGACACCTCTAATTGAGCAAGTAAACTTGTGAGTGTTCTAGCCTTGATCTGTCACCTCCAATGTTTTACTAGTTCCTAGTTAGAAACTTATAACATTACATCATAGGCTATGCCACAAATATGACACCACATCAAAAATATATAAACAGTGAGTGGTGCTTGTAGTGGGAACCAGCAACCACTAAAACAGATTTTCCTAGGTCATAATGTCTGCAGGGTGGAAATAATGTAGCTAGTTATCTTTCATGCCTTTAGAGGATAAGTAACTGCATTATGGTGGGAGAGTGGTGTAGGTTCTATAATGTAACATCAGCTTTGTAGTGTGTGTCTAGGGAGGTAGGTTACATACTGAGACAAATATAGACTGCTTGACTATAAAATGTGACCTATTAAAACTGTTCACTTACATAATTATAATATTTGACCTACCTGAAAACACAAAAAATGTTGCACTCACCTTCTGTATTATCTTCGTGTAATGGTTTCTGGACAGACAATTTGGTTTGTCCACTAAGGCAAGATTGTTCGTTCTTGGTAGTTAAAGATTCTTCATCCCCTGCTTTGTGATCCTTGGCTAGACTATAAAATAGACTCTTGTCTAAACCAGAAACAGCTTCTGCCAGTTTCCTCCAGCTTGGTTGACAGTGCTTGTTAATATCATAGTTCTGCTGAAGCCAATGTTTTATGACTTCACTCAGACAAGGGCCACATTTAGAGTAGTCTGTAGAAATAGAGTCTATTGTACTTGGTCGAATCCCTAATTTACGACCTATATCTCTCCATCTTGACTCAAGTGGTTCAAGAGCTGACACTACTTCATTCCAGTCATCCTCACCTAAAATGTTATAACATTGATAATGTATGCGTCTAGTGTCGTGGTATACATAATATTGAGAGTAAATGCATCTAGCGTCTGACTTAAACTACAACTTACTCAGTGTTTTTGCACAAATAGTCTGTAACACTTCTTTCACATCACCATCTATATTATATTATAATATATTATATTATATTATATTATATTATATTATATTATATTATATTTTATATTATTATATTATATTATATTATATTTATATTATATTATATTTTATATTATTATATTATATTATATTATATTACATTACATTACATTACATTATATTACATTACATTACATTACATTATATTACATTACATTACATTATATTATATTATATTATATTATATTATATTGAAGTGATTATTATTAACATTATTATTGTATAATTTATCTTCTCAGACTTATTGTATCACAGAGGTAATTACTAGCTACTAATTCAGGATATGCATAGTAGAAAAAAAAGCACTAAAATGAAAAATGGTGTGACCAGGACACTTCTGATATTTCTTCCTGTTAGCTATGCTATGCTGTACATATAGTATTTACCAGTGTAAGGTCCTGGGTTTGATTCCACATCTCCTGATAGTAACAGCAGGAACTGAGATAGATTTGCTCTGTGATATCTATCAAAACGATGAGCCTTAGACATAAAGTATAATCTTTGACTCCAGACTAAAGTACTTTCGGAAACGGTTATCTCAAACAGAAGCACATGGTGAATCGAATACTTTACAACATATTTGGCTTTATTTCTGGAAGTAGACCTTTTCCTGTGGAACTTTACTTTATGGCAACGTGTGGTGTGAGACAATTTCTTTCTCCCCTTGAAGCAGGTTGGAAAATGTCTACTAATCAAATCCAGCTTATTGAGACGAAGGAGAGATGTCTTGTTAGAAAACTTTGCTTTTCGGCTATGGGTTAAATGTGGCTGTTTCTTTTTCCCCCAGAAGTAGATTACAATAAGAGTTATTACCATGGCAAGTCCACTCAGAGGGAGGAATGTGTCCTTCTCATACTCCCGGCTAGTGATGAGGGAACGTCTCATCTCCCATTGAGTCAGCCTACGCATGTAGCAGCGAATGTCATAAGGATGTGAGAACGAAAAACGGGATTTACGAGTCATAGCCTGCAGTAATAAATTGTTCATAATTTCAACAGAAAAATTTTTCCACTGATATTCATGTAATGACTCCTTCTTATAAATTTAACTTTTATCATCTCAGGACTTTAGACTTAGCTAGTTGTCTATATCTGTATTACAGTGCAGTTATACAGTTTGACCTCTTTTACATACTGTATGTTGTTTCATATGAGCTAGTTTTGATGTTACAAGTAGTCCATACAAGCCTATAGCAAGCAATTTATTAAGTGATGGAGGTGTTCCTGGATCATAGTTGTACATGGATAGGTTTTGACTTGCTGTAGTACACTAAATCTCATCAAAGAAGTATGATACAAAACAGCATCTTTTGATTTATCATAATATGAAAGGTGAAACAACATACAAACAATAAAAAGAGGTTAAACTCTATAACTGTACTCAGCATGCTTTAAAGGGGGATGGTAGGCCAGGTTAGTGAGTATAGGTAAATAATGTCCCTGAAGTCTAAAAGCCGTTAACTATGTGATTGTAGACTTTGTTCCTAGCTGCAGCAGTACTGAATGGCCTGTAAGGAATGTTATTTTTGATAATGGTTTAGATATACAGAAATGTAATGGCTTACACTTGATCATAATTAGTTCTGCACCAGTTCAAAAAGTCTTGATAGGACAAGTATGTATGTCCATTGTATCTTTAAGTATACCCTCAGAATGAATTCAGTTTGTTTAGAGTGGGTGTGAACAAACAGCATGTGTCCTTATATGGAAGGTCTAACTAGTACTACACATACCATTACCTTGTACATAATTAATATGGACAAAGTTTAATAGTGTAATTCTGGAAGTCAAATATTTTGATAGCCAGAAATATTAACTAAATACCAATAATATTGATTAATCTAATTAATGATACTATACTGTCTCCATTAATAAGAATACCTCAACTAAATATTTCCAGAATTACAGTACTACAAAAATAGTATTATTCACGAAGAATAATATTAACTACTGACCAGATCAAGACTATCAAGGACAGAGGTCATGATAATTAAAATTCTGTTAGTTAGGCCTAACAACATAATTATTATATTGGACTTTTTCCACCAGTTGTTAGTTCAGAACTAGAAATTCGCCATGTTACTCAGTGGAGTAACCATGGAATTGTTACAAGGGGTCTTTGATAACAGTGTTTATTTAGGAAGAGTGTCTTCAAGAATGTTTTCACCCACAAACCACACACATTTTAATAATAAATTCCTGACCTATAGCTACTCCCATACAAAACATACATCTGCCAAGATAGGCAGAATGTTTCCGCTTAACTTACTACGTATAGCTAGATAGATAGCTACAAGTCAATTCAGCTCTATCACTCGGAACAGGACGGACGGACGGACGGAGACGGACGTAAAGCGTCGACGAACAATGTCGACCTCAACCTGATCAAATGAAGGATTTAGCTATTATCTCTGATCATTAGAAGAACCAGCTAAACACATATAATCATTAGAAAAACAAAACTTGTGGGTGTGTCAGAACTGGGTGTGTCTATTCATTATTATATGAATGTGTCTAAACTTATCATATTCATGGCATTAACTTCATTAACTATCACTGCAATGCAACATCAGATATTCAGTGTTTACTGAATATTACTCCTCTGAGTAGAGAGGCTACAATAACATTGCATCCATAGCTACATACTCACATGATATATGCATTCATGCATGGCTAATCTGGCATAGCTATTAGCTACCTACAATTAGTGTTTTCATAAGCTCTTTATGTTTAGGATCAGCCCACAGATTGAGCTGCTTGGAGTGGTGGAACCAGGAGTGAGCAGTGTGGCCAGGTTGCTGTCTAAAAATAATCCACAGAGTAAACAAGTACCCAATGATTGTGTGGTGAATTCACCCCCATGTTTGGGCCCAGATATAGAACTTGAAAACTCACCACTAGCTACTTTGGTAAGCTGGAAGACTCACCACTACTTTGGTTAGCTGGAAGACTTGTCACCACTTTTGGTTACTATTACATTGCTAATCAGCTAGATAGAGGGTCATTATTAATATTTAACTAGAATAAAGGTAATAGGACAAAATCAGCAATAAGCAGAAAAATCCACAGAACTCCTTGATCCATCCACACACAATTTTCTCCTCCAAATTATGTGTGGATAAATCCACAAACCTGGCAACACTGAGTGAATGCCCTTTACTCCCTTAGGTATACAGTTTAGCCTAACACTGGAATGAAAAAAAAAAGCATGAGGGAGGGAGTTAGCTTTTAAATATACCACAAAGGAATTGAACTCCTTCTAATACTAGCTAACACCTGCTCTGGAGGATCTAGGTAAGTAGCTATTGAGAGGAGGTGTATTTGATACATCTCTGGATAGACTTGTGGACTTAGATCATTGTTATTGCTTTTTTGTCTTAATTAAGTGTCATCATGTTATCATAATAGCTAGAACGTTCCATGTCATAATGATAATAATAATAATTTAATATTTGTAATTCCCCAATTTTTGGGGCGGGATGAATTTACTGGCCTGATAATGCTGCATGCAGTGGTAGCATCATTTACTGAGTCTCTCTCCCAGTCTCTATTGCAGTAGGATCAATCTTCTAACACATGGCATGTAAGTTGGTTAGCTTTGATTTGCCGTCCCCATATTATATGGACAGCCGGCTAGCTATCTAGCTAGTTAGCTCGCTATGTAATTCTAGATGAGGAGTCTCCTTAGTGGAGTCTCTAATGTGGCGGGTATTATCTAGCTAAGTGACTAGGTATTTTTGTGGTTGGTCTGTATGTAGCTTATTTGGGTCAGTAATGTGCTGCATGTGGAGGTTGTCTTCAGTGGTAGTCTTTAATTAGGAATATTGTCTGTTATCTAGCTAAATCCACTCTATATGTGTAACTAAAGCATTGTGAATGACTTAGCTAGAAATCTGCTGCATATATAGTGTGTGCTATAGCCATTATAACTACAGGTTCTGAAGGGAAGTAAAGATGGTACTTGTATTGATAGCTACATGACACTCCCATTTTTCCTGCATTTGGTGTCTGTGAATTTGTGAACCTGTAGTGGAACCTCTACTCCAACTGACACCTCTGTATGATGCGGAACTCCTCTATTCCAACTCCCTGAAATGAAGATACCTCTATATACAGTGGAACTCCTCTATTCTAACTCCCTGAAATCAGGATACCACTGAATACAGTGGAAACCCTCTATTACAACTCCCTGAAAGGAGGACACCTCTGTATACAGTGGAACTCCTCTATTGCAACTCCCTGAAATGAGGATTATTAAATGTTTGTTTTCCTTACTATATATAGCTAGTGAGGAAGGCACTATGGATTTAAAGTTAGGAGAACACATACTGTATATAGATGATTGATAGAGTAACTGAAAAACTGCTGAAATCCAGCCTAACCCCTGAAATCCAGCCTAACCCCCTGAAATGAGCCTAACCCTCTGAAATGAGTCTAACCCCCAGAAATGAGTCTAACCCTTTAATCAAGACACTATTATTGGTCAGACATTGGAGAATTAGACATCTCCTCAATGGTAGTCCTTACACCCTATTGGCTGTAAGGGGAGTACTGCACTACCCTCTGAAATAAGGACACCTTATACAATGTTATTACCCCCACCCCCTCCCCTCCTGAATGTCTACCCCACTTTAATGTGTACTTAATTTCTTGAGTGTCTGGAAAAGGGAAATTTCTCTGACACATTTATAAATGAATTATTCAGAGGGTAAACAATGAGTTCCACTAAATAACAGCAACTTGAGAATTTTACTCTCAGTGGTGCAGCTGCTGTCATTTCTAAAACAGCTGCTGCTCCCATTGAACGAGTCAAACTGCTTGTTCAGAATCAGGATGAAATGATGAAGGCAGGTCGTTTATCAGAGCCTTATAAGGGAGTGATTGACTGTACTGTCAGGACTTTTAGGACATGTTTCTGTGCTATGAACAATAGTTAGCCAGTATAATTATAAGCTGGTCACTATATACAGTGAAACCACTAACCTCCTGAAATGAGGACACCTCTGTATGTGATGCAATCCCTCTATTTCATCTCCCTGAAATGAGGACACCTCTGTATGTGATGCAATCCCTCTATTTCATCTCCCTGAAATGAGGACACCTCTGTATGTGATGCAATCCCTCTATTTCATCTCCCTGAAATGAGGACACCTCTGTATTGGGGATACTTGGATGCCTTAAATAACAGCTTATGTATTAATGTTTATAGAACTTCACCCCCTGAAATGAGATTATCCCTCTAATCAGGACATTTTAATTAATTTTGTCACGAGGTGGAATAGAGTTTTCTGTTGTAGCAGATAACTTGTTGTGTTTCTCTGTATATATTAGTAATGTGAGAGGAGGGTGGCCACTAATTATACAGGTCCCACTATATAAGCAGGACTAGGGTCTGGCACATTCTGCCTTTTTTTTAACCTATTCTGCTCTGCTCCACTGCTTTTGTAATCCTCCCTATTTTACTTCTAGAACTACCTATTTTGCTCAAAATTCTGCCCAATTTTTGGTGAAAAGTATAGTAATGCATGACATATTAGTGGCTGTTGTACTGCATCATAATGGAAGCTTCTACGTAGTCATCCAAACAGTTAGGTGTGGATGCTCCAAAAGCATTATTGAGCAAGGAGAAGACTCTGCAGTAGCAAATGATGTCTGTAGCATTGATAATGATAACAGTAACAAGTCACTAACAACTCTGACATGAGTCTGTGACAGACCAGTAAAACTACCAACAGAATTTCACCTATTTTGTCCCTATTCTGCTCAATGCTTTAGCATACCTATTTCACCCAAAATTCAGCCGATAGATTGTGCAAGATCCTAAGCAGGACACCTCTGTATTCCAGCCAACTAGTTGCATCCACAAGTAACCACTTCCACTATATAATGCCTGCAATGAGTGGATGAGGTTACTTCCCATACCTGACTGTACTGTATAATACAAACAGATGGGCATTAAATAGAGACAACATTGAATGAAAGGTCCTTCAATAGACATGTCGGCAGAAACAATGGGAGACTGTGTAGGCTACAGACATGTGAATAAGACAGCTATAATCTGTTAATGTTGTGGACATGCAGTGTATTTATTAGTTAGCTCTCACAACTCCCCACCCCCTCCCAGATGGAACCCTTTACCCCCATCTCTGGGTGTAGGTAAGCAAGGTGTCAAGTAAGAGATAACGTCTTCAAAGTTCTTTATACTTCCTTTTCATTCATTCTCTAGTTTCTTATTAACTAGACAAAATGTCCACTTCTAATTAAGAATTATAGCAATAGAGGTTTATAGATTTCTCTTTTGGTGCTGTACCTCTAGTACTAATGTGTATACCTCCTTTATTAAGGCTATTATCCTCTCTCTGGAATTATAGTTTTTTGTAGCTTTTTGTTAAAGAACTTTTGCTGAAGTCATTTCTAATTACTGTTTTGTCTTGACATAGAGCAATTTTCTGAGCAATTCCATTAAGAAGTGGCCGTGATGTGGTGATCTTTGTCTATTTTCTAGTCACTGCTCAGTAACCATCTCCACATGCTTTATAGAAAGTGGAAAACACGCAGGTATATATGACCTCTGTCTTCATCCTTGAAGTATCTCTGTACTATTGCTTGTCCTCCTGCATGTTTGTGTCCATTGTTGTATACTTTAATTCCCTTTTCAAGCTCCTCGGGGAATAGTTCTTTACCTGTAGGTACTCTGAGGTTATTCTTCCTCCATTTGTTAAAGAGAATGTAGAGATGGCTTAATTTTAGGGTTTATATTCCTATCAGCAATAAGGTGGAGGTCGTCAGAGTACATTAAGATTGTTAGATATTGAAGGTGTGCACTAGATAGAGAATGACCTTGTTTAATTAGATCATAATATTTTTATTTTGTTTCTTGTGATATTGTCTGCATCTGTCACACTGATGAAGTGATTGTGTGTATGTTTTGAGGTCAACTTGTAAAAGGAATCCTTTGGTGAGGTTTATGGGGTACTAATATGGTTCTAATGATCTGTGTAGGAGGGCCAGTATGTTTTATGTTATGTTGCTTGTGAGTTGTTTTCAATACTCTATCACACTTGGTATGTTTCCCTCTGTGCCTTCACTAGTGCTTGCATCTTAAACCAGTTTGAGTTGTCCATGTCAACTAGCATTTAGGACTCTTAGAAAACATATAAAGTCCTCATTGCAACATCATTTACTGAGGCTCTATCTCTCATAGCTGCATGCAAGCAATAGATTAGATGGTCATATACCTAGATCAGTAGAGAGAGTAGTAATTAATTGCCGGGAAACTTCTTCCACAGTTAAGCTTTTTTCCAGCAGCATTAAGCGTACTACCCTCTGGTTATAGTGTAACACAACCACCATGGCCTCGCATACATGCCTAGTTTCATCAAAGATCACAGGCACATGTCTAGCTGCTATAACATTGACTTTTCTTTTTTCTTCATCAAGAATGCACGGTATCAAATCCCCCAAGTGTTGACTCCCAGACAAACTGTAAGCACTTTCTTCTAGTAACACCCTGAAAGAATCTATTTTAGCTAGTAGAGCACCTCCAGGCAAGAAACTTGATACAACTTTATACTGGTATACATGTACTTTGTCAGGGAGATTCTCACCAACAGGATTGTTAGATTGTCCCTGCAAATGCTATCTGACAACCTCGACGAATAGGTTCCTCTGGACGTCTATGCAACGCCAAGCGCCCCAGAAATGGACAAAGTTATATTAAAAATGAATAATCAATTCCGAGCTCTCTCTCAAGCCTAGAGAACTATTATAATATCTAGTCTAGAGTTAATAATAAACAAGTCCTGAATCAGCTAATTAATTAAGTGATAGAATGTTTCACAATAATTGTGTATGCATGAATTCATAGCTTTGATGTTGCTGCAAGCTCAGGCTTGCATCTGGCAATGTTCCTAGTGTTAGTAGCACTGTGCTACTGTTGGGTTGTGGGTGGGTCATCTGTTAGAGGGTGTCTCCCTCTAACAAGGATGGACTTCTTTTTCATACATTAGCAATGTCTCCCTCTCTTTTCCTTTGTCTGCAGTTTCTTCTTACCACTTCCATGTTTAACAGATGATATATGGCTGCTGTATGACACTCTTCTTCACAGACAAGGGGTCTCTACATGCGGTACAGAATAGCTTGCTATTAGAAACAGTTAGGCATTCATTAGGAAACTCTCTGACTCGACTAGCTGGAGATATCTTGGGCTCAGTTGTCACAGCTGTCTTGCTTCTCTTAGAGCTTCTGGCAGGATTTCTAGAAACTCTTCTCTTCCTAGCTAAATTTGAAACAGTAAGAGCCTTAAGTTTACTCAAAAGGGTTGTTACAACATCAGACTCATAACTAGATGACTCTTCTGGTTGAGAAGAGCTGGACAGAGTTTGTATACTGAATGAGTTTCCCATAGTTCAATGATTAATTTGACCATGTGGTGGGTCACGTGAGTTCATGTAGTGATTATGTAACCTCTGTAACTACTCATTATGCCCATTATGCTAACTTATACCAATACTGCTTACCAATACACAAATATACTCAAAGTTATGCTGGCATAATTGAGGTAGCCCTATATATTATAGCCACCATAACTTTGTTGTTGTTGGTCCCCTAACCTTAATTTTAGTATCAGAAGATAGCTTGTTTCAAATGCTTTCCAATGATATGCTTCAGAATCATTTTAGAGCGTGTATAGCAGTGTCCCACCCACCCACTCCCATAACAGCATGTATAGCAGTGTCCCACCTACAGACCTCATAACAGCATGTATAGTAGTGTCCCAGCCACCCCCATAACAGCATGTCTAGCAGTGTCCCACCCACCCACCTCCATAACAGCAGATTCATCCCACACAAACTTCAATAGTAAACAGTCTATTAGACACTTCCCATTTATGGAGATGTACAATAAGTGGTTAGATTAGCTACAAAAGCACTCACAAGTGTATGACTACACATGTAGGCCTAGTATGTACTGTATGTCTCATATGTATGTATATATACATATAATTAGTGTATTACAAGTGACACATGAGTCATGCTACAAAATGACATGATTATAATAAAGCACTAAAGTACAACCTTTTCTAGAGCAGAAACTAGGGAATTGTAATTTTAGTATGTGGGGTAATCATATATGGGTGTGTGGAGTGCATGGATAGAATCCTCCATAACTTGACAATGGAGCATCAAAATATTTAAAACAGAAGTTATGTAAGGATAAGAAAAAAAGCCCCTTAATCTATAATACTTAGTGTAGTGTGTCAGCATAGACATCTGTATAGTAGGTAGAAGGTAGACATACGCATGTATTAATAGTTTGGCGTGTGGGATGGCTAGTATAGTAAAACTCTGTATACTAGTTTTATTTTTTCACTTGTGTAGGTTACTGCTATTGGGAATCAGGAGGAGCAGTGAGTCAGCTACACTCTCACAACACCAGAAATAGCATAAAGTGATAATAGTGGCCCAAGGAATTAGATCTTCAGCATCTGAAGGGGTAATGGCTGAGGATATGATGTCTTGAAGATGTTGAGGGATGCTTGGGTGAGTGGAAAGGAGGTACTTGTCAATGTACTAAATGAAGGTAGTGTGCTTTATGATAATTGAGAGGGTTTAATCCAGGGAGAGGGGATTAGGAGACAATAGCCCCCTCAAGGATTCTATTAGCTCCCTGAAGGAATACATTTGACCCCACCTAATACAGATACAGAATACTATACAAACCCCACCCCCCTCACCAAGGGATACACAGACTTCCCCCATTATTTTAGTTACATTCACTTTGCCCCCTCAAAATAACATTTCTGTATAAACACATCACCTAGCTGCCTTTGTTCTTTCTAATTCACATAGGAGAGGACAGTAGCCCTGAGAATAGCTCAGATCCTCATAAAGAGCTATGTAAGTTAATTCCATAAACGTCTATTAGTTAAGGTGTTTTCCCTTATAGTGGTGGAGAACAGATCAGGAAGCCAGTAGCATTTCTGAGGAAAGGCACTGCAGATAGGGAAGAAGGTTGGTGTGTACTGCTTGGAGTATCTCATATACAATGCTTACTTCCCTAGTTATGCTGTCATGCTTCCTTCATCACCAAGTAAAGGAGGCTGTGCTGGCACGAAAACGGCTAGTACAAGAGGAAGATAAGGCCTGAGAGAATTCTGTGTGTCTTGAAGAAGATGTGTGCATTCAAAGTATTCAGAATTATGAGGCATGTGTGCTCTAACTAATGTCCTAGATGTGCTACAATCTTGTGTGGTACTGTGGAATATGTGCCAGGAAAATAAATGAGAAAACAGAAGACTCTATGAAATGTGACTCGTGTCTAACATGGTATGACCCACTGTATGATGTGTATGTGGTAAATTCACTCAGGATATTGTAATTCCCTGTGTGTGGAAACCCTTTTAATAACAGTGGCCATAATCCTGTGATGTCCACATCTTTAGACAGTATGTTAACTCATAGGATATAGTATTTCCTGAGATACTGGAGTTGAGTGCAGGTTTTAAGTATGTATAGAGACCAAGTGTTTTGGGAAAGAGAGATAGGACATGTTATATTGTGTTCTATTCAGAGGTGGTCTGTTTATACAGTGTAACCTGTATATAGTGGTCACCCTTATGTAACCTGTATATAGTGGTCACACTTATGGAACCTGTATATAGTGGTCACCCTTATGGAACCTGTATATAGTGGTCACCCTTATGGAACCTGTATATAGTGGTCACCCTTTATGGAACCTGTGTATAGTGGTCACCCTTATGGAACCTGTATATAGTGGTCACCCTTATGGAACCTGTATATAGTGGTCACCCTTATGGAACCTGTAATAGTGGTCACCCTTATGGAACCAGTATAATAATAGTGGTCATCCTTATGGAACCTGTATATAGTGGTCAATCTTATGGAACCTGTATATAGTGGTCACCCTTATGGAACCTGTATATAGTGGTCACCCTTATGGAACCTGTATATAGTGGTCACCCTTTATGGAACCTGTGTATAGTGGTCACCCTTATGGAACTTGTATATAGTGGTCATCCTTATGGAACCTGTATATAGTGGTCACCCTTTATGGAACCTGTATATTGTGGTCATCCTTATGGAACCTGTATATAGTGATCACCCTTATAGAACCTGTATATAGTGGTCATCCTTATGGAACCTGTATATAGTGGTCATCCTTATGGAACCTGTATATAGTGGTCACCCTTTATGGAACCTGTATATTGTGGTCATACTTATGGAACCTGTATATAGTGATCACCCTTATAGAACCTGTATATAGTGGTCACCCTTTATGGAACCTGTATATAGTGGTCACCCTTATGGAACCTGTATATAGTGGTCACCCTTTATGGAACCTGTATATAGTGGTCACCCTTTATGGAACCTGTATATAGTGATCACCCTTATAGAACCTGTATATAGTGGTCATCCTTATGGAACCTGTATATAGTGGTCATCCTTATGGAACCTGTATATAGTGATCACCCTTATAGAACCTGTATATAGTGGTCACCCTTTATGGAACCTGTATATAGTGGTCATCCTTATGGAACCTGTATATAGTGGTCACCCTTTATGGAACCTGTATATTGTGGTCATCCTTATGGAACCTGTATATAGTGATCACCCTTATGGAACCTGTATATAGTGGTCATCCTTATGGAACCTGTATATAGTGGTCATCCTTATGGAACCTGTATATAGTGGTCACCCTTTATGGAACCTGTATATAGTGATCACCCTTATAGAACCTGTATATAGTGGTCATCCTTATGGAACCTGTATATAGTGGTCATCCTTATGGAACCTGTATATAGTGGTCATCCTTATGGAACCTGTATATAGTGGTCATCCTTATGGAACCTGTATATAGTGGTCATCCTTATGGAACCTGTATATAGTGGTCATCCTTATGGAACCTGTATATAGTGGTCATCCTTATGGAACCTGTATATAGTGGTCACCCTTTATGGAACCTGTATATTGTGGTCATCCTTATGGAACCTGTATATAGTGATCACCCTTATAGAACCTGTATATAGTGGTCATCCTTATGGAACCTGTATATATATCTGGTTATATATACCTGTATATATCTGATACTCTCCCCCTCACTGTGGCCCTATGACCAAAAGATCAGCTTTTTGCCTCACCCATGGTAAATTTACTACTAGACCTATGTTAATGTATTGTGAGATTAACTCTGGACACACTCTTAGGCCTGAGAGTATATCTCTCTGCTAGGAATAGTGACTCATTATTTAAAAACCCTTTACCAAAGCCTATGTGAACCCTTTACCAAAGCCTTGTGAGCCCTTTACCAAAGCCTGTGTGAACCCTTTACCAAAGCCCTGTGAACTCTTATTATTGAAGACCCTATTTTTGAACCTATAAACTTGAAGACCCTTTACCAGAGTATTTTTGAATCCACACCCCCATTATTAATATTGTAGTGTGTATTGGTATGTAGTAATATTAGGTCTTTATTCTATTGCTATGTGATTAAGTATTGTCATAATGTTGTATTGTAAACTAGAATCAGATGAAGTGGTAGAGAATAGTTAATAATTCAGTCAGGAATGTCATGGAAAATGTCCATTAATTTATTATCCAGTATTAATATAGAATTTTATATTTGATGCTATTACTGTGTCATCCATTGAGTACATAACTTTCACCCGCCCACACAATTATCTTTAGTAATAATTATGTTATTTTCCATATCCTATCACTTGTTGAACTTCCCATAGTTCTAATCTCTCTATCGTAGTCATTGTGATATGTTTCTTTCCATTTAGTTGTCTCTCCCATCTCACCAGTCTCAGTTCTCGGTCCATTTATTCCCAGTAATGGTAAGTAAATAACTATCTCTCTTTACCAGTGAAAGATGAGCTTTTATTAAAGCATGAAATCACTATATCATAATATTTACATCCATTTGAGGAGAGTTGAGTTTAGAAGTTTCATAGCTGATGTTTAAAATAGAGCACACTGTGTGTATACTTTAACCTTTACTTGCATTACATGAATAATAATGATATATTATTCAGGACTGAGTCTATATAGACTAATGTAATGTAATCTTGTTCTATTCTATTTTACAGTCAGCTCTCATTATAGAATACTCATTATTTATTATAGAATACTCATTAATATTAATGAATAGGCAGTAGAATATTTGTACTTTGACCTCTACTTCTATACCATGAATAATGATGGTAAGTGCAGGGCATAAAGACTAACTTTTCCCATTTTGTTTCCTCTGTAGATTCAAATTGTCGTGACTGTCAGGCTATTGCTTACCGTGATCCAGCCTATAGGTGCCCAGTCAGTTACTGTTGAGATGTGTTGGTGAACTATTCCAAGCCTCAAAGACTGGAAGCAGTTAGCTAATTCCTAATCTTTGTAACACTATCATTGATGTGTAAACATTCTTTATACAGTTATGATTATTTTCCTGCTATTGATTTATACTTGGACAATGATAATAACTTTATTTTACTTTTATACTAATAATTATGTATTCAGTTACTATAAATAATTATATATTTTTAGTAGGTAAAGGGTCTCTACAATAAAAGGTCAATACAATGGAAGTGCCACATTGATAATTAATATTAATTTTAAGGGCTAGGCCGCTATGATGTTATATGAATGGGTAACTTTGCGCTTCTACTAGTGCTCAGAGCAGAAAATAAAAATAATCAGATCTGTGGTAGTTAGCTATATACAAGCTGATAGTCTATATATTATTATACCTAATAATAACACTACTAGGTACTACTACATACTATAATATTAGCAAGTCCCTGTGGATAATAGTGCTGTGTAATAATAACACTATATACTACTATGATACTATTATCAGCAAGTCCCTGTGGATAATACGTAGTGAGTTTTATATTGTGAGAAAGGTTCATAGAAGTCAACTTACAACATTACTTATAACTTGGTTATAAGCACTGTTTAAGGTTTATGGGTTCAGTTTAACCTATTCCTTATAGCAGTAAAATAAGCTTGTTATAAGACACAATATAGTTATAAGATAGTGAACATATTTGTCTGTAATAGGAGATCAGCTAATGTCAATGAGAAGTAACTATATACCATAAGGGAGAAAATAATATTATTTCCTTCTATGAGAAAATAATGGAGCTATAATAGGGCAAAGAAAGGTATAGCCTTTTTGTTGTGTTTATTGGTAGCACACTTGCAGCTGTGTCGTTGATGGAGACACATACAAAGATTATTGAACTGAATGATATATGACTTCACAATACTGAACTGAACTGAGAACTGAATGAATTACACATGCACATGAGTATTATAATGATATGATATAATAATTGAGTTTACCACACTTTCCTCCTATTCATAATTAGCTATAATAATAATAATTATTATTTAATAGTCTGAATATCCCATTCCTTACCAATATAATTATTAATAATAGAAAAATATCAATTCTATTTATATAGGCTTTATCTGTGAAAATTTATATCTCCACAATTTAGACAACTTGATGTTGGTGAATAGGATGATGCAAATATGGTTACCATAGCAACAATCAGGATGTGACCACAGAAGAACTGTTCTACTAGGGCTTCTACTAGAACAGTTTACCTTTTTGACCTTTTCAAGGTTTAAAGCCTCATTAGGCTGGAATAATTCTTTTATTCCAGCAGGCGTCTATTCCCAAAATTATTCTCTCTGTCTCCATCAACACTCTCTCTTATCACAGTCTTTCTCATCCAGTAAAGCCAGCGCTTCATCAGTAGTGTAGAAGTTGCTAGCCATTTACTCAAAAACTTTCAATGGCATGCTAATCATAGGCTTTCTTGGTATATACCAAAATGAACTATGAACACTAAGCTATCCATTAAATTTTATGCACAAAATAATTTCTTGCAATGAAGTATGGTAAAGGGACTATTTTTGCAAAAAATCATGATACAGTATGGTACAAATGACCCCCTTAGGTAAGGAATGAGATATTTATACATCACAACACTGAGGACATGCTCCTCCTCCACCATGGTCTGGATATTTAAAATAGTTGACATAATAATATGCCAAAAAATCAGCACTGCAGGTTGTAGCTACCATAGAGGGATGCTGTAACCCTGTTGCCCACAGTCTAACAGCATGTCAGACCAGGAAATGAAGTATGGAGCAATCAATGGAGGGCATAGAGTCACTGGGATAGCAGCCTCCATACTTTATTCCCTTCACTTCAAAGATCCTGTCACAGGTGTCCACACAGTAGGCAAAATTTAAAAGAATAAAGGGCTACCATAAACATCAGTAGCCATCTACTTAGATGAATTTATGTGAATGAAATATCATAACAAAACTGCCAGGAAAGCACTTGATGGGATTTTCCCCCAACACCCCTTAGTGCACACACACTGAGGCCATGGAATATTCACATCTCATGCAGTAATAAATAGTCATTATACAAGCTACAAACTGTCCTCACAAGTGAACTTAAAAACTGTAACATTTTTACTTTAAAAGCTGTTGTAGCGTGCTCAGTAGCATTGTTAGTATAACTATACTATACGTATAGCCATCCTCTGCCGTAGCCAGCAACGAACTTCATTTTTGGAAAAAATTATTACATGGAAATTTACAAAATTAATAGTATTAAATGTACTACATAAAAATAAGTTGTGGGAGACTAGTACTCTATTTAACTAACTGACCAAGAGATTCACAATATCAAGATTTCTAATAGACTAACAATAAAACACAGTGCAGTCAGAGGTAGTTAATGCTCTTACTTCATGTACTTGCTTCTAATCTTATCAGCTAAGTTAGGATGGTCCACTGTAGGAGACTCCAGGGCCTCCACCAGTGCATTCCACGAAGGTTGGGGTTCTACACGATTCAGCCATTTGGTTAGAATTTTTCTAAAGCAATCTTCAACTTTCCCTTGACACTCGGTACTGATAATATCCAGAGTAGATGTTTCGACATCCAATTCCACACCAATGTTGTACCATTTACCTCTGGCCTCCCACAACACTTTAAGAACAGTCTTCAAATTAAGGGAACCTAAATGATTACAAATGAACATGTAAAATAAACCAATAATAATATAATATATTATGTGTTATTATAGAGCTATTATAGCTAATATGTAACACAGACAAGCATCAACATTCAGACATGACAGCACTATACTAAACATGTACACACCTTGTAGAGCAGTGGAATCTGAATGATCTTGCCACATCAAATGATTAGATGTCAAAGGTCCAAACTTGTTTGTGTCAATGTTACATTTCCACAGCCCTTCACAAAATGTAGCAATGTGAGGATCACCAACACCACAGGGACAAAGGAGAGCTGGAGATGGGGTAGCGTTATTGTACCCGAGAGTTAAAACAGCTTCTTTGATACCTCTAAGAATAGCTTGGCGGACAATAGAGCAAAATTTACTGCATACTTTACTAGAGGTGTTGACATGAACTTCAAAGTGTTTAAAGGTGTCTATTAGTGTGACTGAACCAGGATAGCCAGGAACAGAGAACTGGATACAGTTGCGGTATAAAAGAGCTGGAGTGTTGGAATAAGGAAGTAAGTTAATCTTCCAAGGACAAGGAAACTGGTTGTCATGGGACACAAGAAAGCAGCTAAGTGTGCAGTAGGTACCGAGTCGAGGAGCTCCAAGTGGGAAGTCTAGAGTGAGGGCAACTGCTGGAGAATCTTCAGAAACACGACACTTAGAAATCTCATCATCATCCAGAACCGGAAGAAGAGCGGGCATGAAGAACTCTGTACTACTGAACTCAGCTATGATCAGTAATTTCTTAAACAGCTTAACTATCTCTTTTGGAGTGAATAGACCAGGTACATAATGCTTCTTGAACTTATCTTCACAAAGGAACTTCAGAGTAAAGCGGCCATGATCCCTGAATTTCTGCATATCTCCTGAAATGACTAAGCTTCCACCTTTTTTCAAGTGGTAGGTTTCCTCTACAAGCTCGGTAACTTTGTCCAGGAGGACCTGAGGGTTAGTGAACACAACACCTGGAAGAATTTCAGGGAAGTAGAAAACAACGGACATCTCATCTAGAAACTGGAGAGCTGCATCAAGTGTGTGCTCATCAAAGTGAAGATCCAGTGCCGCTTGAAGACATTCTTCTTTGCTTAAGACTCCTTTACCCGACTCTTCCAAGAGGAGTTCTAGACCGTAGTACTGGAGGGGAACGTCTATTGGCTCTGGACTGCACTTTGTCAAGATGTCATGCTGTATTAGCTTCACCATAGACTTTTCGTGATCTCCTGGATTCTTAGCATTCACAGGGAATATAAATTTATCTTCGTAGTACATGACTTCATCCATGAACATTGGAAGTAGTAACTTTTCCAGCTTCTTGTTTTTCTCCTCTCTTGTTTCGGTAGTACACTTAGATTCCTCGTCCAGGTGGGTCCCTACCACCATGATCCTAGAGCATTCCTTGTCACTTTTGGTATTGGATCTGTGGGTATGTACTGTGCGTAGACAGTGCTCTATTAGCTGCTCATTGGTGTGAAAGGATTGGTAAGGGGTGCCAATGGGGCCGCTCTGGTTGAAATACTCTACCATGGGTTTAGTGGTTAGATCCTCTGAAAGTTTCAATACAAAAATATAAAGTGTCATTCTACGAAGGAACTTGGGAAGGATTTCGTGAAACTGAGGTTGTCCTCCAGAGTCGATGATCTGGAGCTTGTGGACGAAAGTTATGCTTTCTCTTGATGTGGAGAATGGGTCCATTAACTCAGCTAGGTCATTCTTTGTAGAGATGGCATGGAGAGTGCTGTCTCTATCAGGTTGTGAGATCTCACCTGCTGGAGTATGAAGTGTTGGTTTCGTAGTGGATGGGTCCATTTGAGGCCGAGTGTCTTTTTTTGAGTTTAATTGTTCTGTAGCACTACTCATGCCCACTTGCATTTCTGCCTCTTCATCGGAATCATTCTCTGAATCAGTCTGGTACCCAGTCACATTGACATCTTCTGAATTAGTCTGGTACATGGTCACATCGGCAAGTTGGCACTTTGCTCCCATTGCAGCTCTAGCTAGGATTTTTTTCCTCTCTCTTGGAGACAGCTTAACCCATTCCTTACTGGTTGTGTCTATTTGAAACAACTGGACTGGTCTGGCAGCCATTGGAGTACTCACTCGTACTTCTGGTGGAGAATTGCCTATTACCATCTCCAAAAAACTGGACTTTCCAGCACCGCCAGGTCCATAAAGGACAATCTTGTTAATTTGAGATTTGACATGTCCATTCTTCATGGCCTCATCACACAGTCGACGAGATTCTCTAGAACCTGAAATGTGAAAAGTAGCTATATAAAGTATTTTCAGTGTTGTGATTAGCAAACAATGTATCATCAATTATTAATTTTCATGCTAATAATGTGTGGGATACAGTGTTCAGAAACACATCCACTACATATTACATGTATTATAATATGTATATTATCATAACTCATCACTAAAATATATCAGAAATGGTCTATTCAGAATGAGTACACGTATAATTCATGTCAACTCTAGTTAAACTGACAATAATAAATACACTTCTTCATGATAACATTTATGATACATAGTCAGTGAAACCATGGGGGCAGTGGCCCATTCTCTAGGAGCAGTGCCCCCATTCTAAAATCAGTGACATAATTTACACAACAGCATGGCCATACAATAGACAGTGCTAAGACCTAGTCCACTCTTGTGGTTAATTAACAAGCCAGCTCTACATTATTATTATCTGATAATCATTCATGATTGAAACACTAAATTAGTGCTGCTCTATTTCCATCACCACTGTCACCAGTGAACACCCGTTCAGTTTTATGACAAGTCAAGACATATCCATGTTCCACTATGTCCAAGGCAAGACTAAACAATATCATGCTATTACATACACATAAGGACATTGCATAGGACACCTTTATATCATCAAACTCTCATAGACAAAATTATATTTTCACATTAATTTTATGCCATCATTGAAACATAGTACCAGTATGATTATCAGAGAATGTAACACTCTTCACCACAAATCTAGCTATAGTTGACCTGCCCACATACTCAAAATCATCTTCCTCTGCCTATGTGATACAAGCTCATGAAAATAGTGTGTTATTTCAACACCTGATTTTGGTGTCATAGTGGTCATTTAGCTGGGACTCCCTATAGGGTGTTAAGTTACACACCAATGGGTTGATGCTCATGTGGTATATATTTTATGCCATCTTGTGTTCATTTTGCACCTACATGGCACACCTATGCAGAGTACTACTTCAACCATGTTAAAATAAAACCATTAATTAAACATTGGAGTAATTTATAAAAATATCATCACAAATAATTAAAATATAAAATAAACATTAAAGTTATAAATATTGTAGAAGTTTAGTTAAAGTGGGCGGAGTCTTTTGAGTCCTTTAAATTGGAAACTGAATGTTGTGATAATATAAACACTCCAAACAGTGCCTTGAGATAAGTCATATCTAAGTCAATGAGAGCATCTTATAGGCTGTTAGATTCCATGGTTATGCTTCATATATAATACTGAATGCATACAACTAGGAGTGTGGCTGATACAACTTTGTAGTGTAGAAAAATGGCTTGCACTTCTATGTAAAGGAGTATTAGTCACAGAGCCTTATGATGATGAAGCTTTAGTGGCATCACTTTACAAGGGAGTAGGGGTAGTTAAAATATCTTCATCTTTATTAACCTCAATATATATTTTAGAGGAAACTCTAGTGCTAAATATAGAATACAAATCACACAAAATTTGTGTCTGATGCCTACAACAGGAACAAACTCTTTGAAGTCTTCTTCAGTCAGCTTTAAAAACTCAGATCATAAGCACCTAGTCAAAAAAGTTATCAGCTATTTCACCTGGTGTTCCTTTCTTGAAAAGATAATTCTGAAATTCACTTAGAAAAGACTCTATTCTAGTGTACCAACACCAGATTCTTTAACCTTATAAAAGTCAGGCTGTGTGTAGTTAGTTTTAAGTATGAATGGGAACATAAATACTCCCATGTGCATGCATTGTGTATTAATCACCTAGAATTCACTGTAACAGCCATAGAGGTGCCTACTAAGACTAGGGCTGAAGATGTATGGTACCTGGAGTGTACATTAACTACATACAAATCTACATACTTATTACAAGCCTCTTGTAATGTACTGAGCATTGAGTACATCACAACTCATATTTTTCCTAGCTACTAAATTTTAATTAGCTACCTCACTCTTGATAAACATCAGTGTAAACTAAAATTTACTCCATATTGCTTACTCTAATGATTAGTACCCAAAAGACACTATCATCACATTGCTTCTAGCCTCTAGCATCTAGACACTAATTTTTGAAAAGTGAGTAGTTTCTTTTGACTGCCAGTGTATACCTGTGACCCTTAACTTTAAACTATTTAGAAATATGGTAGAAATTGGAATAACTTTTATTAGAAGCTAAACTTAGAAAGATACATGTTAATAATGTCTAAACCACACAACTGACTACAGCAGACCAGGATCATAGTATTGACTAACCTTTAAGGTAGAGGGTCCTTAACACCTCCAGTGCTTCATGTTCTTCAAAAATATATAGACCATCAGCTATGTGTTGCCATGATGGGGCTGGGTGGTTGTTCAGATACCACTCACTGAGGGTCTCCTTACGCTTAGAGTCATTAGAGTAGATGTCATCATATACATCTTTAGGGATATTGAGACTATAGTGAACATAATCCATATCGTTCACATTCTCCATCAGCTGAGTGAGGTTAGTGAGAGTGAGGGAGGTGTCTGTGGGAGTTGATTTATATAGTTTATCTTAAACTCATTCTACACAAATAGAGTATATAAATATTGAGAAATACAGTAGGAAAAAATAATTGCTGGCTTTAAATTTGGCTCTTTTACAGCTACTCTTATAATATACTAATAACACAGACCTGAAGATAATAATCTCTGTAGGTTAGTAAACAGCTAATGATTATTAATAATGCAGTTTACAGGAAAGGATTTCAATACTAATAAACAATACACAATCAGCTCTTAATCTTCAGTAGATTAATAAATGCATGATTCTAAAGTATTGTGTTGACTTGTAGATGGATGACCTTAGTTTATACATAACAAGATTTAACTAGTCACAATATTAATAAATATCTACACATTATTACACTAATTAGAAGTGCTGACACTATCAGATAAAAGATATTCCAGGGGGTTAAATCCAGATGAGGGGTTAGGATATATTAGTTGGGTGGATGGACAATACAGACTGGATACAAGATATGTAATGAGTATTTTTAATCGGCTTATATTATTAACTTAGTGGTTAAGGAAGAGTAGAGGTAGCTATAAAGAGAACTCTCCTAGGGTTGTGGTAAATGATTAAATCTGTTTCTTTGTCAGTCTAACTGTGGTAATACTTCACACAATCTACATATCTCAGGTATACACCAGTTTAAAATTCACATTAGCTATTTCTCATTATAATCTGATATTGAGATAAATCTTTTACTACAGTGAAAATAGTTGAACATCAGCTATTTGACAAGTTTATAAAAGGTCCAATCTTTATATTTAGCTGATGTACCTCTCCTAAAACAAGAAATAAACCACACACTTACATGATATGCTACATAAGAATAGAATATAATTCACACTCTAATTAACTTCATACAAGTTACAGTATGAAGTTTTAATAAATAGCTTGAGTGGGAGTAAAATTTAGGATAAATTTACAAAGTGTTGTAGTAATAATTACATGACACAAACAAATGAAAAATATTCATTTCCATTCATAATATTACATTATGAACATCAAGTCTTTACACATTGTGTTATTGTATGACTGTTGCTGAGATATCAGAAGAGTTAGTGCTAGAATTTTGATTGGAGATATAGTTTCAGACATGCTGGAACTAAGAATCCATGTAAATTTTAATTTTATAGCAATGCTAATGTATAATGTAAAGATGTTATGAGTCAGTGTTCCCCATGAAAGTAGTGAAACTTTTACATTCATTTCTCTCCATAAAGATGAACATAATAATAATTCTAATGTGTGCATAACAAGTTACATAAGTGACATTTGTATAAGATGCTTCCACACTTACAGAGATGTGTCAGTACTAAGTCTAATAGATACTCCCAGCTATACAATTTAGAATGGCTAATTATGATGGCTTTGTTTCTTGTTATAAACATGTTCCTCATTTATGAGGATATCTGTATTACCTTGTAGACAATCAGAATTTTATGAATGAAGTAACATCAGTAAAGGCATAGGCTCTAACTACATTCAAGAAATTAATTCTATTATAAGAAGAAAGGGAAGGTCTTATCAGTTGCCTATTGTTTGACATGGAAATGGTAGCTGGGTCAGACATCTATAATAACTAGGTCATGTACTCTAGGACAATTTACTGTGTGTATAGTTGAATATGTACACAGCATGTCATGCAATACAACCCCTACAAGTTCTTGCACAGCTGAGTGAGCATCTCTAAGTTGTTTACTACAGAGATGTAACAATTTCAGCCATGCACTACATTTATTTGGCCTTGCTGACAGCCAGCTCTGCAGCTGCTATATTATATGCACACTCTATAGTGTCAGGAAAACTATCTTCATGGCCTCTGAGAACCCCCTCTTCTGCCAAAAGAGCTAGATGAGGAATTCACTTTGATTCCAAGTGGATACAGGAATTCAAAGGGATAGGAAGGAGTTCTAAAGGTACTGTCTCTAGTAATTACTTTATACTTAATAATAATAATATTTACACCTGATGTAGGTGATCCATATACAAGATGTACTATTGGCTCCTCTGATTTTGGAGTATTCCATGGTGGGCCAAATGATGCCATTACACATGTATGGGGAAGACACTACATAGAACTCTCTAAGTCCTGTTACATCAAGGTTAGTAAAACCTTTCTTTAAGACCTCAGATATCTAAAGCTGTTATTGAAGCTGAGGCTCTATGGTACAAAATTTGTGTCCAAGAACAACCTTTCTTTTTAAGTCAGTGATCATGCCACATGTTTTCTGATTCTGAAATAAATGATGACTATTAAGTTCAATAGTGAAGAGTGTAGCTATGACACTCCTTTAAGTCCAGAACTTCTTAGTAAAAGTAAAGATGGTACTCTACTGTCTAATAATCCTGCAGTACCATGAATAATACTCACCATGAGCTGTACTCACATGATTTCTATAATGGTTTAATTAGTGGGTGTGTCAACACTGGAGGGTTGGGAAATATTTGTGGACATGTCCAGTGGGTGTGTTCATGGACCTGATGCTGATGGCTCTCATAAAAGTTAGAGCCTATGTAAAGGCATTTAAACTACAAGAAACAGTTTACAATATTATTTATTACTACAATACACCACACTTATTCCAGCCCTGACACTCCAGTATGATACACATGCTAAGGTGGTCTAAATGTACATTAAGATGTATTTTAAAAGGTAGTAAACTAAGGTGTTGTTCTAATACAAGGATAAACAGTTTGGAATTCTGCTGTCTATAGTGTCATTCGTAAAATTCTTGAAGTTATCTTCATCAGAAAGACTATCATCATAAGAGATAAAAATATGACTCAAAATAGTGTTCTCTGACTTATCATTACTCATACTCATCACTTCACAATTCTATTCACTGACATCACTATTCAGCTCTTGCTAATGTAGATCTGGGACAGACAGACACATGATAGTTTACTATCTAAACAAACTGCTCTCCATTGCTTGGGATAGTCACAGCTACTAAGTGCTAAATCAGCTGTAGCATTTCAAGTACCAGAAGACTTTATCCTCATGGTAGACACTACACTGGAATTACAACTGACTAAAAATACTAGTAGTGAAATTCAGCAAAGCTATGTTTTAGTGATAACACATTCCAGATAGTGAGGAAATAGATAGCTTCTCAGACCTCTGCAAACTAACAGAAACCTCACAATTTAAAGAGTATAAGCCAAAAACAATGTATTAGATAGGAAAAAAGAAATTTTTACTATTTGTTATAACTATACTATGATAAAAGAGGGTAATAGCCTAACATTGGTTTGTAAATCTCCTTAGATTTCTAAGTAACCTTTAACTATATGTATATCTACTACTTAAACTTTAAACTTTAACTTTTTGGCTCATAACAGTTAATAATTAGCTGTATGTAGTGACCGAAACAGACTTTTGACATGGTTAATACACATTAAAAATATTCTCTTTTGAGTTATGGCCACCTGTTTACAATAACACCAAAAAAGTATTAATACCTTTTTTTGGTCTGAAGATGTTTTTCTTTACTTTATCCAAAGCTTGCTTCTGATTCCATTCAAGAAGCAATCCTGCCAGACCCTCCCATGATGCATTAGGATGATACTTTAACCAATACTTCACTAATTTTTTCCTATAGATGATAGCACTACTACTCTGTTCTCTCATCTCCTCTTCAATCTTTTCTGGTATTTGAAGGCAGTACTCAATACCATCCATACCATCCTTCACACTGTCCAAAGCAGCCAACACTCTGCTGCAGGTAAGGCTAGGGTCTGGAGGAGGATAACATAAACTAATTAAGTACATGTACAATGTAGCAAAGTTCATCCATCATCAGTCAATTATTAATCTACATAGGTTAAAGATGGGGAATTAGATTATGGAGTAAAGACATATTTTTGAATGGAGGGGTTTATGTTAGGAGATACTGCTGAATAAGTGTGTTTGTGTGTTTTATCATGAGAACAAAAGTGGGGTCTAATGGCTCTATCTAGGAAGATTTTACAGTCTTCTATGTAATAAATATTAACAACAGATAGTAATGATAGACTGGAACACTCAATTCACTCAGGAGATTTTTACAAGTACAATTTACAGTGATTTGAATAGTATTAGTGCATAGATAAATTACTAACAGTGAACATACACTTACAAGTCAAATAATAATAATATGCTTAACAACTTATGGTTATGATACTATAACCTCACAGCAATAGACCATCACCTCTTTACAACTCTCAGATTATACTATGTCATATCTATCACAATTATTAACTTAGTACAGAACACAACTAGGAGGTATACTTACATCACTGGTAAGTTAAGGCCTGGGTCCAGCATTTGCAGTATAGGTTGTACAAGACCTTGTACAGACCTTGTACAAGACCTTGTACTAGCTGTTACTAACATGTAGCAGTTACATGAAATTACATGAAAAACATAACATACATGAAGATGTTGTAGTGAGTGGCAGTCTGGCAGACATTCAGTTCTTTGAGCTGAAGTCTGAATTTGTTCCCATAGACCTTAACTTAATTTGATGGTGCCATTTTGTGTACAATTCAATGGAGATTATGTCATAAAATGGATGGAAGTCTTTACCTAATTATGTTGTGGCTATGCCATTTTTTATGTTAAGAGAGAACATAGGAAAATAGTGATTTCAGCCATAACTTAGTCAATATGTGTTCAATGCAGCCTTCCATTGTATACCAAGTATAGGATGCCATTCATGAGTTGCATACAAAATCTGAACTCTAACACACCACAAGTAACAGAGTGTCTGCTACAATTAGTTTTACTAATAGTGTTTGTAACAAGTTTTATGAAGTGTCTGTTACAAGTTACAATTCTCACACCTAATTTACTCTATAGGAACTGCTATTCTTTAACCTCTAGTAGGTATGCAGATTATATTTCTGAATAATATTTAGAATAATAGACTTCTTGGGAAGTAGGAATGATTCTAGAATAATGGGTAGTACCATGGAGAATAATGGGCTAATAATTCCTGGAACATGTTATTCTTTACACAATAGCTATTGAGAGAGTTTTTTCTTTTGCTTTTTATTGAAGGCTTCATTTGGGAACTAGCAAGATAACTCTTTACAGGATTATGTTGAGGTATTATTAATATTGCTATTCAACACTTGCTAATAATTAACTAGATTATAATGAGAGGTAAAACATGTCTTGAAAATGAAGGGAATGTAGAGATAGATGAGGTAACAATGGAAAAACTACACTAACAAGATAAAGAAACTAAGTGAAAGTGTTAGACTTAAACAACACAAACTCTCCCTCCCATTACATATCCTGCTTTAGTCAGATGGACCTTAATGAACTTTCAGCAGATAATGATATGTACAAACAGTAATGAATAATCAAGTTCTTATACTCCACTGCAGAATAGAATAATATGGGAAAAATAGGAATAATCTAAAAGCCTAAACTCTAGGGTCACTAATAAGAATTTCAAGTCTTAAGAATTCCTCTGCTTTTGAATCTTCTTGGAATTTTAGTGTGACTTTGACTTTACCATAATATATATGTAGATACACAACATAAAACATGTCTGCATACTTACTACTTCACCCTCATTATATTAGTTAACTCTGACAACACATCAACTCTATCAAGTGGATTAGGAACTGCATACAATTATTATTATTATATCCTCTATCTCACACAAAACAGTAAACAACTTCTCAACCATAACTATCAGACATAAAGTCTACTTCCTCTGGTCACTGCTACACCTGAAATAGCTATGTGCATTGATTAAGTCTGGAGTGAAATTTCATCTGACAACCAGACATAGAGATAGGGATAATAGAGTAGGATGTGTCTATAGTTTATACATATTCTTTCAGAACATGAACAGCTTTGATAGCATCACTTGCTGATGGTGGGATAGTCATGCTATTTAGGAAAAAAATAACTTTGAAGCAGTGTCTTTTTGCTGGATTCTTGGATTCTTATCGAAAAGAGTAATTTCCAACTTTAATTTCAGACTTAAATCTTTTCTTGACCTCTTTCTTTTAACCATTTTAAAACTATGCTCACCAGTATGCATATCCTATGCACACACTAAGTACATGGGAATTAGCAGGTATACATGTACCCTTTTGGATTACATATGTACAACATTAGTGCAGCTACAAAATACAAAATCTACTATAAAGTAATACACACATGATGATTATCATTAAAATGGAAGTTTTGGGGTTCATCTCACTTATTCTCTATTAGAAGAACTATGATTAATGGAAAGTATTTTAAATGGATTTTTCTGCTCCCTTCATGTTCCTATTAAGTGAGTTGAACTGTAATGATATGGAAATATACTTTAACACAAAGGTTGTTCCTCCTCTGTTAGTAACATCTAGACTAAGAAAATCTGAAAAATGCCTTCTTACTTGATTAATGTGTAGTTTTTGGGTAAGACATTCATAAAAATAGTGTGCTGTTTACATAGAGCTGTGGACAAAACATGTAACAAACAAGTAAAGAGCCCAACACTAGAGAGTTAGAATCAGAGATTTCTATTCAATATGTACCTTCTCTTAACAACTTTTGTCTGTGACGACCCTTAAGATCCTTACCCACACAATGCTGTGTATTCTTCTAGTAATTCTTCTAGTAATTCTATTAATGTTGACCATCAGGGTTTTATCTAGGAATTTTTGCTTGGGGGGAAGTTGATGGAGAAGGGGGGAATCATGCAGTGTTGTAATTTTAGCGTCTATAATCTAAAGTGGACACTTCAGAAAATTCAGTGTAATGAAACTAGTGTAAACAAGACTAAGAAATAGATTGTGTAATGAAACATTAGATGAAGCCATGAGTGTGAGCATCGAGGGGTCAGAGATAAAGATTTAACAACAAAAACCTTAAAGAATAATTATAAATGTCCAACTTTTAAACTTTGAATAGCAATTCCTGTGTAACGTTTTAGGTGGAGGGTAAGTTGAGCATTTTTGGAAGGGGGGGGGAGGTGGGGAATATGTTAAGCTCTCTGGTAGGGGAAAACTTTTTCTGCCCTCCACCCCATCTCACCCCATAGGAAACAGTGACCATTGCTTCAAATAATATTTTCTAAGTGTTTATGACACAAAATGTTTAGATAAGCTAAGATTTCAGTAATGGAAAAGAAAAGGATTCTAATGCTATTTACAAGAAGAAAGGTTGGATGTAGAAAGAATTTTTAGTAGAGTAAATACACAAGAATGGAGAAATAAGTTAGAGACTATTGTGAAAGTTGAAGAATAAGTTCATTTGCTATCTGGAAATTTAGTTTCATACATTATGTTGTCATTAGGTACAGAATACATCTTTATCACTTGATGATAATGCCATAGAGCACATGTAGTATCTGACTAGATACACATTAACCCCTAGATGTCAGTATGTTAGGAGGTGTGGCCTCTAAACTAGTAAAATGTCTTGTGATCTTTATGATACCATGTCCACAGGCTAGAGAAACACAAAATAAAGAGTTGAAGAGGCATAGAGTAAATATCAGTTGTACAAATACAGAACATCAGCTATGTCTAGATAAAATATGTATGATAAAGTACATGTATTTATTCTCTCCGTTTAAGTACTCTAATGAGGAACAGTACCTCATACTCATCACATAAGAAACCTTCTACAACATAGCCCCCTTCCTCCAAGACAAACTCTACACACCTGATACAGTTCACAACTACATTTAGGCTATTTTGAGGACTTTGGAATAGCCTAATTAAAGGGATTAGAAGAGATACCTCAATTCAGGGGATGATATTTCAGGGAATAACAAAGTGTCCTTAATACTAGGGTGTCCTCATTTCTGAGGTAGGAATATAGGGATTCTACAAACTACAGCTAGATGTGACATAGAAACAGGTATGAAATGTACAAGGTCTAACAATAATTACAGGTATGCTACAAACTGGTGACAGAGTATATACTGTACTTTTATAATAGTGTACACACATAGTCTGTTCTGAGTATCATTACCATCATTACTGACCTGTCAGCTTCTCTGCATAGTTCCTTATAGAGTTAGCTGCTATTTTACTGTCTTCATATTTCCAGTCTAGGACCATAATAAGCCTCCTCCAGGAAGCGTAGGGGTCCCTAAGTAACCAGTACTGTATCAGTGCTCTTAGACGTTCCTTGTCAGTGGATAATTCAGATTTAATAGCAGCTAGCTTAGCATAAGGGATGTACAGCATGTAATGAACATCATCCAATGAGAATTGCTCTAGGATAGTTGCTACATTTTCCACACTCAGGGGAGGAGCTAGATATAATATTGAAATTACACATATTTGAACTGCTAATAAAATAACATTCAAATGACATGGAACACAATTAAACTCTGCCAGGGCTAGTAGAGCAGCTGCATTGACTTATGGTAAAGCTATAGAGCAGACCTACAATTATTATAGAGACTATAAATAAGGCTTCAGGGAATGTGCTCTAAAATGAATTATTCCCTATTTCACACTATTATTCTCAAAGTTATGCCCATTATTACCAATAATGAAAAATAAATGAATTTTAGTTGAAACAAAGTATTGATTGAAGATGTTATAGTGAATCATTCATTTAAGGAAGTTCTATGTGGTCATGTAGACAAATGTCTTGCTCTTCATTAAAAGAATTCTTTAAAATAGAAGTACACATTCTTAAGTAGTGGATAAAGGCTAAATGAAGAGAGCCTTTCTAACAAATATTTTAGAAATGAAACTTTGAAATATAAAACTTCTAAACAACACATTAACTGACTGATTGTTGGCTTCTGGAAATATTTCAGTACAATTTAAGTACAGTAGTCTCATATAAACCACCAATGGTGTTTGACCTACATAATTGCATAGCTGCATCACTACATCTTCATAGCTAGTGTATAGATACTAGTAGTTACTACTACTTCTGAGAGAGCTTATATTTGAAGCAGGATGAGAGATTACCATTATGTAAGACAACTATTGTTAAAAGAATTTTCAGCTTTAGCTGTAATCTTCTTATTCTAAACAAATACATAACTACAGAAAGTATCTTCATCATATGTAATCACATCTCTTACAGACTGGTTAGGAAGTGTGCCAAAAAGTCACCTGACATCATGTGATATTATACCTCTCTCTCAGAGCTACTACTATTAGTGTCTAGTAGTGTGTAAGGAATGTGAATTCCAGGTGTGAAGGGGGAGGTTCATGAATCTACTAGTAAAATTAAATCTACAATACTATACTTACCTATTAACTGTATAGCTTACTGTCTGGAAGTACATAAATGTTGAGTTAAACTTATGAGCTTTACCTGGTTATCAAGTATGCTACATATAGGGATATCCTGACAGTGGTAAAGTTACTTTAGCATAGCTAATTGTAAGTTTCAATACACTTGACTAGATCTACTGTGATAGAACAGCTTGTCTGGACAAACTCAACTTTATCAGGTGATTCTAAAATTACCAGACTTACTGGAATTAATCTGTTTTACTCACAGTCTATGGAACATGATATTTTGACATTACCTTCAAATTTAGCCTTTTCCTTCTTTCTTTTATTAGATTCACTACTCTCTGTTTGTGGAGAAGTGGTTGGATTAGGAACAGCCCCAGACACAGTGCAACAAGGATCTGTATCGATGTGCTTTTCTTCTTCTCCGCTGCTTGGAAGGGACTTATGAGTGAGTTGACTGTCAAGGGTTTGTGTAGAAGAAAGAGAATCCCCATCGGGTTGTCTCAATTCTCCAGTTAAATGTGGAGTGTCAGATGCAGGGAGAGGGATGGTGTGAGTGATTCCCTCACTTGAGTCTTCAAGGATGTTAGCTAGATATTAACAACAATACAAAAATAGTCAAGGGAGTAGGAACTAAGGAGGTGGGAGGGGGAGGGGGATGTGGGCCTGAGCCCTCCTCCCCCAATTTTTATTTGAATGGTAGGGAGCCTGGAATCACCAATAAATTATTACATACAGGATATGCACACAGACAATAAACTTAGACTTGAGAGATATACAATCAATACAATCAATTTCATCACCTTTGCAAAGCTAAACCAAGAGCATAAAAACTGACTAATCACTGGAATAGGAACCATGGAAGGCAAAGAAGCCAGTGTCCCCTCTAACTAATATTTGTTGGGTGGCCTGGCTCTTCCAAAAATGAGTACTCAGAGTATACTAGCAGACTAACAGATCTATAACAGAGATTTTTTTTACTTGCCCGTGAACATATGCATTATAGCTGTATATATGTAGTATGGCTGGGCACATTATTCTGTTGAAAGATCCAAGTCCCAGGTAGTGAAAATAGATGGACACTAGCAATCATAAAGTTCCCAAGAATATCAATATAAGCATCCCCATTAAGTTTCCCTTCAACATTTGTCAAAAAAAAACAACACATCCCAGTAGAGTTGATACATCCCCATATGTACTATTATCCCGACACTTTTTATAACAGAGTGATCATTAAACTTTTCACCAGCCATTCTTCTAACATACACATGCCCATCACTTCTGTGAAATGTGAACCTTGATACATCACTAAATAACACCTTTGACCTGTTTTCAAAGTCCAATATCAGTGAATCTTTGCAAAATGAAACCAAGCTACAAGTAAGGATTCTTCCTAGGCTCAAAACCAAAAAGCCCAGCCTCTCTTAACCTCCTCTGGATTAAATTAGATATTTTAATACTCTTCTTTTACTTCAGACTTAATCCCAGGAATTGTTTTTTATTATTTGATTTGCTTTTCCTAACAATCAGTCTGTCTTCATGGTAAGTTGTTTTTCTTTTCCTTTTAGGAATATTTTTATGTACCACTGAACCTAACAACTTGTTCTTTTTGGAACTTTGCACACACCTTGTTCAATTCTAGCAGTAATCTGACTATGAGTATGACATTCTTCAGACAATTATGACAATTTTTCCTCCCACTTCTATGCTAATTCTACACCTTTTTGCCATAGGGACATAAAGATTGTGTAACAGAAAGAGGATCCCCATCAGGTTGTCTCAATTCTCCAGCTGTGTATGTAAGTAAGTAAGAAAGTATGTATGTATGTATGTATGTATGTATGTATGTATGTATGTATGTATGTATGTATGTATGTATGTATGTATGTATGTATGTATGTATGTATGTATAATATGTATGTATTATTTATACATACATAAGTAGATAGCTAGTTCTACACCTACCCAGTATAGAGACTGGAACTAGTTAGAAACTTATAACATTACATCATAGGCTATGCCACTAATATGACACCACATCAAAAATATATAAACAGTGAGTGGTGCTTGTAGTGGGAACCAGCAACCACTAAAACAAATTTTCCTATAACATAATGTCTGCAGGGTGGAAATAATGTAGCTAGTTATCTTTCATGTCTTTAGAGGATAAGTAACTGCATTATGGTGGGAGTGGTGTAGGTTCTATAATGTAACATCAGCTTTGTAGTGTGTGTCTAGGGAGGTAGGGGTTACATACTGAGACAAATATAGACTGCTTGGCTATAAAATATGACCTATTGTGTTGCCAAAACTGTTCACTTGACCTACCTGGACACACAAAACAAAGTTAAACTCACCTTCTACATTATCTTTGAGTAATGGTTTCTGGTCAGATAATTTCATTTCACCACTAAGGCAAGCCTGTTCGTTCTTGGTAGCTAAAGATTCTTCACCCCCTGCTTTGTGATCTCTGGCTAGACTGTAAAAGAGCCTCTTATCTAAGCCAGAAACAGCTTCTGCCAGTTTCCTCCAGCTTGGTTGACCGAACTTGTTTGTATCATAATTCAGCTGAAGCCAATGTTTTATGACTTCACTCAGACAAGGGCCACATTGAGAATGGTCTGTAGAAATAGAGTCTATTGTACTAGGTAGCATCCCTAATATACAACCTATATCTCTCCATTTTGACTCAAGTGGTTTGAGAGTTGACACTACTTCATTCCAGTCGTATTCACCTAAAATGTCATAGTATACATATATGTATATGATATTGATAGTGTATGCATCTAGTGTCTGACTCAAACTGTAACTTACTCAGTGTTTTTGTGCAAACAGTCTGTAACACTTCTTTCACATCACCATCTATATTATATTATATTATATTATATTTATATTATATTATATTATATTATATTATATTATATTATATTATACTATATTATATTATAATTATTATATTATATTATATTATATTATATTATATTATATTATATTATATTATATTATATTATATTATAATTATTATAATTATTTATATTGAAGTGGTTATAATAATATTATATAGCAATGTTATTGCATCACAGAGGTAATTACCACTAATTATGGAAATTTGTAGTAGAAGAAAAAACATTAACAAAACACATAATACTATGCTGCTGCATATTGTCATGACCAGAAATTTCTTCCTGTATGTTGTACATATATAGTATTTACCAGTGTAAGGTCCTGGGTTTGATTCCACATCTCCTGATAGTAACAGCAGGAACTGAGATAGACTTGCTCTGTGATATCTATCAAAATGACGAGTCTTAGAGTTAAAGTCGGATAATCTTTGAGTCCAGATTAAAGTACTTTTGGAAATGGCTATCTCAAACAGAAGCACACGGTGAATCGAATACTTTTTTACAACATATTTGGCTTTATTTCTGGAAGTAGACCTTTTCCTGTGGAACTTTACTCTATGGCAATGTGTGGTGTGAGACAATTTCTTTCTCCCCTTGAAGCAGGTGGGAAAATGTCTATTAATCAAATCCAGCTTATTGAGACGAAGGAGAAATGTCTTGTTAGAAAACTTTGCTTTTCGGCAATGGGTTAAATGTGGCTGTTTCTTTTTCCCCCAGAAGTATATTATGATAAGTGTCATTACCAAGGCAAGTCCACTTAAAGGGAGGAATGTGTCCTTCTCATACTCTCGGCTAGTGATGAGGGAACGTCTCATCTCCCATTGAGTCAGCCTACGCATGTAGCAGCGAATGTCATAAGGATGTGAGAACGAAAAACGGGATTTACGAGTCATAGCCTACAGTAATAAATTGTTCATAATCTTAAAGGGAAAAATTACCACTGATAGTGACTTCTTCTTATAGATTTCACTTTTATCATCTCAGGACATACTTTTCTTTAGACTTAGTTGTCTAAATCTGTATTATGTAATGATGCCCAGCACAGGGTGGGGGGTAGAAATTAAGGTATAAATGACCATAGTGTTAGTCTTGACATAGCTTCACTCCTGACCTTATAACACACTCTCTATTAAGTTTGGTATCATAATAAATATATAGCTAGCTACATACTTAGGAGGCTGAGGGTAGAGGTTAGAGGGGTTAGAGCCTCACCCCTCTTCACCCCACCCCCCTCCCCCCCACTTCCCACCCCTCCCCCCACACACACAGACACAGATATATACACAAAAAATAATGAAAAAATTGAACTTGTTATAATGTGCACAACTTCACAAGTCTCCTCTATAAAAACTATCACATCTGATTAAATTGTTATTTATAGGAAAATAGCTACATCACTCATAATTATTTAAATGCAATGTTGTGCTAAGCTATAGCTGTGTAGTTCTGTATAATTGAGAATATCACATTATATAATTACACATCATTGATTTCAGCTATCACTTTACTACTCACTAGCTTATAACTCTCATTCACTCAATAACACATAAGAATCACATTATCACTTCATTCATTCATACCCGCGCAGCTATTATTGTTATCCTGTTGCTATCATCAATGTTATACTTAAGTTGCTATAGCCATAAAAGGTGGTATGGCTTCCAAAAATTTCCCTCCACATATAATTATACATATGCACCAAGAAGTAAACCTTATCAAAAAACTTGAAACCACACCTGTAGCTATGTAGACTATACAGCTTATATAAACATACAAGTATAGATATTGGCCCTGTTTCTAGGGTATTTATGTAACTATGTATAGATAGATAGTTATTTGTCAAATCTGCACAACAAAATAACTAGATGACACTAAACAACATGAACTAACCAGATCAAGATAGTCGAAGAATAGCAGCAATGAACTTTAATCGACTTAATTATGTAGCTTTACATTTATAACTGGGTGTGTCTAGACTTAGCATTATTTAATGGTTACTTCAGCCATCTTAAGCAATGCAATGTCAGATATTCAGTGTTCACTGAATACTAATAGTCTAGACTTAGCATTATTCATAGTGTTTACTTCAGCCATCAATACTATCACTGCATTGCATGTAATGTAATGAGTAGAGAGGTTATAACTTACCATTTGCACAGTGTTATATTTATAAAGAACTGTGTTATCTATAGTATGTGCCAGGGTGTAAAAGTGATTTTAGACTTAGCCTCAAAATTCAAGAGTGGTGAGTATGATTGCAAGCAGTCAGTCATTCTGTTGATTTACTATTAGCCAGACTAACTTCTGTTTTCTTTCTTAAGTCCTCACACACACACACACACACACACACACACACACACACACACACACACACACACACACACACACACACACACACACACACACACACACACACACACACACACACACACACACACACACACACACACACACACACACACACACACACACACACACACACACACACACACACACACACACACACACACACACACACACACACACACACACACACACACACACACACACACACACACACACACACACACACACACACACACACACACACATCTTTCTGACTTTTGGTGAGGTGCTAACCACAGCTAACAGCTAAATTGCTTCAAGTTTCAATGTTTCTGCTTGGAAGAAATTTATCCACACCTGTTTGTGGTTTTTCTCCCAATTCCACATGAATTACTACTAAGCACTGGGCAGTGTCATAGCTAGGATGGAAATTGAAAAAATGCTATGGAAAAATGTTTTATAGTGATGAGAGTTTATCAAAAATAATACTGGAATAAGGCTTTTTTGTAGTACATAATTATTGTTCTTGACTTGAGAAAAGTCATGTTCTAGGTCTGGAGATGTTTCTTCAGAGCAGCACACATTATCTCAAATTAAAGCCTGTTCTGTCTAGTGCAGCAAGACTACTTGAATAGCATGAATATTAGAAGTATGACAAATTCATTATTAATTTATTTGAAATTTATATATGTAGCTAGTTACAAGATATTAGCTATAATAGCTAGGTAGCTACTTAAAATTAGCCATAGTCCCTAATTGATGGCTGTTTATTTATTTATTTGATTGTAATCATGGTCTAGCAGGTGCAGCAGTACCAAACAGCATGTCTCATGCATGAGAATCTTCTCACATGAATATGCTATAACATGCATCAATTAACATTAATCATGACTGTAGTATTATTTGAATGGCCTTTAAAGTCCAAACAAAGATTATGGACTTATTAATAACTGCATCTCTATAGCCACACACAGATATTTTGTCACATGCAACAATAATGCCATCTCACACATAAGAGCACATTAATCTGAACTAATTGTAACAGCTATGTGGCACATAATAATGGTTGTGTCTACCAGTTTTGTCAGCTATTGTACTAGGCAGCTATAACTAGCTACTTGGAAAGTTCTTTTTATAAATCAATTCTATACTAAGTCCCCTTATTATTAAGCAAATTTATGCACAAAGACTAGCTCTATAGCTCTATAACACTATTACTAATAGCCATAGCTCTAATCCAAGCCATAGCCCTAGTCCCTGGCCCTTAACCGGACCCTGCTTTGCAGGCAAATTGCAGTCTAATTAATAATATTGATGACAACTAGCTACCTATTATTCTAATAGCTATTAGCTAATGATGTAAGAAGGAGCAGTAATTTTGCATTCTAAATAATGGTCATGTCTAAATCATAGTAGCAAGAAGACTGTATTTAATTTCTAAGAGCAAAAAAATAAGCATGCTTCTTTTCTATAAGGATTCCAAAAATGACTGATCAAATGAACTTATGGAGCTAAAACTGACACAAGCTACCATTTTTCTGAATGTAGAAAAGCTATTCTAAATTAAAAGGATATTTTATAATTCCAAAGAAGATGAACTTTGATGATAATAATTATTTTTGTTGCTACGACTACTAAGCACATAGCTATTAGACCAACGACTGAGAGGAAGCTTACTACTACACATGATGGTGGATCTTCCCTTCCATACAAGATGGCCCAGGCTAGAGGTAGCAGATTAAGTCTAGCAGCAAGTTCTTAAAGAACCATGTATAGTTTAGATAGTCTGGAAGGATCTGGTATAAGGCTTTTTTGTTATTGTTCTTGAATTGAGAAAAGTCATATTCTAGGTCTGGAGATGTTTCTTCAGAGCAGCACACATTATCTCAAATTAAAGCCTGTTCTGTCTAGTGCAGCAAGACTAGTCTAATAGCATGAATATTAGAAGTATGACAAATTCATTATTAATTTATTTGAAATTTAAATATGTAGCTAGTTACAAGAAATTAGCTATAATAGCTAGCTAGCTACTTTAAAATTAGCCATAGTCCTTACTCTAATTGATGGCTGTTTATTTATTTATTCGATTGTAATCATGGAGTAGCAGGTGCAGCAGTACCAAGTGGCATGTCTCATGCATGAGAATCTTCTCACATGAATATGCTACAACATGAATCAATTAACATTAATCATGACTATAGTATTATTTGAATGGCATTTAAAGTCCAAATAAAGAACATCTCTATAGCCACACACAGACATCGAATTCTATCACATGCAATAATAATGCTATCTCACACATAAGAACACATTAATCTGAACTAATTGTAACAGCTATAATGGTTGTGTCTATAGTCCTGTCAACAGAAGCAGTAGTAGCTAGCTAGCTATTGTACTAGGCAGCTATAGCTAGCTACTTATGTAGAAAGTTTTTAAAGGGAAAATTTCAATTTAACTACTAACCCTTATTATTGGCAAATTTATGTACAAAGACTAGCTATTTATATGTAGCTCTATAAGACTACTACTAATAACCTATGCTCTATCTAATCCAAGCCAGGCCCTAGTCCCTGGCCCTTAGCCCTACTTAGCTGCAAATATTACCCCGCTAAGCTGAAATGTCAAAGTGTAGCCTAGCAGTGCTGGTAGTGATAACATCATGTTGCCAGGATTCCTATTAGAAAATTACTGCTCCTTTCTAATAGCTAATAATAGGCTATTATATATAATAATAGATAGCTAGTGGTCATTAATATTACAATTTGCCTTGAACCATACCACCTTTTAAAACTGTGACTTGCATTATTATACAAATAAATAGGGCCCAGGAATTATGTTACATTCTAAATATGGGCATGTCTAAATCATAGTACCATTGCTTAGTCCTTGAATGCATAATATACATAATGATTGAGAGTTGTAATGTAATTGTGTATGTACAGTTCTACAATTAGAACATGCATATGTAGATGTGCAGCTCACAACAGCTCTATAGTTTGAACTCATGAAGAGAGAGCTACTCAAGTATCATACATTCTGCAAGAAGACTGTACTTAATTCCTGAAAGCAAAAAATAAGCATGCTTCTTTTCTATAAGGATTCCAAAAATGACTGCTCTAATTAACTTATGGAGCTGAAACTGACACAAGCTACTACTATTTTTCAGAATGTAGAGAAATGACTAACTATTCTAAATTTAAGGATATTTTACAGCTACTACTTCATTCCAAAGAAGATGAGCTTTGATGATAATGATGATAATAATATGATTGTTGCTATAACTACTAAGCAAATAGCTACATTATTATTAGACTAACAAATGAGAGAAAGCTTATTACCCATGATGGTGGATCTTCCCTTCCATACAAGATGGCCCAGGTAAGAGGCAGCATCTAGCAGCAAGATCAGAGAAATTAAATAGCTACCTCTATGCTGACAGATAGCTAGCACAAGTGACAGTAAAATTGATGCTGAAAATTTTCTTGAGGAGCAAACAAGTAGCTAGATAGCCTAGCTATTACATTTTGGAAACCCTACAATCTAAATTTTAATAAGCCTCTGCATGCAATGATTGTTCTTAAAGAACCATGTAGCTATAGTGTAGATAGTCTGGAAAGATCTGGTATAAGGCTTTTATGTAGTATATAATTATTGTTCTTGACTTGAGAAAAGTCCTATTCTAGGTCTGGTTCAGAGCAGCACACATTAAAGCCTGTTCTGTCTAGTGCAGCAAGAATAGTTAAATACGTAGCATGAATATTAGAAGTATAGTAAATTCATTATTAATTATTTGAAATTTAAATATGTAGCTAGCTAGCTACAAGAAAACATAGCTAGCTCTAAGCTAGCTACTTATCAGGCTTTATGATGTGATAAAATTAGCCATAGTCCTTACTCTAATTGATGGCTGTTTATTTATTTATTTGATCGTAATCATGGTCTAGCAGGTGCAGCATGGTACCAAGCAGCATGTCGCATACATGAGAATCTTCTCACATGAATATGCTACAACATGCATCAATTAACATTAATCATGACTGTAGTATTATTTGAATGGCATTTAAAGTTCAAACAAAGATTATGGACTTATTAATAACTGCATCTTTATAGCCACACACAGACATTAATTGGTATTCTGTCACATGATAACAGCTATGTGGCACATAATAGTGGATGTGTCTACCATGCAGTCCTGTCCACAGAAGCAGTAGTAGCTAGTTATTGTACTAGGCAGCTCTATAGCTAGCTGCTCTAATCCAAGCCATGGCCCTATAGCCCCTGACTTAGCTGCAAATATTACCCTGCTAAGCTGAAATGTCAAAGTATAGCCCAGCAGTGCTGGTAGTTTATTCAATAACATCATGTTGCCAGGATTCCTATTACTAAATTACTGCTCCTTGTTAGTTACATCATTAGCTAATAGCTATTAGAATAATAGATAGCTAGTTGTCATCAATATTAGACTACAATTTGCCTTGAACCATACCACCTTCTAAAACTTTATTATATTCATGAATCAAATCAAACAGGGCCCAGGAATTCTGTTACATTCTAAATATGGTCATATCTAAATTATAGTAGCACAAAGTAGCTATAATTATTATTCACACTAAGAACCACCATTACTTACTCTTTGAATGCATATACATATAGCTATATGAGAGTTGTAATGTAATTGTGTATACACAGTTCTACAATTAGAACATGCATTGATGTGCAGCTCACAACAGCTCTATAGCTTGAACTCATGAAGAGAGAGCTATATACTCAAGTATCATACATTTGCAAGAAGACTGTGACCCTTATACTTAATTCCTAAGAACTAAATATAAGCATGCTTCTTCTCTATAAGGATTCCAAAAAAATACTGGTAAATGAACTTTTAGAGTTGAAACTGACGCTACTATTTTTCTGAAAGTAGAGAAATGACTAACTATTTAAAGGATATATTATAGCTACTGCTTCATTCCAAAGAAGATGAGCTCTGATGATAATGATACTATTATTTTCTTATGATTGTTGCTATGACTACTAAGTACATAACTTTATTAGACCAACAACTGAGAGGAAGTTTACATCGATGGTGGATCTTCCCTCCCATGCAGGATATCCCAGGCAAGAGGCAGTAGATTAAGTCTAACAGCAAGTTCAGAGAAATCAAATAGCTACCTGTATGCTGACAGATAGCTAGCACAATAGCTAGTGACATCCAATCAAATTTTAATTAGCCTCTGCATACAATGATTGTTCTTAGGGCTAGGCCCTGCCATATTATTATTCCAGCATAATTTTGAGAATAATAGACCTTTGTAGCACAAAAGAATAATTCTAGAATAATTGGAGCTAAATTGGCTGGCTGGATCCATCTGTTGTATACCTAGCTACGTAGCTAGCTATACAACAGAGAATTAATAATATTATGAGTGCACATCAAGACCATACAATTTTGCAAATTGTGTTAGGTAGTGGGAACAATATGACTTAGGCTAAAATAATAGTCTACTACTTTAATAGTGAAAATCTTTTTCTACTATACTTACTTTTTTTCTTGACGGGAAGGCGCAGCAAGATCGGTAGCTAAACGGAAATTATTATTATTCTATGTGGGGTGGCTATAAATATTGTATGGGCCACGCCCCTGCCAAGCAAATTGCGCATGCGTAGAGTGAACAATAAGCCCTGATGGGTGCTTGTCACTTGTCAGTCATCATCCAGGAGAGCTATCATAGATGGAACAATATCCAGGACGGGAACCCACACCCCTAACCACGCCCAAACCATACCCACATTTTCTTGTTATAAAAATGATTATTTTTCTAAAGCTGCTCTAGTTGCTTGTTTATATTCCTTAAGGAGATCTTGGGGGAGTTTTATACTAAAGCCACAATTAAACTTCATAGTTATGAGGGAAATAACTAATTGTAGACTGATCCAAATTAGATCAGACTCGTAGTGGTGAATGACAACTAAACAAATCTCTTTTGCTGCATATCCAGTGGTAAATGTGGCAGGACCCTCAATACCCATGCATAGATTTTCCTGTGCATTCCATTGTTATCATGTGAACAGTGATATGATCTGATTGTGGTTATACCAAAGTCACACACTCTATTCAATAAAGTTCAAAGGTTAAACTAGCATTTTATCTTAGACAAACACCCTATTCTTGCAGGACAAGGACATTATCCAGGACTGTCCTGAACATCCCAGGACAGTTGGCAACTATGAGCTATAGCCCAGCTTTCTTATTTCCTATAGCTATAGATTTTACCTATTAAATAGCACATCACATCATGCATGATATGCTACACAATAAAAATAATATAGCTATTCTGTGAATACCAATGGTGCTGATTACTTACATCAAAACATCAGTCATGAAACTCATAAATATTGTTAATAGCTATGGCTTAATTACACTGTTAGTATAATAAATCTAATATATATAGCTAGGGGTACCGGGTAGCCTCGTTAAGTTCTAATAAACTTCACTATTACTGTATTTGGTGTAATAGTATCTTATCTCCATATCTTTACACTTTGTACATAGATACTAGGAATTTTGAGAATAATAGACCTCTGTAGCATGATAGGATAATTCTAGAATAATTGTAAAGTTTGTTGGAATAATTAGCTGAATTGACTGGCTATTGTTTGTTGGATCCATTTGGCAGGGATGGACAACAGTAATACCTAACAATGTTTACATGAAGTAAGTAATTATTTAGGCACTAATGCTAGCTTGTAATACTGGCAGCTGCTTGTCTATGGCTTGCATGCTCTCTATATAACTAGTAGCAATGGCTTCTATGATATTATTCCAGTTCAAGAGGAAGAAGAACCTGTTGTTTGCCTCCTAAATAGATTGAAATGCCCAAGAGAATCCGATTTAGCATGTAAAAGAAAGGTACAGACCAATCCATGTAAGGGAGTCAAGAGAAATAAAGGTGCCACTTCTTTTGAACCATATATAGAAAGTTTCTTTCAATTAATGAATTTTCTGATCAGCCCAATTGGTCAAAGGTTTGCAAGATGCTGCTGCTTCTACAACCTTCATCAGCAGCATCAGAGCATGTATTTTCCATTCTTTCCAACAGTTTAAGCATCCTCACTATAAGACTATATAGAAACATCTGTCATGTTACAATAATATAATTGCTACACAACATAATTTACTGACTCACTATAATTTGATGGAATAATAGCCTTCTTGCTGGAATCATCAGAGGTTTGGGGGAACAACTTTTTGGGAATAAAAGAATAAAAAATTGGGAATAATAGCATGGCCTAATAGGTACTAACACTAATTTGGAATAAGCCTTAGGACATTCATAGCTACCATAGTTAAATTAGCTACACTTTCTTTCAATTCCAGTTATGCAGTCCCAAATGCCATAGAAAAATATATAAGGAGCCCCATTTCCTATCTTTTTAAAAACAGCTACATCATCAGAACTCTTAAATGTAATTAGCTAGCTAACGAAAGATTATAATTATTGAAAAGTTCCATCATCCAACTACCAAGTATGGAGGCTACAAGTTTTTACTTAAAATAGTGAAGCCATACTTGATGACATTGTAGGTAATTATTACTGTGGAAGAGCTTGTTACACATCAATTGGGAGAAGAGGATCGAGTTAGAACTATGAAATAGAGGGTACACCTGACAAAATAAGGACTGGCAATTCTGCTGCAAGTAAAATTACATGCTTTGTTACACCAGTTGCTGTGGATTTGCAAAGCACTTATGGAACCCATAAAGAGATGAATGAAACTAAGTGTGTTAGAGTTCACTGAGCCTATCTAGCTATAGCTACCTTCACAGTAGTTTTGAGGTTTCTTGCTGTTCTTATAGCATTATTTCCTTCCATTCATTTCAAATTCTTCAAACAGAACCTGGTCATGATTACTAGTTAGCTAACTGTATGCACTACATAATGATGTAGTTTACCTGCAGTGATTTACTAATTACATGTGCTATCTATTAGAACCTGGTCATGATTTGCTAGTAGGCCCTGCCATATTATTCCCCTTTTATTCTATTCTTTTATTCTCAAAAAGTTCCCCCTATGCAAACCTCTGATTATTCCGGCAAGAAACCATCAAATTAACATATCAGATGTGTTCTTATCTTTTAACACTATAGATGTGCCTGATGCTTAGCAGACTAACATGAAGGCAATTACACTTTTTTTCAGGTACAGGAATTCTCTGCATGCATCACAAAAGAGTTTACCCTTATTGGTAGAAAGATGCTGTTTTTTTTTTAATTCTAGAAGAAAAAGAAACTTTCTGTGGTTCAAAAGAAGTGGCACCTTTACTTCTCTTGACTCCCTTACATGGATTGGTCTGTACCTTTCTTTTACGAGATTCTCTTGGGCATTTCAATCTATCCAGGAGGCACACAACAGGTTCTTCTTCCTCTTGAACTTGAATAATAATAATATCTTCAGAAGCAATTGCTAATAATGGAAGCATAGACAAGCAGATGCCAGCAGGCCAGTAGTGCAAGCTAGCATTAGTGCCTAAATTACTTACTACATGTAAACATTGTTACTGTTGTCCATCCCTGCCAAATGGATCCAACAAACAATAGCCACTTAGCTAATTCAGCTAATTATCCACCCAAACATTCTCAAAATTATGCCGGAATTATTATGGCAGGGCCTAGCTATTTGCTAGTACATGTATAAATCAGTAGCTAAATAAATAGTACAATATTATACGTAGCTATAGCTAAGTAGCTAGCTAGCATACGTATGTAACGAGGAAATCATGTCTGGACTAGCTATATAGTATAATTATAGATGTCAAATAAGTTTGTTATTACAGTTGGAGTATTTACGCAACAATGGGTTCAGAACTATTGATACTATGAAAGGGAAGCATTGATTGGGCTATATCTAGCTATCTAGTTGTAGACTGTTAATTCTCTTCACAATGCAAAATGTGTAGTTGTAGTCCTGTTGGTAGCAATCAGTTCTTCTGCTGATAGCTAGTTCAGAAGCTGAAAAGACTCTTAAGTTAATAATACTGACTTAGATGTGATAGGTTTGATTATTTATAGTATTATCACCTCATGGACTGGAACTGAAGTCTTCATTAGATTTTAGCATCACATAGGAATGAAAAAGCATGAGGGAGGAGGACATTTTTAAGTATTCGATATTTTTGTGCTTCAGAGTTTGGAAATGTACAGCAAAGGAATTGAACTTCTTCTTCTAATGCTAACACCTGCTCTGGAGGATCTAGCTATTGAGAGTAGGTGGCTGGTTCTTTATTTGATGCATCTCTGGATAGACTTGTGGACTTTTATAACAGATATTTGTCAGTGTTATTAGTAATGTTGACTTATTATTAGTGTATTGGCATTTTGCGATCAACAAAGCGTATGACACTACCGAATATATGATGATGTCATAATGATGTCGTAATGATGAAAATTTGGAATTCCCCAATTTTTGATAAACTATGAATCTACCGATAGTCACTGCATGCATGCATGCAGCCTGTCACTATTGCATGCAGTAGGATCAATCTTCTAACACAACTACGTGTAAGTTGGCTAACTTTGATTTGCCACCTAAATATTACATGCACAGCCGGCTAGCTATCTAGCTAGTTGACTCTCTATGTAATTCTAGGTGAGGAGTCTCCTTTGTGGAGTCACTAATGTGGCGGGTATTATCTAGCTAACTGACTAGGTATTTTTGTGGTTGATCTGTAGCTTATTTGGGTCCATAATGAGCTGCATGTGGAGGTTGTCTTCAGTGGTGGTCTTTAATTAGGAACATTGTCAGTTATGTAGCTAAATCAACTCTATACTGTAACTAAAGCATTGTGAATGACTTAGCTAGAGATATGAAGAAATCTGCTGCATATATAGTGTGTGCTATAGCCATTGTAGTACTAACAGAGAGCAAACAGTCATGAATGCCTCTCTCTGTATTCATGGACTTAACAGCTAGAACTGTTAATTCCTTGTCCCAATGGTGTTTAATGAGGGCTATATATGTATATAATACTAGTTCCAAATAATATGTTATCATTGTACACTAAAGAGTGGTAAAAGAGGTAACCAACTCTATTGGATCTTAGAAAAACTGTTTTTTATCAGCTAGCTAAGTGCACACATTATGGCTGTTAATTCCTTGTCCTAATGGTGTTCACAAGGGCTATATATATAATAGCTCCAAATATCATTGTAGACTAGAGAGTGGCAGAAGAGGTATTAAACATAAACCAACAATGTATTATTAAAATATTTGATTCTTCTTTCATTCTGCTTGATGAATTCAGTGACAACTTTCTAAAGATGGAGATGATGTGTTTTGTGTCTGATGAATGTGCAGAAGCATGCAGTGATTGAGAGGTTGTTGGGTCATTGAGTTTCTCTTTAGTATTGCTATTGCTGATTCAGCATAATTATTAGTGTTAATTCCCCCCTCATGTTACTTCTATAACAAATAGCCCATTCATGTCTTCCTTAACAATAACAACACATAATATGTGGAGAAAATTTTTTGTAGCTCTTTGTTAAAGAAGTTTTACTGAAGTCATTTCTAATTACTGTTTTGTCTTGACATAGAGCAATTTTCTGAGCAATTCCATTAAGAAGTGGCCGTGATGTGGTGATCTTTGTCTATTTTCTAGTCACTGCTCAGTAACCATCTCCACATGCTTTATAGAAAGTGGAAAACACACAGGTATAATTTTTCTTATGACCTTTGTCTTCATCCTTGAAGTATCTCTGTACTATTGCTTGTCCTCCTGCATGTTCGTGTCCATTGTTGTATACTTTAATTCTCTTTTCAAGCTCCTCAGGGAATAGTTCTTTACCTGTAGGTACTCTGAGGTTATTCTTCCTCCATTTGTTAAAGAGATTGTAGAGATGGCTTAATTTTAGGGTTTATATTCCTATCAGCAATAAGTTGGAGGGCGTCAGAGTACATTAAGATTGTTTGCTATTGAAGGTGGGCACTAGATGGAGAATGATTCTGTTTAATTAGATCATAATATTTTTATTTTGTTTCTTGTGATATTGGTCTTAATCTGAAGGCATCTGTCACACTGATGAAGTGATTGTGTGTATGTTTTGAGGTCAACTTGTAAAAGGAATCCTTTGGTGAGGTTTATGGGGTACTAATATTGTTCTAATGATCTGTGTAGGAGGGCCAGTATGTTTTATGTTATGTTGCTTGTGAGTTGTTTTTAATACTCTATCACACTTGGTATGTTTCCCTCTGTGCCTTCACTTGTGCTGGCATCTTAAACCAGTTTGAGTTGTCATGTCAACTTGCATTTAGGACTCTAAGAAAACATATTAATCCAAGAAGTAAATTTATCTAACACAGGTGTGTTAAGCTTCTCTCCCACATGATCTAGGCTATGAGAGAAGCAGCCAATATGGAGTAGCTCTGGATAGACAATATTTAAAGTCCTCATTGCAACATCATTTACTGAGGCTCTATCTCTCATAGCTGCATGCAAGCAATAGATTAGATGATCATATACCAAGATCAGTAGAAAGAGTAGTAATTAAGCTTTTTTCCAGCAGCATTAAGCGTACTACCCTCTGGTTATAATGTAACACAACCACCATGGCCTCGCATATATGCCTAGTTTCATCAAAGATCACAGACACATGTTTAGCTGCTATAACATTAATTTCTCTTTTTTCTTCATCAAGAATAATTTTTCTTTTTTCTTCATCAAGAATGCACGGTATCAAATCCCCCAAGTGTTGACTCCCAGACAAACTGTAAGCACTTTCTTCTAGTAACACCCTGAAAGAATCTATTTTAGCTAGTAGAGCACCTCCAGGCAAGAAACTTGATACAACTTTATACTGGTATACATGTACTTTGTCAGGGAGATTCTCACCAACAGGTTGGACTTCTTTTTCATACATTTGCAATGTCTCCCTCTCTCTTTTCCTTTGTCTGCAGTTTCTTCTTACCACTTTCATGTTTAACAGATGATATATGCTGCTGTATGACACTCTTCTTCACAGACAAAAAGTCTCTACATGCGGTACAGAATAGCTTGCTATTAGAAACAGTTAGGCATTCATTAGGAAACTCTCTGACTCGACTAGCTGGAGATATCTTGGGCTCAGTTGTCACAGCTGCCTTGCTTCTCTTAGAGCTTCTGGCAGGATTTGTAGAAATTCTTCTCTTCCTAGCTAAATTTGAAATTTGAAACAGTAGGAGTCTTAAGTTTACTCAAAAGCGTTGTTACAACATCAGACTCATAACTAGATGACTCTTCTGGTTGAGAAGAGCTAGACAACATAGGCTCCAACTTTCTGAAAAATTCATCCTTGACCAAGACCACACCCACCACCAATTATAGTCACACCCACCAACCACGCCCATAAACATAATCATTAAAATACAGAGTATTGCAGTTTACTAGCTAATATACTATTAGGAAATGTCTATAAACCAGCCATTCTCTAATTTCTGAAGTTGTAAATCTTGCATTTTTTTTGTTTCTGAACTTTGTTAGTTCCACATAGAAAGTTATAACAGGATTGAGAGGGTCTTCATCATCTAGCCTTTTAATAGCTAAAGCCTCTTCATCTTTGTTTTCAATCTAGCTGGCCGGCCACAATAGACATCATGACCACTTCCTTGACAAACAATAGGGCTCCACTTAGGCAATCCTTGACCCTTGACATAGCTATCAAATCCTTGACTGTCAAGGACGTTCCTTGACGGTTGGAGCCTATGAGACAAAGTTTGTATACTGAATGAGTTTCCCATAGTTCAATGATTAATTTTACCATGTGGTGGGTGATGTGAGTTCACGTAGTGATTACATAACCTCTGTAACTACTCATTATGCCCATTATGCTAACTTGTACCAATACTGCTTACCAATACCAAAATATACTCAAAGTTATGCCGGCATAATTGAGGTAGCCCTATATATTATAGCCACCATAACTTTGTTGTTGTTGTTGGTCCCCTAACCTTAATTTTAGTATCAGAAGATAACTTGTTTCAAATGCTTTCCAATGATATGCTTCAGGATCATTTTAGAGCATGTATAACAGTGCCCCACCCACCCACCCCCATAGCAGCAGATTCATCCCACACCAACTTCAATAGTAAACAGTCTATTAGACACTTCCCATTTATGGAGATGTACAATAAGTGGTTAGATTAGCCACAAAAGCACTCAAGTGTATGACTATACATGTAGGCCTAGTATGTACTGTATGTATATATACATATAATTAGTGTATTACAAGTGACACATGAGTCATGCTACAAAATAACATAATTATAATAAAGCACTAAAGTACAACCTTTTCTAGAGCAGAAACTAGGGAATTGTAATTTTAGTATGTGGGGTAATCATATATGGGTGTGTGGAGTGCATGGATAGAATCCTCCATAACTTGACAATGGAGCATCAAAATGCTTTCATATTTGAAAGACAACTTATACAGAAGTTATGTAAGGATATAAGCAAGGGGGAAAAAGCCCCTTAATCTATAATACTTAGTGTAGTGTGTCAGCATAGACATCTGTATAGTAGGTAGAAGGTAGACATACGCATGTATTAATAGTTGGGCTTGTGGGATGGCTAGTATAGTAAAACTTTGTATACTTGTTTTATTTTTTCACTTGTGTAGGTTACTGCTATTGAGAATCAGGAGGAGCAGTGAGTCAGCTACACTCTCACAACACCAGAAATATCATGAAAGGAGGTACTTGTCAATGTACTAAATGAAGATAGTGTGCTTTATGATAATTGAGAGGGTTTAATCCAGGGAGAGGGGATTAGGAGACAATAGCCCCCTCAAGGATTCTATTAGCTCCCTGAAGGAATACATTTCACCCCACCTAATAAAGATACAGAGTATATAGACCCCACCCCCCTCACTGAGAGATATACAGATGTTTCTCCACAAAATTTTAGTCACATTCACTTCAATCCCTCAAAATATAAATACTGATATCCCATCACCTAGCTGCCTTCAGAATAGCAGAACAGGTCAGGAAGCCAGTAGCATTTGTGAGGAAAGCCACTGCAGATAGGGAAGAAGGTTGGTGTGTACTGTTACTTGGAGTATCTCATATATAATGCTTACTTCCCTAGTTATGCTGTCATGTTTCCTTCATCGCCAAGTAAAGGAGGCTGTGCTGGCACGAAAACGGCTAGCACAAGAGGAGATAAGGCCTGAGAGAATTCTGTATGTCTTGAAGAAGATGTGTGCATTCAAAGTATTCAGAAATACTTCTCCAGAGAGACACGGTGTGCTCTAACTAATGTCCTAGATGTGCTTAGGAGCAATCTTGTGTGGTACTGTGGAATATGTGCCAGGGAAATAAATGAGAAAACAGAAGACTCTATGAAATGTGACTCGTGTCTAACATGGTATGACCCACTGTATGATGTGTATGTGGTAAATTCACTCAGGATATTGTAATTCCCTGTGTGTGGAAGTCCTTTTAATAACAGTGACCATAATCCTGTGATGGCCACATCTTTAGACAGTATGTTAACTCATAGGATATAGTGTTTCCTGAGATACTGGAGTTGAGTGCAGGTTTTAAGTATGTATAGAGACCAAGTGTTTTAGGAAAGAGAGATAGGACATGTTATATTGTGTTCTATTCATAGGTGGTCTGTTTATACAGTGTAACCTGTATATAGTGGTCATCCTTATGTAACCTGTATATAGTGGCCACTATTATGGAACCTGTATATAGTGTTCACCCTTATGGAACCTGTATTTAGTGGTCACTCTTATGGAACCTGTATATAGTCGTCACCCTTATGGAACCTGTATATAGTGGTCACCCTTATGGAACCTGTATATAGTGGTCACCCTTATGGAACCTGTGTATAGTGGTCATCCTTATGGAAGCTGTATATAGTGGTCACCCTTATGGAAGCTGTATATAGTGGTCATCCTTATGGAATCTGTATAATATAGTTGTCATTCTTATGGAAGCTGTATATAGTGGTTATCGTTATGGAACCTGTTTATAGGGGTCACCCCTTATGGAACCTGTATATAGTGGTCACCCTTATGGAACCTGTGTATAGTGGTCATCCTTATGGAACCTGTATATAGTGGTCACTCTTATGGAACCTGTGTATAGTGGTCACTCTTATGGAACTTGTATATAGTGGTCACTCTTATGGAACCTGTATATAGTGGTCACCCTTATGGAACCTGTATATAGTGGTCATCCTTATGGAAGCTGTATATAGTGGTCACCCTTATGGAACCTGTGTATAGTGGTCATCCTTATGGAACCTATATATAGTGTTCACCTTTATGGAACCTGTTTATAGTGGTCATCCTTATGGAAGCTGTATATGGTGGTCATCGTTATGGAACCTGTTTATAGGGGTCACACCCCTTATGGAACCTGTATATAATGGTCACTCTTATGGAACCTGTATATAGTGGTCACTCTTATGGTACCTGTATATAGTGGTCACCCTTATGGAACCTGTGTATAGTGGTCACTCTTATGGAACTTGTATATAGTGGTCACTCTTATGGAACCTGTATATAGTGGTCACCCTTATGGAACCTGTATATAGTGTTCACCCTTATGGAACCTGTATATAGTGGTCACCCTTATGGAACCTATATATAGTGGTCATCCTTATGGAACCTGTATATAGTGTTCACCCTTATGGAACCTGTATATAGTGGTCACCCTTATGGAACCTCTATATAGTGGTCATCCTTATGGAAGCTGTATATAGTGGTCATCGTTATGGAACCTGTTTATAGGGGTCACCCCTTATGGAACCTGTATATGGTGGTCATCCTTATGGAACCTGTATATAGTGGTCACCCTTATGGAACCTGTAGATAGTGGTCATCCTTATGGAACCTGTATGTCACTCTTATGGAACCTATATATAGTAGTCATCCTTATGGAAGCTGTATATAATGGTCACTCTTATGGAACCTGTATGTAGTGGTCATCCTTATGGAACCTGTAGATAGTGGTCACCCTTATGGAACCTATATATAGTGGTCATCCTTATGGAACCTGTATATAGTGTTCACCCTTATGGAACCTGTATATAGTTGTCACCCTTATGGAACCTCTATATAGTGGTCATCCTTATGGAAGCTGTATATAGTGGTCATCGTTATGGAACCTGTTTATAGGGGTCACCCCTTATGGAACCTGTATATAATGGTCACTCTTATGGAACCTGTATATGGTGGTCATCCTTATGGATCCTGTATATAGTGGTCACCCTTATGTAACCTGTAGATAGTGGTCATCCTTATGGAACCTGTAGATAGTGGTCACCCTTATGGAACCTATATATAGTGGTCATCCTTATGGAACCTGTATATAGTGTTCACCCTTATGGAACCTGTATATAGTGGTCACCCTTATGGAACCTCTATATAGTGGTCATCCTTATGGAAGCTGTATATAGTGGTCATCGTTATGGAACCTGTTTATAGGGGTCACCCCTTATGGAACCTGTATATAGCTGTCACTCTTGTGGAACCTGTATATGGTGGTTATCCTTATGGATCCTGTATATAGTGGTCACCCTTATGGAACCTGTAGATAGTGGTCATCCTTATGGAACCTGTATATAGTGGTCATCCTTATGGAAACTATATATAGTGGTCATCCTTATGGAAGCTGTATATAGTGGTCACTCTTATGGAACTTGTATATAGTGGTCATCCTTATGGAACCTATATATAGTGGTCACCCTTATGGAACCTGAGGGCCAGACAGGGACAGTCAATGAGCCAGATGTGCCCCACCCCCCTTAAATGCCCAGGTCTGATCTAGTGTTATAATTAATACTAGAATTATTAGGCATCCATGAAAATAGAAAATATAATTTTCACTAGCTTCATGCAGGATAGGGCACATTTTCCTCCTGTACACACAGTAATACTCTCTCCCTCACTGTGGCCCATGACCAAAAGATCAGCTTTTTGTCTTACCCATGGTAAATTTACTACTAGGCCTATGTTCTGAAGAGTAACTGGTGTGTATCTGGTAATAGGAAGGATATTTTCCAGGCTATAGCATATTTAATAAATGTCAGTCACTGTTCCTAGCAGAGAGATATACTCTCAGGCCTGAGAAGTTACCCTACACAGCACAGGGTGTGTCCAGAGTTAATCTCACAATACATTAACACAATCAGTTGGCATAGAGAAGACCTGTTTATACAGGTCACCCACATGACACCACTATCTAGTTGGCTGTTATAGAGAGGTGGTGTGTTTATACAGTGTGGTCACACCACCAGTTGGCTGTTATATGATGTATACAGTGGAATTCTACTATTCCAACCCCCCTGAAATGATGTATACCCTAGAATTCCTCTATTTCTCTATTCTATTCCTCTATTCTAATCTCCTGTAATGGTGTATACACTAGAACTCCTCTATTTCTCTATTCTATTTCTCTATTCTAATCCCCTGTAATGATGTATACACTAGAACTCCTCTATTTCTCTATTCTATTCCTCTATTCTAATCTCCTGTAATGGTGTATTTCAACTCGGATATCTTTGTATATGTAATGAAACTCCTCTATGATCAATTCCCTGAAATAAGGACATCTCTAAATCCTTCTATTCCAGTCAGAACACAATATTTCTGTCAAGTTCGTAATTTCTAAAAGTGTACTTTTTCCTGATAGCACATTTTCTACACTTTAAGACCTTTATCCCATTATTTAAGAACCCTTTACCAAAGCCTATGTAAACCCTTTACCATAGCATAAGTGAAAACCCTAATTTATAGCCTAAAAACATGAAGACCCTTTACCAAAGTATTATTTTATTCTACTGCTATGTGATTAAGTATTGTCATAATGTTGTATTGTAAACTAGAATCAGATGAAGTGGTAGAGAATAGTTAGAGCAGATAAATACCCACACAAGCTGGTGTGGTTGGTACAGGGAAAGATTTATGTTAGTGATTTATTTTCTGGTACTTCTATTTAACTGAATTCACTCGCCCACACAATAATCTTTAGTAATAATTATGTTATTTTCCATATCCTATCACTTGTTGAACTTCCCATAGTTCTAATCTCTCTATCGTAGTCATTGTGATATGTTTCTTTCCATTTAGTTGTCTCTCCCATCTCACCAGTCTCAGTTCTCAGTCCATCTATTCCCAGTAATGGTAAGTAAATAACTATCTCTCTTTACCAGTGAAAGATGAGGTTTTATTAAAGCATGAAATCACTATATCATATTATTTACATCCATTTGAGGAGAGTTGAGTTTAGAAGTTTCATAGCTGATGTTTTAAATAGAGCACACTGTGTGTATACTTTAACCTTTACTTGCATTACATGAATAATAATGATATATTATTCAGGACTGAGTCTATATAGACTAATGTAATGTAATCTTGTTCTATTCTATTTTACAGTCAGCTCTCATTATAAAATACTCATTATTTATTATAGAATACTCATTTATTAATGAATAGGCATTAGAATATTTGTACTTTGACCTCTACTTCTATACCATGAATAATGATGGTATGTGCAGAACATAAAGACTAACTTTTTCCATTTTGTTTCCTCTGTAGATTCAAATTGTTGAGACTGTCAGGCTATTACTTACCGTGATCCAGCCTATAGGTGCCTAGTCAGTTACTGTGAGATGTGTTGGTGAGCTATTCCAAGCCTCAAAGACTGGAAGCAGCTAGCTAATTCCTAATCTTTGTAACACTATCATTGATGTGTAAACATTCTTTAGACAGTTATGATTTTCCTGCTATTGATTTATACTTGGACAATAACTTTATTTTACCGTAAATACCATCTGTCACTTTATTTTAGTAGGTAAAGGGTTTCTACGATAAAAGGTCGATAATGGCTATAATAATAATACTAGTTGCTACATTGATGCTAGACCGCTATGATGTATGAATATTATTGTGGGCTTCTACTTGTGCTCAGAGCAGAAAATAAAAACAACCAGATCTGTGGTAGTTGTATTTTACAAGCTGATATAATATGTAATAACACTACTAGGTACTACTACATACTATAATATTAGCAAGTCCCTGTGGATAATAGTGCTGTGTAATAATAACACTATATACTGCTATAATACTATTATCAGCAAGTCCCTGTGGATAATAGTGCTGTGTAATAATAACACTATATACTACTATAATACTATTATTAGCAAGTCCCTGTGGATAATACGTAGTGAGTTTTATATTGTGAGAAAGGTTCATAGAAGTAAACTTACAACTGGTTATAAGCACTGTTTAAGGTTTATGGGTTCAGTTTAACCTATTCCTTATAGCAGTAAAATAAGCTTGTTATAAGACACAATATAGTTATAAGATAGTGAACATATATAGGAGATCAGCTAATGAGGAGTAACTACCACAAGGGAGAAAATATTTCCTTCTACACAGAGCCAATAGCAACTAATAATGGATTGAGCTAATAGGGCACATAAATCAATATTATACATATAGCATTGATAGTCTCAATGGAGGACATAGAGTCAAGTTGGCTCTATACATGGGATAGCAGCCATCTATACTTTATTCTACAGTGGAACCTTCGAATAAAGACCACATTGAGTGGGGGGGGGTTGATCCTTGTTGAGAGGTTGGTCTCTTTTTGGAGGGTGTTTTTTTGTTTTTTTTTAATACTCAATGAAAAAATGTAATTTTGAATGTTAGCACAAAATCACACAGGGTTGTTTGGTGTAATGAAGTCATTTGTAGACTGTCCACAACATTTCATAGTTGTAGCGATTCTTATGTGCACCCTCTATTATTCAGAAAAAGCTTCACTTCTTCCAATGATGATATAGCTTCCTTATACCCCTTAACATTTAGCTTCAAGTGAGCTCACTATCATCATCTTCTGCAGCTTCACCTTCCTTGGCCAAGGCAGTTTAAAAACCCTTTCTCCCAACCATCACTGCATGTAGACCTTAGGTCCGTATAACGGTAGGTTTACATGGTACCTCAAGACCATAGCCTACTCCCCTGTTCACTTTGGCTCCTGCAGGGGCTCATTGACAAAACAATGAGTGGTCATGACAGTTGTAGAATATGTGAATGGTTAAGATGGTGTCCCAGTATGCATGGACACTAAAGAACTATATAGCTAGTTGACTCCCTGCTTGCTGCTGGACTTACTTAGCAGTTTATTAATCCAATAAGCTATATAGCTGTCTCATAAATAATTGTGAGTGAGTGTGATTTGTGGTTGTTCTTGGAGGTGAATTCGTACAGCTTCAGTTCATAGGGACCTTGGCTGCTGGTTAGAGTTGAGAGGTGGTCGCTACTTAGAGGTTAGAAATGTACTGGTTCAAGAATCAAGGGGGGAATTGATTTGGTCTCTGTATGGAAGTTGGTCAAGGTCGCTAATAGAGGTTTTACTGTATTCACTTCAAAGATCCTGTCACAGGTGTCCACACAGAATACATAGCTAGCCCACAATAAAATGAAAATTTCATTTATTTGTACAAAAAAAATTATTACATGGAAATTTACAAAATTAATAGTATTAAATGTACTACATAAAAATAAGTTGTGGGAGACTAGTACTCTATTTAACTAACTGACCAAGAGATTCACAATATCAAGATTTCTAATAGACTATATAACAATAAAACACAGTGCAGTCAGAGGTAGTTAATGCTCTTACTTCATGTACTTGCTTCTAATCTTATCAGCTAAGTTTGGATGGTCTACTGTAGGAGACTCCAAGGCCTCCACCAGTGCATTCCACGAAGGTTGGGGTTCTACACGATTCAGCCATTTGGTTAGAATTTTTCTAAAGCAATCTTCAACTTTCCCTTGACACTCGGTACTGATAATATCCAGAGTAGATGTTTCGACATCCAATTCCACACCAATGTTGTACCATTTACCTCTGGCCTCCCACAACACTTTAAGAACAGTCTTCAAATTAAGGGGACCTAAATGATTACAAATGAACATGTAAAATAAACTAATAATAATATAATATATTATGTGTTATTATAGAGCTATTATAGCTAATATGTAACACAGACACAAGCATCAACATTCAGACATGACAGCACTATACTAAACATGTACACACCTTGCAGAGCAGTGGAATCTGAATGATCTTGCCACATCAAATGATTAGATGCCAAAGGTCCGAACTTGTTTGTGTCAATGTTACATTTCCACAGCCCTTCACAAAATGTAGCAATGTGAGGATCACCAACACCACAGGGACAAAGGAGAGCTGGAGATGGGGTAGCGTTATTGTACCCGAGAGTTAAAACAGCTTCTTTGATACCTCTAAGAATAGCTTGACGGACAATAGAGCAAAATTTACTGCATACTTTACTAGAGGTGTTGACATGAACTTCAAAGTGTTTAAAGGTGTCTATCAGTGTGACTGAACCAGGATAGCCAGGAATAGAGAACTGGATACAGTTGCGGTATAAAAGAGCTGGAGTGTTGGAATAAGGAAGTAAGTTAATCTTCCAAGGACAAGGAAACTGGTTGTCATGGGACACAAGAAAGCAGCTAAGTGTGCAGTAGGTACCGAGTCGAGGAGCTCCAAGTGGGAAGTCTAGAGTGAGGGCCACTGCTGGAGAATCTTCAGAAACACGACACTTAGAAATCTCATCATCATCCAGAACCGGAAGAAGAGCGGGCATGAAGAACTCTGTACTACTGAACTCAGCTATGATCAGTAATTTCTTAAACAGCTTAACTAGCTCTTTTGGAGTGAATAGACCAGGTACATAATGCTTCTTGAACTTATCTTCACAAAGGAACTTCAGAGTAAAGCGGCCATGATCCCTGAATTTCTGCATATCTCCTGAAATGACTAAGCTTCCACCTTTTTTCAAATGGTAGGTTTCCTCTACAAGCTCGGTAACTTTGTCCAGGAGGACCTGAGGGTTAGTGAACACAACACCTGGAAGAATTTCAGGGAAGTAGAAAACAACGGACATCTCATCTAGAAACTGGAGAGCTGCATCAAGTGTGTGCTCGTCAAAGTGAAGATCAAGTGCCGCTTGAAGACATTCTTCTTTGCTTAAGACTCCTTTACCCGACTCTTCCAAGAGGAGTTCTAGACCGTAGTACTGGAGGGGAACGTCTATTGGCTCTGGACTGCACTTTGTCAAGATATCATGCTGGATGAGCTTCACCATAGACTTTTCATGATCTCCTGGATTCTTAGCATTCACAGGGAATATAAATTTATCTCCGTAGTACATGACTTCATCCATAAACATTGGAAGTAGTAACTTTTCCAGCTTCTTGTTTTTTTCCTCTCTTGTTTCGGTAGTACACTTAGATTCCTCGTCCAGGTGGGTCCCCACCACCATGATCCTAGAGCATTCCTTGTCACTTTTGGTATTGGATCTGTGGGTATGTACTGTTCGTAGACAGTGCTCTATTAGCTGCTCATTGGTGTGAAAGGATTGGTAAGGGGTACCAATGCGGCCGCTCTGGTTGAAATACTCTACCATGGGTTTAGTGGTTAGGTCTTCCGAAAGTTTCAATACAAAGATATACAGGGTCATTCTCCTTAGAAATTTCGGAAGGATTTCATGAAACTGAGGTTGTCCTCCAGAGTCGATGATTTGGAGCTTGTGGACGGAGGTTACGGTTTTTCCTGATGTGGAGAACGAATCCATCAACTCAGCTAGGTCACCCTTTGTAGAGATGGCATGGAGAGTGCTTTCTCCATCAGGCTGTGCAACCTCACCTGCTGGAGTAAAAGGTGTTGGTTTCGTAGTGGATGGGTGCATTTGAGGCCGAGTGTCTTGTGTCGAGGATAATTGTTCTGTAGCACTACTCATGCCCACTTGCATTTCTGCCTCCTCATCAGAATCATCCTCTGAATCAGTCTGGTACCCAGTCACATTGACATATTCTGAATCAGTCTGGTTTATGGTCACATCGACAAGTTGACGCTTTGCTCCCATTGCAGCTCTAGCTAGGATTCCTTTCCTCTCTGTCGGAGACAGCTTCACCCATTCCTTACTGGTTGTGTCTATTTGAAACAACTGGACAGGTCTGGCAGCCATTGGAGTACTCACTCGTACTTCTGGTGGAGAATTGCCTGTTACCATCTCCAAAAAACTGGACTTTCCAGCACCGCCAGGTCCATAAAGGACAATCTTGTTAATTTGAGATTTGACATGTCCATTCTTCATGGCCTCATCACACAGTCGACGAGATTCTCTAGAACCTGAAATGTGAAAAGTAGCTATATAAAGTATTTTCAGTGTTGTGATTAGCAAACAATGTATCATCAATTATTAATTCTCATGCTAATAATGTGTGGGATACAGTGTTCAGAAACACATCCACTACATATTACATGTATTATAATATGTATATTATCATAACTTATCACTAAAATATATGAGAAATGGTCTATTCAGAATGAGTACATGTAGAATTCATGTCAATGCACTGGATAGCTGTCAGGTTTTTAGGTTATTATGCACTAAAATGGAAAATGAACTGCAATATTTATACTAGCTAAACTCTAGTTAAACTGACAATAATAAATACACTTCCTCATGATAACAGTTATGATACATAGTCAGGGGACCATGGGGGCAGTGGGGGCACTTACCACCATTTTCTGGCAGCTCTAAAATCAGTGACATAACAATTTACTCAACAACATGGTCATGCAATAGGCAGTGCTAAGACCTAGTCCACTCTTGTGGTTAATTAACAAACCAGCTCTACATTATTATTATCTGATAATCATTCATGATTGAAACACTAAATTAGTGCTGCTCTATTTCCATCACCACTGCCACCAGTGAACACCCGTTCAGTTTATATGACAAGTCAAGACATATCCATGTTCCACTATGTCCAAGGCAAGACTAAACAATATCATGCTATTACATACACATAAGGACATTGCAGAAGACACCTTTATATCATCAAACTCTCATAGACAAAATTATATTTTCACATTAATTTTATGCCATCATTGAAACATAGTACCAGTATGATTATCAGAGAGTGCAACACTCTTGACCACAAATCTAGTTGACCTGCCTCCATACTCAAAATCATCTTCCTCTGCCTATGTGATACAAGCTCATGAAAATAGTGTGTTATTTCAACACCTGATTTTGGTGTCATAGTGGTCATTTAGCTGGGACTCTCTATAGGGTGTTGAGTTACACACCAATGGGTTGATGCTCATGTGGTATTTATTTTATGCCATCTTGTGTTCATTTTGCACCTACATGGCACACCTATGCAGAGTACTACTTCAACCATGTTAAAATAAAACCATTAATTAAACATTGGAGTAATTTATAAAAATATCATCACAAATAATTAAAATATCAAATAAACATTAAAGTTATAAATATTGTAGAAGTTTAGTTAAAGTGGGTGGAGTCTTTTGAGTCCTTTAAATGGGAAACTGAATGTTGTGATAATATAAACACTCCAAACAGTGCCTTGAGATAAGTCATATCTAAGTCAATGACAGCATCTTGTAGGCTGTTAGATTCCATGGTTATGTTTCATATATAATACTGAATGCATACAACTAGGAGTGTGGCTGATACAACTTTGTAGTGTAGAAAAATGGCTTGCACTTCTATGTAAAGGAGTATTAGTCACAGAGCCTTATGATGATGAAGCTTTAGTGGCATCACTTTACAAGGGAGTAGGAATATCTTCATCTTTATTAACCTCAATATATATTTTAGAGGAAACTCTAGTGCTAAATATAGAATACTTAAAATCACACAAAATTTGTGTCTGATGCCTACAACAGGAACAAACTCTTTGAAGTCTTCTTCAGTCAGCTTTAAAAACTCAGATCATAAACACCTAGTCAAAAAAGTTATCAGCTATTTCACCTGGTGTTCCTATCTTGAAAAGATAATTCTGAAATTCACTTAGAAAAGACTCTATTCTAGTGTACCAATTTAACCTTATAAAAGACAGGCTGTGTGTAGTTAGTTTTAAGTATGAATGGGAACATAAATACTCCCATGTGCATGTATTGTGTATTAATCACCTAGAATTCACTGTAACAGCCATAGAGGTACCTACTAAGACTAGGGCTGAAGATGTATGGTACCTTGTTAATTTAACACAACACCCCCAATAGTGTACCCCTTATAGGGTGTGCTGGTACACCTCATTTTTAACAGTGTAGTTCATGTACACCTACCTGGAGTGTACATTAACTACATACAAATCTACATACTTATTACAAGCCTCTTGTAATGTACTGAGCATTGAGTACATCCTTCCATTACAACTCATATTTTTCCTAGCTACTAAATTTTAATTAGCTACCTCACTCTTGATAAGCATCAGTGTAAACTAAAATTTACTCCATATTGCTTACTCTAATGATTAGTACCCCAAAGACACTATCATCACATTGCTTCTAGCCTCTAGCATCTAGACACTAATTTTTGAAAACTGAGTAGTTTCTTTTGACTGCCAGTGTATACCTGTGACCCTTAACTTTAAATTATTTAGAAATATGGTAGAAATTGGAATAACTTTTATTAGAAGCTAAACTTAGAAAGATACATGTTAATAATGTCTAAACCACACAACTGACTACAGCAAACCAGGATCATAGTATTGACTAACCTTTAAGGTAGAGGGTCCTTAACACCTCCAGTGTTTCATGTTCCCAATAACGATATAGACCATCAGCTATGTTTTGCCATGATGGGGCTGGGTGGTTGTTCAGATACCACTCACTCAGGGTCTCCTTACACTTGGAGTCATTAGAGTGCTGGTCAGAGATGTCATCATATACATCATAAGGGATGTTGAGACTCCACAGAACATCATCCATATCGTTCACATTCTCCATAAGCTGAGTGAGGTTAGTGAGAGTGAGGGAGGGGTCTGTGGGAGTTGATTTATATAGTTTATCTTAAACTCATTCTACACAAATAGAGTATATAAATACTGAGAAATACAGTAGGAAAAAATAATTGCTGGCTTGAAATTTGGCTCTTTTACAGCTACTCTTATAATATACTAATAACACAGACCTGAAGATAATAATCTTTGTAGGTTAGTAAACAGCTAATGATTATTAATAATGCAGTTTACAGGAAAGTATTTCAATACTAATAAACAATACACAATCAGCTCTTAATCTTCAGTAGATTAATAAATGCATGATTCTAAAGTATTGTGTTGACTTGTAGATGACCTTAGTTTATACATAACAAGATTTAACTAGTCACAATATTAATAAATATCTACACATTATTACACTAATTAGAAGTGCTGACACTATCAGATAAAAGATATTCCAGGGAGTTAAGGGGGTAGGATATATTAGTTGGGTGGATGGACAATACAGACTGGACACAAGATATGTAATGAGTATTTTTAATCAGCTTATATTATTAACTTAGTGGTTAAGGAAGAGTAGAGGTAGATATAAAGAGAACTCTCCTAGGGTTGTGGTAAATGATGGAATCTGTTTCTTTGTCAGTCTAACTGTGGTAATACTTCACACAATCTACATATCTCAGGTATACACCAGTTTAAAATTCACATTAGCTATTTCTCATTATAATCTGATATTGTGACAAATCTTTTACTACAGTGAAAATAGTTGAACATCAGCTATTTGACATGTTTATAAAAGGTTCAATCTTTATTTTTAGCTGATGTACCTCTCCTAAAACAAGAAATAAACCCACACACTTACATGATATGCTACATAAGAATAGAATATAATTCACACTCTAATTAACTTCATACAAGTTACAGTATGAAGTTTTAATAAATAGCTTGAGTGGGAGTAAAATTTAGGATAAATTTACAAAGTGTTGTAGTAATAATTACATGACACAAACAAATGAAAAATATTCATTTCCATTCATAATATTACATTATGAACATCAAGTCTTTGGACATTGTGTTATTGAACATAATAATAATTCAAATGTGTGTGTAACAAGTTACATAACGTATTTCCTCCAATGGATTTCGACCTCAAGTTATGTTCGCCCTCAAATTGCACTGTGGGGTGGTCTGAACTGAATTAATTAATAATCACCCTTGAATTGTTTACGCACCATTTTGAGCATTCGAAGAAACTAGTGTTGAAATCATTAGTGTATTATACCAAACAAAAAACAAATTAAGGGGTCCTTCTATGTGTAAATTTCCTTACAGTATTCTTATAGTACATTACAGTAATCTTATTTTATAGTAAGTAATCTTATTATTGAATATTACAAGTATATTACAAATGATGTAATGTTGAGGATTTACACATAGAATCACCCAAATTAAGTGATGGCTGAGGGAGGAGCTAAGAAGAGTGAGCTTTGAAATAGTCCTCAAATGATTCAATTGTTTATTGTTCAGCTGATTGAGCTAACCAGCGGAATAGTAAACACCCTCATTTAGTTTTCCCCTCGTATAGTATTCGATCTAGGCAAGTGTTCGAAATTAATAGTAATCACATAATCTATTTGAGGAAACACTGTAAGTGGCATTTGTATAAGATGCTTCCACACTTACAGAGATGTGTCAGTACTAAGTCCAATAGATACTCCCAGCTATACAATTTAGAATATGATGGCTTTGTTTCTTGTTATAAACATGTTCCTCATTTATGAGGATATCTGTATTACCTTGTAGACAAAATGATGCCATTACACATGTATGGGGAAAACACTACATAGAACTTTCTAAGTCCTCTTACATCAAGGTTAGTAAAACCTTTCTTTAAGACCTCAGATATCTCAAGCTGTTATTGAAGCTGAGGCTCTATGGTACAAAATTTGTGTCTAAGAACAACCTTTCTTTTTAAGTCAGTGATCATGCCACATGTTTTCTGATTCTGAAATAAACGATGACTATTAAGTTCAATAGTGAAGAGTGTAGCTATGACACTCCTTTAAGTCCAGAACTTCTTAGTAAAAGTAAAGATGATACTCTACTGTCTAATAATCCTGCAGTACCATGAATAATACTCACCATGAGCTGTACTCACATGAATTCTATAATGGTTTAATTAGTGGATGTGGTCAACACTGGAGGGTTGGGAAATATTTGTGGACATGTCCAGTGTGTGTGTTCATGGACATGATGGTACTCAGAGAAAGTTAGAGCCTATGTAAAGGTCTAAACTACAAGAAACAGTTTACAATAATATTATTTATTACTACAATACACCACACTTATTCCAGTCCTGACACTCCAGTATGATACACATGATAAGGTGGTCTAAATGTACATTAAGGTGTATTTTAAAAGGTAGTAAACTAAGGTGTTGTTCTAATACAAGGATAAACAGTTTGGAATTCTGCTGTCTATAGTGTCATTCATAAAATCCTTGAACATTATGGACCTAATCAAGTGGAAGAGATTTTTCACTGAAAACAATCATACACTTCATAGTGATTCTACATTATCTATCATCACTTAGTCTCCCATACTTATGGGGGTGAGTGAAAAATATCAGAAATTAGGGAGTGAAGGGGAGTAGGGAGCCTATTATCTCAATTGAAAAATAATTAAGTTATCTTCATCAGATAGACTATCATCATAAGAGATAAAAATATGACTAAAAATAGTGTTCTCTGACTTATCATTACTCATACTCATCACTTCACAATTCTATTCACTGACATCACTATTCAGCTCTTGCTAATGTAGATCTGGGACAGACAGACACATGATAGTGTACTATCTAAACAAACTGCTCTCCATTGCTTGGGATAGTCACAGCTACTAAGTGCTAAATCAGCTGTAGCATTTCAAGTACCAGAAGACTTTATCCTCATGGTAGACACTACACTGGAATTACAACTGACTAAAAATACTAGTAGTGAAGTTCAACAATGTTTTAGTGATAACACATTCCAGATAGTGAGGAAATAGATAGCTTCTCAGACCTCTGTAAACTAACAGAAACCTCACAATTTAAAGAGTATTAGCCAAAAACAATGTATTTGAGTAATAGATAGGAAAAAAGAAGTTTTTACCATTTGTTATAACTATACTATGATAAAAGAGGGTAATAGCCTAACATTGGTTTGTAAATCTCCTTAGATTTCTAAGTAACCTTTAACTATATGTATATCTACTACTTAAACTTTAAACTTTAACTTTTTGGCTCATAACAGTTAATAATTAGCTGTATGTAGTGACTGAAACAGACTTTTGACATGGTTAATACACATTAAAAAAATATCCTCTTTTGAGTTATGGCTACCTGTTTACAATAACACCAAAAAAAGTATTAATACCTTTTTTTGGTCTGAAGATGTTCCTCTTCACTTTATCCAAAGCTTGCTTCTGATTCCTTCTGAGAAGCCTCCCTGCCAGATACTCCCATGATGCATTAGGATGATACTTTAACCAATACTTCACTAATTTTTTCCTATAGATGTTAGCACTACTACTCTGTTCTCTCATCTCCTCTCTAATCTTAGCTGGTATTTGAAGGCAGTACTCAAGATATCCATAACCATCCATATCATCCTTCACACTGTCCAAAGTAGCCAACACTCTGCTGCAGGTAAGGGTAGGGTCTGGAGGAGGATAACATAAACTAATTAAGTACATGTACAATGTAGCAAAGTTCATCCATCTTTTTGAATAGTATTAGTGCATAGATAAATTACTAACAGTGAACATACACTTACAAGTCAAATAATAATAATATGCTTAACAACTTATGGTTATGATACTATAACCTCACAGCAATAGACCATCACCTCTTTACAACTCTCAGATTATACTATGTCATATCTATCACAATTATTAACTTCATACAGAACATAACTAGGAGGTATACTTACATCACTGGTAAGTTAAGGCCTGGGTCCAGCATTTGCAGTATAGGTTGTACAAGACCTTGTACAGACCTTGGACAAGACCTTGTACTATCTGTTACTAACATGTAGCAGTTACATGAAATTACATGAAAAACATAACATACATGAAGATGTTGTAGTGAGTGGCAGTCTGGCAGACATTCAGTTCTTTCAGCTAAAGTCTGAATTTGTTCCCATAGACCTTAACTTAATTTGATGGTGCCATTTTGTGCACAATTCAATGGAGATTATGTCATAAAATGGATGGAAGTCTTTACCTAATTATGTTGTGTCTATGCCAGGGGGGTAGGAAGCAGGGGGGCACCGGGTGCTGGTGCCCCCCCACTTTTCATAGACCTTTGCAGTTTGTGTATAGTATTATAGTGTGTGTGCATGTGTGTGGTGATAGTAAGTGCTTCACTATTTTACACTTCACTTGTACTACTAATCACAAAATCCATGACCATACATGTAACTTTTAAGGCTCACATGTAGGGATGTCCACATTATGCTCACAATTATGCTATGCCAGCAATTCCAGGAATTTACCTATTACGCTAATAGAATTACCCATTATGCTCCCACATAACCACCATATGCCTTTAAAATTATATTGTAACATGATACTAGCTTCAATATAATTTTCAAGTGAATTGTTGAAGGTATGGACCCACATAGTACACAGAGAGGGTATGGAACCACATAGTACAGGTTAGGGATGTCCACATTATGCTCACAATTTTGCCCATTATGCTATGCCAGCAATTCCAGGAATTTACCTATTACACTAATAGAATTACCCATTATGCTCCCACATAACCACCATATGCCTTTAAAATTATATTGTAACATGATACTAGCTTCAATATAATTTTCAAGTGAATTGTTGAAGGTATGGACTCACATAGTACACAGAGAAGGTATGGAACCACATAGTACATGTATGAACCCACATAGTACACAGAGAGGGTATGGACCCACATAGTACAGGTATGAACCCACATAGTAAACAGAGAAGGTATGGAACCACATAGTACATGTATGAACCCACATAGTACACAGAGAAGGTATGGAACCACATAGTACATGTATGAACCCACATAGTACACAGAGAGGGTATGGAACCACATAGTACAGGTTAGGGATGTCCACATTATGCTCACAATTTTATCCATTATGCTATGCCAGCAATTTTACCTATTATGCTCATAGAATTATGCTCCCACATAACTGCAATATACTTTTAAAAATTAATGATTATAATATTATCGTAACATGATACTAGCTTCAATGTAATCTTCCAGTGAATTGTTCTGTTGGTGTGTAGTGAAAAGACATGTTCAGCAGCTGCTGAGCTAGGCTGCACAAGTATGAAAAGCAGAGGCCCAATTAGTTAAATCCTTCTCATGATTTTTCCACCAGGTAGTGTCCAGCCTTCTAGGACAGGCAGGAAGTAGAATACACATTATAGTTAATTAACTCCCCCCCAAATGCCAGCATAATTCCTAATGCTCACTTAAACCTATTATGCTCCAGCATAATGTGGACATCCCTACTCACATGACATGACTCAAAAGAAGCTAAACTCCTTTTTTGATACAAGAGAGCGAGGCTTCTACTTCTGAACCTCTGAGTCAGAACCTTCAAGTGTTTGCATGGTGTGAGTTTAAGGGAAAGAGATTTGAAATTCCAGGGTTGCCAACTCTCCTGATTTTAAGGGTCCTCTCCTGGCTTCCTGTTTTCACTACTATATTTCACTATTAACCTCCTTTTTCCTAATATTATTGCTGTCTTACTAGAGGTGGATTTCAAAGATTCAAGCGTTAGCCTAAGTTGATGCTGTCACTTCCTCATAGCAATGCTTCAGCTGAATGTATTTTCAGTATGGTAAAAGCAATAAAAACTGATTCTCTTCATAATTCAACTCTATCTGCTTTAGTAGCAACCAAAGTGAATTTTGACAGATATTGTTATGAGCAGCAATCAAGTACTCTGGCTGAGCAAGTCAGCCACTTATCTTATAATACGTAACTATAGAATTACATTTTAATATATTATGATCTTCCTACATAAAAAGTCTCCTTTTTTTTTCCTTTGGGGATTGGCAACCCTGTGATATTTCCTCTTGTTTTCCTTGTAAATGTGATTGTCAGTGCTGTATGAATAGCTATATTTTTTGATATGTCTGACTCCAAGGTGAGTCATGCACATCAGAGTAAAGGGTACAAAGAAGGAAAGCTTTAAGCTTACTCAAGTAAAATAAAGCCTAGTTGGTATGAAAAGTATTCCTGGATAAGTGTTTGCACACCTAAGTTCAAAATATTTCTTTACTAGCTATATGCCGTGGCAAAACTTCCTGCAAGTGTCAAAGTTTTACATTAAGGTTTGGAACCTGGAGAAAGGCTCTGCAGCACTTTCAGGAACATGAGAATAGCATGGCACATAGAGCAAAGTGCTATTTATAAGGATAAGCTGAGTGAAGTAGATAAGGTGTTAAATTCACATTTCCTGTGACAAATGTGACTGCTGAAAGGTCATTTTCTTCTCTGATGAGACTGAAGACATACTTGAGAAGTACAATGACTCACTGTAGGCTGAACTATCTGTTCATACAGCAGGAACTGATGTACCTAGCTAACCTAGAGAAAATAGCTGAAGATTACATCTCAGTTTTATTTTGGAAAAATTTATCAACTATCTATAATTTGTAACTTCACCCTGAAACTGTAATCTCAGATGACTGGGTAAGAAGAATGGGGGGGATCTTTAGCTTAAATGGTGCCCCCCCACCTAAAATCATCTTCCTACCCCCCTGTATGCCATTTTTTATGTCGAGAGAGAACATAGGAAAATAGTGATTTCAGCCATAACTTAGTCAATATGTGTTCAATGCAGCCTTCCATTATATACCAAGTATAGGATGCCATTCATGAGTTGCATACAAAATCCGAACTCTTTCCAGAGATGGGAACAAATCCAGATTTTAATCATAAAACACCATGTCACACCTCTATTACCCTATGAAGTGTCTGTTACAAGTTACAATTCTCACACCTAATTTACTCTATAGGAACTGCTATTCTTTAACCTCTAGTAGGTATACAGATTATATTTCTGAATAATATTTAGAATAATAGACTTATTGGGAAGTAGGAATGATTCTAGGTAGTACCATGGAGAATAATGGGCTAATAATAATTCCTGGAACATGTTATTCTTTACACAATAGCTATTGAGAGAGTTTTTTCTTTTGCTTTTTATTGAAGGCTTCATTTGGGGACTAGCAAGATAACTCTTTACAGGATTATGTTGAGGTATTACTAATAATATTGCTATTCAACACTTGCTAATAATTAACTAGATTATAATGAGAGGAAAAACATGTCTTGAAAATGAAGGGAATGTAGAGATAGATGAGGTAACAATGGAAAAAATACACTAACAAGATAAAGAAACTAAGTGAAAGGAAAGTGTTAGACTTAAACAACACAAACTCTCCCTCCCATTACATATCCTGCTTTAGTCAGATGGACCTTAATGAACTTTCAGCAGCTAATGATAAGTACAAACAGTAATGAATAATCAAGTTCTTATACTCCACTGCAGAATAGAATAATATGGGGAAAATAGGAATAATCTAAAAGCCTAACCTCTAGGGTCACTAATAAGAATTTCAAGTCTTAAGAATTCCTCTGCTTTTGAATCTTCTTGGAATTTTAGTGTGACTTTGACTTTACCAGGGGGGTAGGAAGCAGGGGGGCACCAGGTGCTGGTGCCCCCCCACTTTTCACAGACCTTTGCAGTTTGTGTGTGTGTGCATGTGTGTGGTGCTTCACTATTTTACACTTCACTTGTACAATAAAGTGTAAAATACATGTACTAACCACAAAATCCATGATCATACATGCATTTACTTTAGGCTCACATGACATGGTTCAAAAGAAGCTAAACTCCTTTTTTGATACAAGAGAGGCTTCTACTTCTGAACCTCTTAGTCAGAACCTTCAAGTGTTTGAGTTTAAGGGAAAGAGATTCGAAATCATGGTATCAGGGTTGCCAACTCTCCTGATTTTAAGGGTCCCCTCCTGGCCTCCTGTTTTCGCTACTATGTATATTCCACTATTAACCTCCTTTTTTTGCTAATAGCTATTAATTATTGCTCTATTACTAGAGGTGGATCTCAAGCATAACTATAGAATTAACTATAATAATATGATTTTCCTACATAAAAAGTCTTTCCTTTGGGGATTAGCAACCCTGTGGTATTTCCTCTTGTGTTCCTTGTAAATTTGATTATTGGTGCTGTATGAATATAGTTAACAATTTTTTTATCATCCATTGGATATGTCTGATTCCAAGGTGAGTCACGCAGATCAGAGTAAAGAGTATAAAGAAGGAAAGCTTAAAGCTTACTCAAGGAAAATAAAGCCTAGTTGGTATGAAAAGTATTCCTGGATATGTAAGTGCACATCTAAGTTCAAAATATTTCTTTTGTGGCAAAACTTCCTGCAAGTGTCAAAGTTTTACATTAAGGTTTGGAACCTGGAGAAAGGCTCTGCAGCACTTTCAGGAACATGAGAATGGCATGGTACAAATAGAGCAAAGTGTTATTTATTAGAATAAGCTGAGTGAAGTAGATAAGGTGTTAAATTCACATTTCCTGTGACAAAATTAATGTGACTGCTGAAAGGTCATTTTCTTCTCTGATAAGACTGAAGACATACTTGAGAAGCACAATGACTCACTGTAGGCTGAACTATCTGTTCATACAGCAGGAACTGATGTACCTAGCTAACCTAGAGAAAATAGCTGAAGATTACATCTTAATTTTATTTTAGAAAAATTTATCAACTATCTATAATTTGTAACTTCACCCTGAAACTGTAATCTCAGATGGCTTGGTAAGAAGGGGGGGGTCTTTAGCTTAAATGGTGCCCCCCTACCTAAAATCATCTTCCTACCCCCCTGTTTACCATAATATATATGTAGATACACAACATAAAACATGTCTGCATACTTACTACTTCACCCTCATTATATTAGTTAACTCTGACAACACATCAACTCTATCAAGTGGATTAGGAACTGCATACAATTATTATTATTATATCCTCTATCTCACACAAAACAGTAAACAACTTCTCAACCATAACTATCAGACATAAAGTCTACTTCCTCTGGTCACTGCTACACCTGAAATAGCTATGTGCATGGATTAAGTCTGGAGTGAAATTTCATCTGACAACCAGACATAGAGATAGGGATAATAGAGTAGGATGTGTCTATAGTTTATAAATATTCTTTCAGAACATGAACTGCTTTGATAGCATCACTTGCTGATGGTGGGATAGTCTTGCTAAAGTTAATTCATGAAAAAATAACTTTGAAGCAGTGTCTTTTTGCTGGATTCTTGGATTCTTATCGAAAAGAGTAATTTCCAACTTTTATTTCAGACTTAAATCTTTTCTTGACCTCTTTCTTTTAACCATTTTAAAACTATGCTCACCAGCATGCATATCCTATGCACACACTAAGTGCATGGGAATTAGCAGGTATACATGTACCCTTTTGGATTACATATGTACAACATTAGTGCAGCTACAAAATACAAAATCTACTATAAAGTAATACATACATGATGATTATCATTAAAATGGAAGTTTTGGGGGTTCATCTCACTTATTCTCTATTAGAAGAACTATGATTAATGGAAAGTATTTTAAATGGATTTTTCTGCTCCCTTCATGTTCCTATTAAGTGAGATGAACTGTAATGATATGGAAATATACTTTAACACAAAGGTTGTTCCTCCTCTGTTAGTAACATCTTGACTAAGGAAATCTGAAAAATGCCTTCTTACTTGATTAATGTGTAGTTTTTTTGAAAGACATTCATAAAAATAGTGTGCTGTTTACATAGAGCTGTGGATAAAACATGTAACAAACAAGTAAAGAGCCCAACACTAGAGAGTTAGAATCAGAGATTTCTATTCTATATGTACCTTCTCTTATAACAACTTTTGTCTGTGACGACCCTTAAGATCCTTACCCACACAATGCTGTGTATTCTTCTAGTAATTCTATTAATATTGACTATCAGGGTTTCATCTAGGAATTTTTGCTTGAGGGGAAGTTGATGGGGGAGGGGGAAATCATGCAGTGTAGCTTCTATAATCTAAAGTGGACACTTCCAGAAGGTTCAGTGTAATGAAACTAGTGCAAACAAGAATCAGAAATAGATTGTGTGATGAAACATTAGATGAAGCCATGAGAGTGAGCATTGAGGGGTCAGAAACTTTAAAGCACCCCACCTCCCTCCCACCTGCTTCAAATTATTATATTCTTCAGTGTTTGTGACACAAAATCTTCAGATAAGCTAAAATTTCAGTATTGAAAAAGAAAGGATTCTAATGCTATTTACAAGAAGAAAGGCTGGATGTAGAAATAATTTTTAGTACATACACAAGACATATGGAGAAATAAGTTAGAGACTATTGTGAAAGTTGAAGAATAAGTTCATTTGCTATCTGGAAATTTACTTTCATACATTATGTTGTCATTAGTTTCAGAATACATCTTTATCACTTGATGATAATGCCATAGAGCACATGTAGTATCTGACTAGATACACATTAACCCCTAGATGTCTCTAGTATGTTAGGAGGTGTGGCCTCTAAGCTAGTAAAATGTCTTGTGATCTTTATGATACCATGCCCACAGGCTAGAGAAACACAAAATAAAGAATTGAAGAGGCATAGAGTAAATATCAGCAGTACAAGTACAGAACATCAGCTATGTCTAGATAAAATAGGGGATGTATGATAAAGAACATGTATTTATTCTCTCCTTTTAAATACTCTAATGAGGAACATCATACTCATCACATATAAGAAACCTTCTACAACATAGCCCCCTTCCTCCAAGACAAACTCTACACACCTGCTACAGTTCACAATATTATTATTATTACTACATTTAGGCTATTCTGAGGACTTTGGAATAGCCTAATTAGAGGGATTAGAAGGGAAACCTCAATTCAGGGGATGATATATCAAAGTGTCCTTAATACAAGGGTGTCCTCATTTCTGAGGTAGGAATATAGGGATTCTACAAACTACAGCTAGATGTGACATAGAAACAGGTATGAAAAGTACAAGGTCTAACAATAATTACAGGTATGCTATAAACTGGTGACAGAGTATATACTGTACTTTTATAATAGTGTACACACATAGTCTGTTCTGAGTATCACTACCATCATTACTGACCTGTCAGCTTCTCTGCATAGTTCCTTATAGAGATAGCTGCTGCAGTTGCTACTTCACTGTATTCAGACCTATAGTCTAGTCTAATAATAAGCCTCCTCCAGGAAGTGTAGGGGTCCCTAAGTAACCAGTACTGTATCAGTGCTCTTAGACGTTCCTTGTCAGTGGAGAATTCAGATTTAATAGCAGCTAGCTTAGCACGAGGGATGTACAGCATGTAACGAACATCATACAATGAGAGTTGCTCTAGGATAGTTGCTACATTTTCCACACTCAGGGGAGGAGCTAGATATAATATTGAAATTACACATATTTGAACTGCTAATAAAATAACATTCAAATGACATGGAACACAATTAAACTCTGCCAGGGCTAGTAGAGCAGCTGCATTGGCTTACAGCAAAGCTATAGAGCAGACCTACAATTATTATAGAGACTATAAATAAGGCTTCAGGGAATGTGCTCTAAAATGAACTATTCCCTATTTCACACTACTATTCTCAAAGTTATGCCCATTATTACCAATAATGAAAAATTAATGAATTTGAGTTGAAACAAAGTATTGATTGAAGATGTTATAGTGAATCATTCATTTAAGGAAGTTCTATGTAGTCTGGTAGACAAATGTCTTGTTCTTCATTAAAAGAATAAAGTACACATTCTTAAGTAGTGGATGAAGGCTAAATGAAGAGAGCCTTTCTAGAAAATATTTCAGAAAGGAAACTTTGAACTTGTAAACTTCTAAACAACACATTAACTGACTGATTGTTGGCTTCTGGAGATATTTCAGTATAATTTAAGTATAGTAGTCGCATATAGCTAAACCACCAATGGTGTTTGACCTACATAATTACATAGCTGCATCACTACATCTTCATAGCTAGTGTATAGATACTAGTAGTTACTACTACTTCTGAGAGAGCTCATATTTTAAGCAGGATGAGAGATTACCATTATGTAAGAAAACTATTGTTAAAAGAATTTTCAGCTTTAGCTGTAATCTTCTCATTCTAAACAAATACATAACCACAGAAAGTATCATCATCATATGTAATCACATCACAGACTGGTTAGGAAGTGTGTCAAAGTCACCTGACATCATGTGATATACCTCTCTCTCAGAGCTACTACTATTAGTGTCTAGTAGTGTGTAAGGAATGTGAATTCCAGGTGGGAAGGGGGAGGTTCATGAATCTACTAGTAAAATTAAATCTACAATACTATACTTACAAATATTAACTATTAACTGTATAGCTTACTGTCTGGAAGTACATAAATGTTGAGTTAAACTTATGAACTTTACCTGGTTATCGAGTATGCTACATATAGGGATATCCTGACAGTTACTTTAGCATAGCTAATTGTAAGTTTCAATACACTTGACTAGGGCTACTATGATAGAACAGCTTGTCTGGACAAACTCGACTTTATCAGGTGATTCCAAAACTACCAGACTTACTGGAATTAATCTGTTTTACCCACAGTCTATGGAACATGATATTTTGACATTACCTTCAAATTTAGCCTTTTCCTTCTTTCTTTTATTAGATTCACTACTCTCTATTTTTGGAGAAGTGTTTGAATTAGGAATGGCCCCAGACACAGTGCAAGGAGGATCTGTATCGATGTGCTTTTCTTCCTCTCTGCTGCTTGGAAGGGGCTTATGAGTGAGTTGACTGTCAAGTGTTTGTGTAGGATCTCCATCAGGTAATCTCAATTCTCCAGTTAAATGTGGAGTGTCAGATGCAGGGAGAGGGATGGTGTGAGTGTTTCCCTCACTTGAGTCTTCAAGGATGTTAGCTAAAATTAATATTAACAATAATACAATAATAGTCAGGGGAGTAAGAACTAAAGGGGGGGGGGGGGGGGGGGGGGGGGAAGAATCACCAATAATAATACATACAGGCTATGCACACAGATGACTTGAGACCTTTGCAAAGCTAAACCAAGAGCACAAAAACAGAGTAATCACTGGAGTAGGAACCATGGAGGGCAGAGAAGCCAGTGAGTCCCCCCCTAACCAATAAACCAATATTTGTTGGGTGGCCTGGCCCTTCCAAAAATGAGTACAGAGTAACAGATCTAGACCAGAGATTTTTTTACTTGCCAGTGAACATGCTACACTATGCATTATATTATTATGTAGTATGGCAGGGCACATTATCACATTATCCTGTTGAAAGATTCAAGTCCCAGGTAGATGGACACTAGGAATCATATAGTTTCCAAGCATATCAATGTAAGCATCCCCATTAAGCCTCACTTCAACATTTGTATATATGTATGTATGTATGTATGTATGTGTGTATTATTTATACATACATAAGTAGATAGCTAGTTCTACACCTACCCAGTATAGAGACTGGAACTAGTTAGAAACTTATAACATTACATCATAGGCTATGCCACAAATATAACACCACATCAAAAATATATAAACAGTGAATGGTGCTTGTAGTGGGAACCAGCTACCACTAAAACAGATTTTCCCAGGCTATAATGTCTGCAGGGTGGAAATAATGTAGCTAGTTATCTTTCATGACTTTAGAGGATAAGTGACTGCATTATGGTGGGAGTGGTATAGGTTCTATAATGTAACATCAGCTTTGTAGTGTGTGTCTAGGGAGGTAAGTTACATACTGAGACAAATATAGACTGCTTGACTATAAAATATGACCTATTAAAACTGTTTACTTGCACAATTATATTTGAACACACACACTCACCTTCTGCATTATCTTTGAGCAATGGTTTCTGGATAGACAATTTCGTTTGACCACTAAGGCAAGCTTGTTCGTCCTTGGTAGTTAAAGATTCTTCACCCCCCGCTTTGTGATCTTTGGCTAGACTATAAAATAGCCTCATATCTAAGCCAGAAACAGCTTCTGCCAGTTTCTTCCAGCATGGTTGACTGAACTTGCTTGTAACATAGTTAAGCTTAAGCCACTGTTTTACAACTTCACTCAGACAAGGGCCACATTTAGAATGGTCTGCAGAGATAGAGTCTAGGGTACCAGGTCGCATCCCTAATTTACGACCTATATCTCTCCATCTTGACTCAAGTGGTTCTAGAGCTGACACTACTTCATCCCAGTCATCCTCACCTACAATGTCATAGTATGCATAATATTGATAGCAAATGTTTCCAGTGTCTGACTCAAACTGTAACTTACTCAGTGTTTTTGTGCAAACAGTCTGTAACACTTCTTTCACATCACCATCTATATTATATTATATTATATTATATTATATTATATTATATTATATTATATTGAAGTGATTAGATTAACATTATTATTGTATAATTTATCTTCTCAGACTTATTGTATCACAGAGGTAATTACTAGCTACTAATTCAGGATATGCATAGTAGAAAAAAAAAGCACTAAAATGAAAAATGGTGCGACCAGGATACTTTTGATATTTCTTCCTGTTAGCTATGCTATGCTGTACATATAGTATTTACCAGTGTAAGGTCCTGGGTTTGATTCCACATCTCCTGATAGTAACAGCAGGAACTGAGATAGATTTGCTCTGTGATATCTATCAAAATGACGAGTCTTAGAGTTAAAGTCGGATAATCTTTGAGTCCAGACTAAAGTACTTTTGTAAACGGTTATCTCAAACAGAAGCACACGGTGAATCGAATACTTTACAACATATTTGCCTTTATTTCTGGAAGTAGACCTTTTCTTGTGGAACTTTACTTTATGGCAACGTGTGGAGTGAGACAATTTCTTTCTCCCCTTGAAGCAGGTGGGAAAATGTCTACTAATCAAATCCAGCTTATTGAGACGAAGGAGAGATGTCTTGTTAGAAAACTTTGCTTTTCGGCTATGGGTTAAATGTGGCTGTTTCCTTTTCCCCCAGAAGTATATTATAACTAGGGTGATTACCAAAGCAAGTCCACTTAGAGGGAGGAATGTGTCCTTCTCATACTCCCGGCTAGTGATGAGGGAACGTCTCATCTCCCATTGAGTCAGCCTACGCATGTAGCAGCGAATGTCATAAGGATGTGAGAACGAAAAACGGGATTTACGAGTCATAGCCTGCAGTAATATAAATTGTTCATAATCTCAACAGAAAAACTGATATTCATGTAATGACTCCTTTTCTTATAAATTTAACTTTTATCATCTCAGGACTTTAGACTTAGCTAGTTGTCTAAATCTGTATTATGTAATGATGTCCAGCACAGGGTGGGGATAGAAATTAAGGTATGAATGATCATAGTGTAATTCTGTATTATTGCTTATGAACTAGATATAACTTAGGGACAGATCTACAGAGGGTTCAACTAAGCTCAAGAGCCTCCCTTTTTACTCTTGTCTACTAGCTAGAGTTCAGGGGCAGATTGTTTATCTGTGGGGATATAACTATAGGTTCTATCATACTATCTATTTACATTATACACTCCTTCCAGACAGTTAATAGTAAGGGGTGGCCTCTCTTCTACAACTACTCCTGAGCTAGATAGTTGGTGGCTATTCATAAAAATAAGCTTTACTTCACTCCCAAGTATAGCACAGTCTTCTAATCATAGTCATACTGTTCATGCAGATGCATAATTGCAACCTATATAGTATCTACCATCCTGGATTTCATTTTGTTAGCACTGGCATAGTTGTCAACTGTTTTGAAACCTCTGGGACAGTACCACAATTAGATCTGTTCTGCACGAATAACTTGTTTTTTTTTTTCTTTGGACTGTTATCTAGTGTTTCCAACTCTTGGCATGGCTGTAACAAAGAGTAAGGTTGGTCATGTATTGGCTGAACCAACTTTCAGCTAGATTTTAATTAATTGGCTCGTGCAGACTCTATAGTCCATGCTGTAATGTATAGGCTGGATAACTTCTGCTGCTATAATAGATAGTTTGGAGAGTGTGATTATTCCCACTAAACCTCATCAGACACCAAGAAGTCATTTAGAAACAGTAGAAAGGACCAAGTTGGTTTGAAAAATTACATTATGATAAATCAAAAGATGCTGCTTTGTGTCATATTTCTTTGATGAGATTTAGTGCACTACAACAAGGCAAAACCTCTCCATGTACAATTATGATCCAAGAACACCTCCATTACTTAATAAATTGCTTGCTATAAGTTAGCATGGACTACTTGTAACATCAAAGCTAGCTCATGATCATATGAAACAACGTAGCTACAAACAATACAGCAAGTAAAACTGTATAACTGGCTTTAAAGGGGGGTGTAAGCCAGGTTAGAGACTGTAGGTAAATGTCCCTGAAGTCCATTATGTTAACTATGTAATTGTAGACTTTTGTTCCTAGCTGTAGCAGCACTGAATGGCCTATACATGTAAGGAATGTTATTTTTGATAATGGTTTAGATATACAGAAATGTGATCATAATTAAGAAGTCAAAGTTTTAAATACACTGCACCAGTTCAAAGAGTCTTGATAGGAGAAGGTTAGTTGTATAGGTATGGCCATTGTATCTTTAAGCATACCCTCAGTTTGTTTAGAGTGGGTGTGAACTAACAGCATGTGTCCTTATATGGAAGGTCTAACTAGTACTACACATACCATTACCTTGTACATAATTAATATGGACAAAGTTTAATAGTGTAATTCTGGAAGTCAAATATTTTTTGATTTAATATTAACTATACCAATAATATTGATTAATCTAATTAATGATACTATACTGTCTCCATTAATAAGAATATCTCAACTAAATAATTATTTCCAGAATTACAGTACTACAAAAATAAAATAATATTAACTACTGACCAGATCAAGACTATCAAGGACAGAGGTCATGATGTTAGTTAGGCCTAACAACAATATTATTATATTGGACTTTTTCCACCAGTTGTTAGTTCAGAACTAGAAATTTGCCATGTTACACAGTGGAGTAACCATGGAATTGTTACAAGGGGTCTTTGATAACAGTGTTTATTTAGGAAGAGTGTCTTCAAGAATGTTTTCACCCACAAACCACACACATTTTAATAATAAATTCCTGACCTATAGCTACTCCCATACAAAATATACTTCTGCCGAGATATAGGCAGAATGTTTCCATTGTATCTACATAACTTACTACGTATATAGCTAGACAGATAGCTACAAGTCAAATCAGCTCACACGGAACGGCGGACGGACGTAAAGCGTCGACGAACAATGTCGACCTCAACCTGATCAAACCAACAATTTAGCTATTATCTCTGATCATTAGAAGAACCAGCTAAACACATAATCATTAGAAAAACAAAACTTAGTGTGGGTGTGTCAGAACTGGGTGTGTCTATTCAGTCTAAACTATTCATGGTATTTACATCAGACATCAATATTACTATCACTGCAATGCAACATCAGATATTCAGTGTTTACCCCTCTGAGTAAAGAGGCTTTTAATATTGCATCCATAGCTACATACGTACATGGCATATGCATTCATGCATGGCTAATCTGGCATAACTATATGTATATCTACATATTATATAGGAAGTGTCCACTACTCTGGTTAGCTGGAAGACTTGCCACTACTATTACATTGCTAATCAGCTAGATAGAGAGTAGAAAGAAATTTCATAAAGGTAATAGGACAGAATCAGCAATAAGCAGAAAAATCCACACAACTCCTAGATCCATTAATAGTCACAGACAATTTTCTCCTCCAAATTAGCTAGCTATGTGTGAATAAATCCATGAACCTGGCAACACTGAGTGAGTGCTCTCTACTCCCTTAGATATACAGTTTAGCCTCACACTGGAGTGAAAAAAAGCATGAGGGAGGGAGTTAATAATAATTTTTATGCTTCAGATCTTTTTTTAAATGTACCACAAAGGAATTGAACTCCTTCTAGCTAATACTAACAGGATGGCTGGTTCTGTATTTGATACATCTCTGGATAGACTTAAATATACAGTCAATATCACAAACGTTGAAGAACCTATAAAGATGAGGCCATTTCGCGATCTAACATAATAAATTATTATTATTTAATTAGCAGCAAAATTAAATTATTGTGTGACCGAATGATGTCATAATGATGTCGTAAGGATGAAAATTTGGAATTCCCCAAGTTTGGGGCGGGCGATAAACTATGAATATCTAAGTCTACACAGCCTGATAATGGAGCATGCATGCAGTGGTAGCATCTACTCTCTCCTTGTCTCTATTGCAGTAGGATCAATCTTCTAACACATGGCATGTAAGTTGGCTAGCTTTGATTTGCCATCCCCATATTATATGGACAGCCGGCTAGCTATCTAGCTAGTTAGCTGGCTATGTAATTCTAGATGAGGAGTCTCTATTGTGGAGTCTCTAATGTGGCGGGTATTATCTAGCTAACTGACTAGGTATTTTTGTGGTTGGTCTGTAGCTTGTTTGGGTCTGTAATGAGCTGCATGTGGAGGTTGTCTTCAGTGGTGGTCTTTAATTAGGAATAATATCCTATGGCCAGTTATTTGTAATTAAGAGTTCTTATACACTTTACTTACTCAGCTGATAATAGGATTAGCCAACTAAATAGACTCGACCTCACCTAGTGTGATGGTAGTGGTGGTGGGGGTGATGGTGGTAGTGGTGGTGGGGGTGATGATGGTGGTGGTGATGATGGTGGTGGTGGTTGTACTGATCTGGGTTAGAGTCAACCTTGTATTAATTAGCTAGTGTCTATTCCATATTATTGGTGATGGAGACCTGTCTAGGGATGAGTAAATTATGCTATTTTTTTAACCTATTATGCTATGCTCTGATTCCTTAACTTTTACCTATTATGCTTATTAAAATGTGCCTATTATTCCTCAATTATATGCTGCAATAGACCATAATTCTAATATATAATACTAATCAGTGGGAGTTGTATTGTAGTATAATGGAGGCTTCAACATACTTAGTCCTCTAAAGTATTTTGCTGTTTGTCATTAAATGAATTGTTGACAACTAGACAGAAGCTTGATCTCCTCAGAGGTTGTTGCAAGCTCTACCATGATGTACACTGTACAGCTAACTGTAGTTGTTTACTGTGCATGTGTCTCAGTGTCTGTCTGGAAAATGGATGAGGTGGTTTATATACTAGGCTATTAGTTATTTACCGGTCACATTTAATAAAACAAGATTAACAACCTAGTAAGCCACATCCAGTTTCCTGCCTAATTAATTAAAACCCATTCAGTCTATGTGGTGCTAGACTGCAGCAACTGCAGGGAGGCACCCCCACCACCGGCGCACTTGACGGTGCAGACTATAATGTTCAGAGTCGTTGATTGGCTCAACAGGATACCTTGGTAAACTCTAACAGTATCACACCATTGGCCAATAAAAAAAAATAGCCTATTATGCTCAGTTATGCCCTGAAAGGGATTATGCTCCAATGTAGCCTATTATGCTAATAGAATTTTGCAGCTTAATTTACTCATCCCTAGTGAACAGTCTATTAGACACTTCCCATTTATGGAGATGTACAATAAGTGGTTAGATTAGCCACAAAAGCACTCAAGTGTATGACTACACATGTAGGCCTAGTATGTACTGTATGTCTCATATGTATGTATATATACATATAATTAGTGTATTACAAGTGACACATGAGTCATGCTACAAAATAACATAATTATAATAAAGCACTAAAGTACAACCTTTTCTAGAGCAGAAATTAGGGAATTGTAATTTTAGTATGTGGGGTAATCATATATGGGTGTGTGGAGTGCATGGATAGAATCCTCCATAACTTGACAATGGAGCATCAAAATGCTTTCATATTTGAAAGACAACTTATACAGAAGTTATGTAAGGATATAAGCAAGGGGGAAAAGCTCCTTAATCTATAATACTTAGTGTAGTGTGTCAGCATAGACATCTGTATAGTAGGTAGAAGGTAGACATACGCATGTATTAATAGTTGGGCGTGTGGGATGGCTAGTATAGTAAAACTTTGTATACTAGTTTTATTTTTTCACTTGTGTAGGTTACTGCTATTGAGAATCAGGAGGAGCAGTGAGTCAGCTACACTCTCACAACACCAGAAATATCATAAAGTGATAATAGTGGCCCAAGGAACTGGATCTTCAGCATCTGAAGTTGTAATCGCTGGATTTAGAAGAGGATATGATGTCTTTAAGATGTTGAGGGATGCTTGGGTGAGTGGAAAGGAGGTACTTGTCAATGTACTAAATGAAGGTATGATAATTGAGAGGGTTTAATCCAGGGAGAGGGGATTAGGAGGAGACAATAGCCTCCTCAAGGATTTATTAGCTCCCTGAAGGAATACATTTCACCCCACCTAATACAGATACAGAATACTATATAAACCCCACCCCCCTCACCAAGGATACACAGATTTCCCCCAATATTTTTAGTCATTCACTTTGCCCCCTCAAAATAACATTTCTGTATTAAACACATCACCTAGCTGCCTTTGTTCTTTCTAATTCACATAGGAGTGGACAGTAGCCCTGAGAATAGCTCAGATCCTCATAAAGAGCTATGTAAGTTAATTCCATAAATGTCTATTAGTTAAGGTGTTTTCCCTTATAGTGGAGGAGAACAGATCAGGAAGCCAGTAGAATTTGTGAGGAAAGCCATTGCAGATAGGGAAGAAGGTTGGTGTGTACTGTTACTTGGAGTATCTCATATACAATGCTTACTTCCCTAGTTATGCTGTCATGTTTCCTTCATCGCCAAGTAAAGGAGGCTGTGCTGGCACGAAAACAGCTAGCACAAGAGGAGATAAGGCCTGAGAGAATTCTGTATGTCTTGAAGAAGATGTGTGCATTCAAAGTATTCAGAAATACTTCTCCAGAGAGACACGGTGTGCTCTAACTAATGTCCTAGATGTGCTTAGGAGCAATTTTGTGTGGTACTGTGGAATATGTGCCAGGGAAATAAATGAGAAAACAGAAGACTCTATGAAATGTGACTCATGTCTAACACGGTATGACCCACTGTATGATGTGTATGTGGTAAATTCACTCAGGATATTGTAATTCCCTGTGTGTGGAAGTCCTTTTAATAACAGTGACCATAATCCTGTGATGTCCACATCTTTAGACAGTATGTTAACTCAGATATAGTGTTTCCTGAGATACTGGAGTTGAGTGCAGGTTTTAAGTATGTATAGAGACCAAGTGTTTTAGGAAAGAGAGATAGAACATGTTATATTGTGTTCTATTCAGAGGTGGTCTGTTTATACAGTGTAACCTGTATATGGTGGTCACCCTTATGGAACCTGTATATAGTGGTCACCCTTATGGAACCTCTATATAGTGGTCACCCTTATGGAACCTCTATATAGTGGTCACCCTTATGGAACCTCTATATAGGGGTCACCCTTATGGAACCTCTATATAGGGGTCACCCTTATGGAACCTGTATATAGTGGTCACCCTTATGGAACCTATATATAGTGGCCACCCTTATGGAACCTGTATATAGTGGTCATCCTTATGGAACCTATATATAGTGGTCACCCTTATGAAACCTGTATATAGTAGTCATCCTTATGGCACCTGTATATAGTGGTCACCCTTATGGAGCCTGTAGTGTATATCGTGGTCACCCTTATAGAACCTGTATATAGTGGTCACCCTTATGAAACCTGTATATAGGGGTCACCCTTATGGCACCTGTATGTCACCCTTATGGAACCTGTATATAGAGGTCACCCTTATGAAACCTGTATATAGTGGTCATCCTGATGGAACCTTTATATTAAACCTCCCTCCTAAATATAGCCAGTCCTCTAATGTGTAGTTATTAAACTTCCCTCCTGAATATAGCCAGTCCTCTAATGTGTAGTTATTAAACCTCCCTCCTGAATATAGCCAGTCCTCTAATGTGTAGTTATTAAACTTCCCTCCTGAATATAGCCAGTCCTCTAATGTGTAGTTATTAAACCTCCCTCCTGAATATAGTCAGTCCTCTAATGTGTAGTTATTAAACCTCCCTCCTGAATATAGCCAGTCCTCTAATGTGTAGTTATTAAAGGAAATGATGTTTGTGTTAACCTTTATCACTATCTTCCTATAGAACTGGCATGTATGTGTGTGGTGTGTATGGGTGAGTGTTGTGTGGGTGTGTGAGAGGGTAGGTGGAGTCAGGTATGTGTGTGGTGTGTGTGGTGTGTATGGGTGAGTGTTGTGTATGGGTGAGTGTTGTGTGGGTGTGTGAGAGTGTGAGGGTGTATATGTGTAGTGTTAGATACAAGATGATGTTTGTATTAACCCCTGTGGGTGTGGTGTGTGAGAGGGGTGGAGTGTGGGGATATGTGTATAGAGTATGTATTTGGTTATGTTTACACATGGTTGCATGAACAGCATTGACCGTTAAGGCTAAGAGGTGTGGAGAAAGCAGCTAGCTACTAACAGAGAGGGGACAGATCCCAGGGTGGGTGTGGGGTCCGGGGGTCAAGACTCCCCTTTTATTATTATGAATTACCGTATTTCCTGAAATTTTTGTTTATTAATAATTCATTTTTCAAATTTTCATGTTGTTTTAATTTCGGAAGAGCCTAGGGAGCCCAACATGCTGAGCTGTGCATCTCCAATTATTCAACTTTTTAAATTTCGTAATAAAAGTGACATCCGAAATTAAAACAACAACGAAAATTTCAGCAAATATGGTATGAATGAATGAAGCAGAGGTGTCCTCATTTCAGGAGGTTAGACCCACTGTATACAGAGACCTTATCATTTTAGGGGGTTGGATTAGAGGAGTTCCACTGTATAAGGGCTCCTGTCCTTGTTTTATGACTGGGTGGCAGTGACTGTGAGCATTTACTACAATAGTGAACAGTGCTACCCGAAAGGGGGAGGGGACCTACTATATGTGTAGTCTGAGGAGGAGAGGCCTTCAGATCTGTCCCCTAGACTAATATACATGATATTGGTGTTGGTAGTTCCATATCTCCTCCCTCAAGTCCCTCAAGTCGGTTACATATCCTTATGTATCTCACTACAACACAAATTGGTTTGTAAGGGGTATTAAGGAGTACCTTATCCTCCACCCCCAAGCTGTACCCTCACCTTAAGTTGTATCAACAGACCCAAGTTGTCCCATTGATACACAGTCCCTTTCTCTGAGAAATAGCCCTGTTGTCTTCTACGGGTGTCCCATTCTCTCTGGGGGAGCTGTTTTGTCTCCTGTTGTGCTGACATCTAGTTATCTCCGGAGAAGCCGGCTACAATGTACTGATTGGCTCATGAAATTCCTAGCCAGCTGTTTTACCTTACCCTTACGGGTACATTCAGTGGGAATAATATACTCTGATGATGTTAGTCCTAGTAGTGATAACTGACTACCTTACCCTTACCCTTATGGGTACATTCAGTGGGAATAATTTACTCTGATGATGTTAGTCCTGGTAGTGATAACTGACTACCTTACCCTTACCTTTACGGGTACATTCAGTGGGAATAATTTACTCTGATGATGTTAGCCCTGGTAGTGATAACTTACTTGAGATTGGTCAGCTATGAGCAAAATGAATGTCTTCCTTCCCAATGCTCAATAATAGCTTAGGATGGTGGGCAGCAACTGGGATCAGAGGTCACCAATGGAAGACATCCATTGATGCTGGATACCACTGACTCTGGTGGGGGATATAATCTGATCAGTTATTTATGAACTATAGCCTTACCAGTTGATCAGGTTGAACCTGTTGGTTTCATTAGCCAGACTGAATGATGGAGCAGTAACACTAAACTATCTTCTCAGAGACTTGATGACTATAACTAAGGGAAAGGAAGCTGCATTATTACAATGGAGTTATTTGGTTACTGTGTATGTGCAGGTATAAGCATGTACTACCTCTAGATGGTTCTCATTGCCTTTCAGTGGGGGGAGGAGGGGGAATAAAGTCCTCCTAAAAACTGGGGGGAGAGCTTTTAGTTTTTGCCTCTCTTTCTCCATATGTAACATTCAGATTACATCATTCATATTACATCATTACTATTGTTATGGTACTGTATCTAACCTTGGCCCTAGGTATGTTGTTGTGATAGCTGGAGACTCCAATTAAGACCACCTCTATAATGATAATCATCTAGATTAGAGAAAGATATCATTCCCCACACTTTACAGAGTATAAAGAAGCCATTTTCAAATAGAAGAGCTTCTACTAGACACAAGCAAAGGGCAGCTTAGTGTTACCTGTATATAGTGGTCACCTTGGGACACAACCAGGTGGCTGTTATACAGAGGTAGCCTGCTTTAGTGTTACCTGTATATAGTGGTCACCTTGGGACACAACCAGGTGGTTGTTATACAGAGGTAGCCTGCTTTAGTGTTACCTGTATATGGTGGTTATAGTCTACAGAGTATTCCAGTGAGATTAGCTCTGAGGTCACTATAAACACTAACACCCTCTGTAAAGACCACTTCTGTCCAAGTGGCTACACTGAGGTCACTTTATCCCCCACTCCATGTATGTACATATAAACTACCTCTATTACAGTCAGACTGGGTATGGAAAAAGATGTAGTATTGACTTTTCCCCCTCCACCCTTGCCCCACCCCCTCATCAAGAGAGACTGGTTCTGGAGACTAGGTATCTATCCTTGTGAAGAGTTGCTATATTTGTAGGGGGTGGATTTTATAGGTTTTGAGTTGGCTATTAGTAGTCTTAAGTGTTAGTGATATACTTGTATCAATTGTGTTGTATGTTAGAGGATAATTTTAGTTGTTGCTGTATTGGGGAATGAGTGAAGTGGTTAAATATTGTATGAATTGAGTAGATTGAGAGTGCCCCTATAATTAAGGTTTGTTGTTAACTTGCTATTCTAAGCTTTTAGCAGTTTAACCTTGTGAATTATGATTGTGAAGTGTTAATACATTCAAGACCTTCTATTAATCATAGTCCTAGTACATGGCGAGACAGACAGGCGGTGGTCTCACCCAGATTTGTGATGAAACCACACCCCACTTTGCCATTGTACTGTATAATCTATCTAGTAGAGGGGTGGGTGGGCAATTAATATTTACAAGGGGCCACTTGAGTAAGCAGAGTTGTGTTGGAGGACCTTACCAACCATAACTTGAACCTTATTTTCCCCACAGTAAAAAGCATCAAGTTGTGATTAGTTGCCACTACACAAGTGCTTCACTAGGTCAATAAATAACTGACAATCTTCTCAGAATAAAAGCGACACAGCCATATTGTGTGTATGGTATGAATGGAGGCCTATGTTTTGATTTTGTGGAGGACCCATAGACTATAATGCTGAATGTCACACCCACTTAATTAACATTCCGTGTATAACTAATTAACAATTTACACATTTACATATTAGTCAGTCTCGTGATGCTTATGTGTGTGCATGCTTGGTGCTCTTTAATTTTGCTAGCTGTTTTATTTCACTTGCTATTATATTAATTTGCTGTGGTAAAAATTAGTTTTTTGGAAAATAACCTGCTGTTGGGTTTTGGTGACCTCAATCATCGTTTGGTCCTTCGAGCCGGATACTTCTATGACTCTAGACGTATCAACAAATCCAGCACTCTTCGCTTCGGGTCACCGCTGTACTAATTTTGTCACCTTCAATCATACTCTGAACAAACTTGAACATGAGTATTACTGAACGCACTACTGCCATGGCTAACCTCAAGAAAAAGAGAGGTTTTACCAAGGGTTCCATCACCCATATGAGAAAGCGACTTCTTGAGTTAGAAGCAGCTCCAAATTCACCAGGTGTTTTGGATCATATTACTCAGATGCTGAAAAGACTCAAGACTTGGGATGACGATTTCCATGACATTCATAGAGATCTGATTGAATACATAGACACTGATGACGTTGAAGAAATGGAACGGGAAGATGATGTTATGGGAAGACACGAGGAAACAGTGGACAATTTGACCATTCGCCTACAACAGCTAGCAGCCAAGGTCAAGCCTCCCCCCAAATCAATAGATCCCTCCACAGCCATAGCTAAAAGGCTGGGGCATTTAAAGAGAGAACTCTCTGATGTGGAGCACACTCTATCTGCCATCAGCGAGGACCATGATGATCCCCATTTTCTCCAACAACACTTGGAACAACTATCTGATCACAAGGAAGAGTTGAGTAAGCTGTTTGGTGAACTTGTCATCCTAGATCTAGAAGATGAACATGAACTTATGACTCTACATGCAGAGCTGAAAAAACTTCGGTTCAATTGTGCACATCGAGCACTATGTTTGCTTAATCCCACTTCAGCTCATGCTGAATCAACTACAAGTATTGAATCAGCAGGGGAACTAACTGCTAAACTTCTCCGACTCAGCATACCCACTTTTGATGGAGACATACTGAAATGGCCGACCTTTTGGAGCCAATTTGAGGTATCAGTACATAACCACGCCAAGCTAACTGAGGCTGAAAAACTGGCTTACCTCAGACAAGCGCTTCAGGAAGGTCCAGCCAGCCAAACGATAGAAGGCTTATCCACACTGGGAGACAAGTACTCAGAAGCTCTCAAATGTCTCAAGGAGAGATTTGATCAACCAAGAGAAGTTCATCAGCTGCATGTCAAGGCTTTACTGGATCTTCCCAGGATGAGAGACAATTCTGGAAAGGAGGTCAGAAGAGTACATGACACTTCAAAGCAACATATCAGGGCCTTGGTGTCTCTAGGCTATGATTTAGAGCCTGCCTTCATGACAGCACTCATACAGACCAAGCTGGACCCAGCTACAAGCTTTGAATGGAAGAAGCACAATAGTGAGAAAGCCAGAGAAGTTCCACACTATGATGAAATCCTCCACTTCCTAGACATGACTGCCAGAGCATCTAGTGAAGCTGTGATGACCAAGAAAGAAGTCACTTCAGGAAAGAAGTATACCCATTCACCTAGGCCTGTGACTTCACATGCTGCAACAGCAAACAACAATGCTCACTGCATCCTATGTCCCAAAGAGAAACACCCATTGTATGGATGCAGTAAGTTCAAAGCCTTATCTCAAGAAGAGAAACGTTCTCTACTCAAAAGAAATCAGATGCGCTTCAACTGTTTGAGAAGTGGACATTACCTTAGCCAGTGTGAGTCATCTCACCGCTGCAAAAGGTGTCAAAAACCCCATCACACACTGTTACATATGGACTCTACGAGCTCTACTGTTGTTAGCTCTAACAACGTTACTCCTCAAGATTTATCTCCTACAGTGGTCTCAAATACTGCAGTTAGATTGTGTTCCGGAACTACCTTGCTCATGACTTGCAAATTGATAGTGTATGCTCCAGATGGCTCTATAACAGAAGCCAGAGCTTTGTTGGACAATGGATCATCAGCTTCCTTTGTGTCAGAGCGTTTGGCACAAGTACTAAGATTACCCAGGCACAAACAGAGCATGCAGCTATCAGGCATTACCGGGACACCTCTAGCTTCACCCCCTCATGTGACTAATTTTAAGATTTCTCCTGTACATTGCACTGGAAGGAAGATTCATATAGCTGCCATTGTGGTTCCTAAAGTCACCAGGGAACTTCCTGTGCATACCATACCACTTGACCCATCATGGACGCACCTCTCCAAACTCAAGCTGGCTGACCCTTCATTTGGCCAACCTGGACGGATAGATGTTCTTCTAGGAGTGGATGTTTTTCTTAGCATACTGCGCCAGGGCCGGCGGACTGGACCTGCTGGAGCCCCAGTTGCCATGGAGACAGAGTTTGGTTGGGTTTTGGGTGGCAGTGTCAGTCCTGTACCTGTTTCTGATCATGTGAGCTACCATGTCACAGCATGTTATGCTTCCATCGTACAAGATGATGACATACTCAGGAGGTTCTGGGAACTAGAAGAGCCTCCCAAGACTACTGTACCCTTTACCTTGGAAGAAAAGAATGTCATGCATCACTTCAAGCAAAACCACACCAGGACTTCAGAGGGCAGATTTGTAGTCCCTCTGCCAAGGAGAGTGGACACTGGTCACATTGGGGAGACCAGGTCTCAAGCTGTAAGAAGATTCCTCTCTCTGGAGAGTTCTTTGCACAAGAAGGGCAAGTTTTCTCAAGTTGATCAAGTTATTCAAGAGTACCTCTATCTACAACATGCAGAGCCAGTTCCTGCAGAAGATCTGAAAAAGGAGCCTAGTCAAGTCTTCTACCTTCCTATGCAGGTGGTATACAAGGCATCTAGTTCTACCACCAAAGTAAGGGCAGTGTTTGATGCCTCTGCAAAGTCATCGACAGGAGTCTCCTTGAATGATACTCTGTTAATAGGCCCCACTGTGCATTCTACCTTAGTAGAAGTGCTGCTGAGGTTCAGAACCCATAAGATAGCACTTACCACAGACATTTCAAAAATGTACAGAGCAATTCAACTTGCTCCAATCGATAAAGACTATCACCGATTTGTCTGGAGAAATCACCCAGACCAGAAGTTGATTGACTACAGGATGACTCGTGCTACATTTGGTGTTTCAGCTTCTTGTTTTGCAGCCAATATGTCAGTTAGGCAGAATGCTGCAGACTATTCACACCTCTACCCTCTAGCTGCTCATGTTGCAGAGACTTCATTCTATGTAGATGACTGTCTCACTGGAGCAGACAGTTGTCAGTCAGCAGTCTCACTCAGGGAACAACTTCAAGAACTATTCAACCTGGGATGCTTCACACTAAGAAAATGGAACTCCAGTGATCCTGCAGTTTTGGAGACTGTCCCACCAGATTTAAGGGACCCTGAATCTGTTTTGTCACTCCCTGAATCTGATCAAGCCCTGCCAAAGACTCTGGGAATTCAATGGAATGCAAAGACCGACTGTTTCCATGTGTGTATAGCTAAAGCATCACCTCCATCCTACATCACGAAAAGGGAATTGGCATTAGATATTGCAAAGGTGTTTGATGCTCTGGGATGGATAGCCCCTGCCACCATCACCATGAAGATATTGCTACAGAAGACGTGGGAATCTAAGGTGGGGTGGGATGACCTTGTCCCTGAAGACATACGAGACACTTGGAGCAGGTGGAGATCAGAGATACACCTACTAGCTGACAAAGCCATTCCGAGATGTTACTTTCCTAAGAGATCGAAAAATGCCTTCATAGAGCTACATGGTTTTGGAGATGCAAGCGAAGTTGCGTATGGAGCTGTGGTATACCTCAGATCAGTTGACACCACTGGAGCAATTCATATTTCCTTAGTAATCTCCAAGACTAAGGTTGCTCCACTCAAGCGTCAAACCATTCCAAGATTGGAACTATGTGGAGCAGTGTTGGTTGCCAACCTCCTTGATCTCACAAGACAAGCTCTTGATGTACCCATCTCAAAAACATTTGCCTGGACAGACAGTACCATCGTATTGTGCTGGCTATCAGGAAGTCCCAAAAGGTTTAAGACCTTTGTAGGAAACAGAATATCAGAGATCCTTGACAAGATCCCTCCTGATCGATGGAACCATGTTGCAAGTGAACAGAATCCTGCAGACTGTGCCTCCAGAGGTCTACTACCCTCAGAGCTCCTGGAACACCAGCTGTGGTGGACCGGACCACCATGGTTGTGGCTATTCTCCACTCAGTGGCCAGTTCAAGACAGACCTTGTGTGGAATTGCCATCAGAAGAGAGGCTCACTTGCTTGGCGACTATTTCACTCACCCAAGGACCTGTAATTGAATTCAGAAGATTCTCCAGTTTCCTCAAGCTGACCAGAGTGCTTGGTTGGGTGCTGAGGTTCATAAGCCAAGCCAGGAAACAACTCACCAATAGACCTGCACAGGGTTGCCAAAATCATCTAGTCCCATTTACTGTAGAAGAGCTTGCCAAGTCTGAATCTATACTGATCAAACAAGCACAATCTGAAATGTTCATGGAAGAGATCACCCGCCTCAAGGAAGGACGGCTCCTTCAAAGAAGCAGCAATTTGGTTTCCTTACTACCTTTCTTGGATGAAGAAGGAGTACTCAGAGTAGGAGGTCGATTGCAACGAGCCAATTTGCCCTGGAGTAGAAAGCACCCTTACATCTTGCATGGATCACACCCACTAGCAAGATTGATCATAAGAGCAGAGCACTTGAAGCTGCTGCATGCAGGACCAAGTCTCGTGAACTCATCTCTATCAACAAGGATACACCTCATAGGAGCTAAGAATGCAATCCGTTCCGTCACCAAGGGTTGTATTATCTGTAGAAGGATCTCTGCCAAGACTCAAGCACCTCAAATGGGCCAACTACCACCAGAACGTGTGAACCCAGGGAGCATATTTGACAAAACTGGTGTAGACTATGCTGGACCTTTGCTATTGAAGTTAGGTCACACTAGGAAGCCTACTGTAGTCAAAGCCTACATTTGCCTTTTCATTTCTTTAGCAGTGAAGGCTGTACATTTGGAAGCTGTATCAGAGCTGACTACTGAGGCCTTTATAGCAGCACTTAGGAGATTTGTATCCAGACGTGGCTGCCCCTCTCTCATCATCAGTGATAATGGAACCAACTTCATCGGTGCTCACAAAGAGCTTGAAAAACTCTGGAAATTTCTCAACATGTCTAGCACATCTTCAGCAGTGGCAGATTGTTGCTCATCCATGGGAATACAGTGGAAATTCATTCCAGAAAGGAGCCCTCACTTTGGAGGCCTTTGGGAGGCTGCAGTCAAGAGCACAAAGAATCACCTAAGACGAGTAGTTGGAGATGTTAAACTCACATTTGAAGAACTCACCACCATCCTCACCCAGATTGAAGCCTGTCTCAACAGTAGGCCTCTGGTTGCTATTTGCTCTGATCCAGATCGACCGGAGGTACTCACCCCAGGACATTTCCTCATAGGCAAGCCTCTATGTTCAATTCCGGACCCTAAATCGGCCAAAAAATCTATCACTCTGCTGAAGCGTTGGGAGCTGTGCCAGAATCTCACTCAACATTTCTGGGAAAGATGGTCTTCAGATTACCTGAGAACTCTCAACAAGGCTTACAAGTGGCAAAACCCGGGAAGGAACCTGAAAATTGGTGACATGGTTGTCCTCAAAGAAGATGGAGCCTTCAGAAATAAGTGGCCATTAGGAAGGATAATACAGACTTACCCTGGCAAAGACGGACATGTAAGAGTGGCCCTAGTAAAGACTGCCGTTGGGACCTACAGACGACCGGTGGTGAAGCTAGCCCCACTGCTTGAATGTTTTGAAAAGACCTCCGGTCTTGGCCGGCGGGATGTGGAGGACCCATAGACTATAATGCTGAATGTCACACCCACTTAATTAACATTCCGTGTATAACTAATTAACAATTTACACATTTACATATTAGTCAGTCTCGTGATGCTTATGTGTGTGCATGCTTGGTGCTCTTTAATTTTGCTAGCTGTTTTATTTCACTTGCTATTATATTAATTTGCTGTGGTAAAAATTAGTTTTTTGGAAAATAACCTGCTGTTGGGTTTTGGTGACCTCAATCAGATTTATGTTGTAATTTACCTGACCTCAGGTGGGCCAGACAGGGCCAGTCAATGAGCCAGATGTGCCCCACCCCCCTTAAATGCCCAGGTCTGATCTAGTGTTATAATTAATACTAAAATTATTAGGCATCCATGAAAATAGAAAATATAATTTTCACTAGCTTCCATGCTTCATGCAGGATAGGGCACATTTTCCTCCTGTACACACAGTAATACTCTCTCCCTTACTGTGGCCCTATGAACAAAAGATCAGCTTTTTGCCTCACCCATGGTAAATTTACTACTCGGCCTATGTTAATGTATTGTGAGATTAACTCTGGACACACCCTGTGCTGTGTAGGGTAATTTCCCAGGCCTGAGAGTATAGCTATCTCTCTGCTAGGAATAGTGACATGTATTTACTGAATATGCTGTAGCCTGGAATGTATCCTTCCTCACACCACTTAAAGATGCACTATTACCAGAGTTACTCCTCAGAACACAATCACTTGGACTTTATATAGAGGAGACCTGTTTATACAGGTCACCCACATGACACCACTAGTTGGCTGTTATAGAGAGGTGGTGTGTTTATACAGTGGTGGTCACACCACCAGTTGGCTGTTATATGATGTATACAGTGGAATTCTACTATTCCAACTCCCTGAATTGATATATACACTAGAACTCCTCTATTTCTCTATTCTATTCCTTTATTCTAATCTCCTGTAATGGTGTATATTTCAACTCGGATATATTTGTATATGTAATGAAACTCCTCTATGATCAATCCCCTGAAATAAGGATATCTCTAAATCCTTCTATTCCAGTCGAACGCAATATTACTGTCTGAAATCAGTGGTTTAGTGAAATGGCTGACTGCTCAAATCTCCAGTTAGTCTGATGGTCTCTGACCTCACCTGATAAGTTGTGTTGTTCTCTGCTAGCTAACTTAAAAGGTTTCTAAGACACATACAAACATATATACAACTGCTCTGCTCTACTTGTCCCTAATTAGCCAGTCACTCCATCCATGAAATATTACTTCCTAGATAGAAATATGTAGCTATCTGTCAGGTGTGTTCTTCATCTCTTTGTTTTCTTCATTCTCCCATCATTTAGTTCTCCCTCCTGTGTTGATCCCGACTAACCTGCAGCTAGATGCCCCTCCAGTCTATCCTCAGCCACCTCTCCATGAGGAAATTTTACCTGACCATGTTATTCAGTCTCCTGGAGATCCACCAGGACTTTTCCCTGGTAAGAATATTCTCATATCTATTATGGTTATAGTATTCTCTACCTAGGATATTTTATAAGTAGTGGATATGTGTATCATGTCCATAATGGTTTATTTTAAGGGTGGGTGAAATAGAGATAGCTGTTTGTGAGGGAGGGGGGTGGCATACACGTGGCAGTATAATGTTTGCACTATGATTTTGCTCTATCATAGTTTGGCTTATCCCAAATTATTCTATTCTCCTATTCCAAAAATTTTTCCTATTATTCTTTAACTTGAGCATTCTCCTGATTCAGCATATTATTATAATTAGCTAATGGTTTGAGTTCTATGGATGATGAGGATTAAGAGTTTAAGTTACATTCTAGCAATATATTATAGGCTATATTTCTCTAACCTTGCAGGGGTCAAAGTATAACCAGCAAATTTTAATGCCTCAGTGTCCCTTTGAGGTCAATGTCAAAGTTAGCGTTGAAATAGTTCTAAGCTGGCTGAATACATCACTACTGCTATCAGGATCCACACTAGCTGACAGAAACTTAAAATGTACAGCTCACATGATGGTGACTCTCGTCATCACATGACAAACACGAGACAACTTAGACAAGTTTAGACAACCTTCATCATAGGCTACATGCTTGCATGCTTACCCTTTACTCAGCTAGAAGCCTAGAACTAATGTCCACTAACATGTAGTTAAATGTTTAAGATGATAACCACTAACTAGTCACCACCACATTTGCTTTCACTGTTGCAGTTAGCTAGTACTAGTAGCTAGTTTGGAATTGTTCCACTCAGAAAAATTGCCTATTATTCATGATAATTATTTGCTATGCTCACATACACCTATTCTCAAAATTATGCCAGTATAATTGGGGATAAGTCTAATGATAGTATGATAGTGCAAGATGATAGTGCAAAAACAAAAAAATTAATAAAAATTTATTTGAAATGCTGGTGGGGGGTTGAGGGGGGCATTGAATGACCCCTCTTCCCCCTCCCCCCTAATCACTTTTTCCCATAAGTACACTTTAAGTCCTTAACCTCATTATTTAAGGACCCTTTACCAAAGCCTGTGTGAACCCTTTACCAAAGCATTAATGGAAGAGCCTAAAATCTTGAAGACCCTTTACCAGAGTATTTTTGAATCCACACCCCCATTATTAATATTGTAGTGTGTATTGGTATGTAGTAATATTAGGTCTTTATTCTACTGCTATGTGATTAAGTATTGTCATAATGTATTGTAAACTAGAATCAGATGAAGTGGTAGAGAATAGTTAATAATTCAGTCAGGAATGTCATGGAAAATGTCCATTAATTTATTATCCAGTATTAATATAGAATTTTATATTTGATGCTATTACTGTGTCATCCATTGAGTATATAACTTTCACTCGCCCACACAATAATCTTTAGTAATAATTATGTTATTTTCCATATCCTATCACTTGTTGAACTTCCCATAGTTCTAATCTCTCTATCGTAGTCATTGTGATATGTTTCTTTCCATTTAGTTGTCTCTCCCATCTCACCAGTCTCAGTTCTCAGTCCATCTATTCCCAGTAATGGTAAGTAAATAACTATCTCTCTTTACCAGTGAAAGAGGAGGTTTTATAAAAGCATGAAATCACTATATCATATTATTTACAGAAAAGCTGAGTTTAGAAGTTTCATAGCTGATGTTTGAAATAGAGCACACTGTGTGTATACTTTAACCTTTACTTGCATTAGATGAATAATAATGATATATTATTCAGGACTGAGTCTATATAGACTAATGTAATGTAATCTTGTTCTATTTTATAGTCAGCTCTCATTATAAAATACTCATAGAACACTCATTTATTAATGAATAGGCATTAATATTTGTACTTTGACCTCTACTTCTATACCATGAATAATGATGGTATGTGCAGAACATAAAAACTAACTTTTTCCATTTTGTTTCCTCTGTAGATTCAAATTGTCATGACTGTCAGGCTATTACTCATGATCCAGCCTATATATAGGTGCCAAGTCAGTTACTGTTGAGATGTGTTGGTGAGCTATTCCAAGCCTCAAAGACTGGAAGCAGTTAGCTAATTCCTAATCTTTTTAGCACTATCATTGATGTGTAAACATTCTTTATACAGTTATGATTATTTTCCTGCTATTGATTTATATACTTGGACAATGATAATAACTTTATTTTACTTTTATACTAATAATTATTATTATTATGTATTCAGTTACTATATTTTTAGTAGGTAAAGGGTCTCTGTAATAAAAGGTCAATAACACAACTGCCACATTGATGATTTAAGGGTTAGGCCGCTATGATGTTATAATTATGAATAAATACTGTGCGCTTCTACTTTTGTGCTCGGAGCTGAAAATAAAAATAACCAGATCTGTGGTAGTTATATACAAACTGATATATTATTATAATAACACTACTAGGTACTACTGCTATAATAATATTAGCCTGTGGATAATACGTAGTGAGTTTTATATTGTGAGAAAGCACAGAATAGCTACACACATAGTGTACTGAAGATGTTGGGAATGTATCAGGGAGTGCGGTAGCACTCCCTATGTAGGGTTGACAGGACAAAGGTCATAGAATAGTACAAACTACAACTTTCAATAACTCTGCAAAATCTAGCTAGAATCTTCTAAAATCCCTCTCCAGGACAGAAAGCTTTACCAGTAGGTAGTATACCAAAGCACAGCTCTTAACTCCCTACAGAAGCCTAGAAAACGGAGAAACTAAAAATCGACTTTTGTTCGGTCGTTCATCTAATAATAATAATAATAATAATAATAATAATCGTAAGATAAGCGTATTGAAGAACTGGCTATAGTAGGCTCAACAAGTTTGGTACCAATAGATAGAGCGGCACCTCTAGGGTGATCTTTTGCTGTTTGTTTTCTGTTTAGTTGTACCTAGAGTTATTCACTAAGCTACTTAATGGGAGGTTGCCATCGTTGTTGGTAAAGGGTCGTGTGAACAGTTAGTATCTCTCCTCCGTCAGGGCTCCGTGTCTAATGTTGTAGATAGATCTGAAGTTGACTGTTCTGCTTCTACTTCATGGGACAGCTCTATAGTGTTCATATCACATCTACAGTCAGTGTTGTGTTTTACTCTAGCTAGCTATAGCTATAACTGTTGTGTTGCACTGTTGCAGCCTGTAAAGGACTCTCCTCTTCCTTTTCTTCAGGTGAGCTAGATGCTGCATTGGTGGTTCAACCATTGATGCTGCACTGGTGGTTATGGCTAATACTGAGTGCACTGTGTACAGCACAACAAAGACCTTAAGCCACTGAGTGCTTCCCACCATTGGCACCAAGTACATGTTGCATGGTGGAGTCTGATGACTGAAGGTGAAATTGTTCACTATTCTCAAGGGTTAGGCTACCATGCATTCTTTGGTCCCCATTTCATAGCCTGGGGTCATAGCTAGTGTACTCTGATGCTAACGGGAATGCAACTTAAATGAAAGGATGTATCTAGCTATATACATGTTGGCAAAAATGTAACTACACAAACACCTGTGTGGGGGTACTTAGTAACTTAAAACTATTCATACTTTTACATACAAAACATTGAAAACTTGAATGTTAATAACTAATAGGCAAGGTGTAGCTAAAGAGGCTGTGGTGGAGATTTTGCGTTTGTGATACTGCAGTTGAATTGTTGCTCTAGAGTTATACAAGCTAGCTACCTGCTCTAATAAAAGGAATGCAAACAAGTAATAGAAAAAAATTTTATCCTAAATAAAAATGGGTATGTAGGGTTGCCAGTAAACATTTTCTTACAGCCAACAAATCCCTACATTAACTGCTTCTTTGGTACCAGTAACTTATAGCTCCTCATAGCAGCTTACTTTATGTACAACCTCTTCATAGCTAAGCCATTGTATAGTGGATCTTTGGCAGGATAAAAATTTTTTCTATTACTTATGTAATAATGATGTAATAATGATTAAAATCATGAGATACTGATATTAGATGAGGAGAAGCATCTGAAACACATTTCCAGCACTTTTGTCAATGCTATACACCTTTGACATGATCAGATATCACATTTAGATCCTATAATGTGAATACATGAAGTAACATGAACATTAACAAGAGGACAACTTTCCACTATCAGGAATCAGGAAACTTATATTATTACTTCAGTATAGCAGAAGGTATGGAATGTTCACACCTCAGGGAGTACTAAATAGCCATTTTACAGGCTGTAAACTGTCCTCTCACAAATGAACTGTTACAGTTGTTACTATAATAGCTCTTGTAGTGCGCTTGATAGCCTGTTACTAACTTATTATAGTGCCATTCTTTGCCATAATTCTCTATGAAATGAAAGTTTCATTTGTTTGTGCAAAAAAATTATTACATTTAAATTAACAGTATTAAATGTACTACATAAAAATAAGTTGTGGGAGACTAGTACTCTATTTAACTAACTGACCAAGAGATTCACAAAATCAAGATTTCTAATAGACTAACGATAAAACACAGTGCAGTTAGAGGTAGTTAATGCTCTTACTTCATGTACTTGTTTCTAATCTTATCAGCTAAGTTAGAATAGTCCACTGCAGGAGACTCCAAGGCCTCCACTAGTGCACTCCATGAAGGTTGAGGTGTGACATGATTCAGCCATTTGGTTAAAACTTTTCTGAAGCAATCTTCAACTTTTCCATGACACTCAGTACTGATAATATCAAGGGTAGGAGTTTCGATATTCAATTCCACACCAATGTCATACCATTTACCTCTGGCCTCCCACAAAGCATTTCGAACAGTCTTCAAATCAAGGGAACCTAAATGATTCACAAACAATACACATGTAGCTACATGTAAAACTAATTTTAATTTTAATTATAGAGTTATTATACCATTATTACAACACAAACAAGTATTTCAAGGTTCAGGCATGACATCACTGTACTAAACATGTACACACCTTGCAAAGCAGTGTGGTCTCAACATTCAGGCATGACATCACTGTACTAAACATGTACACACCTTGCAAAGCAGTGTGGTCTCAACATTCAGGCATGACATCACTGTACTAAAACATGTACACACCTTGCAAAGCAGTGTGGTCTCAACATTCAGGCATGACATCACTGTACTAAACATGTACACACCTTGCAAAGCAGTGTGGTCTCAACATTCAGGCATGACATCACTGTACTAAACATGTACACACCTTGCAAAGCAGTGTGGTCTCAACATTCAGGCATGACATCACTGTACTAAAACATGTACACACCTTGCAAAGCAGTGTGGTCTCAACATTCAGGCATGACATCACTGTACTAAACATGTACACACCTTGCAAAGCAGTGTGGTCTCAACATTCAGGCATGACATCACTGTACTAAACATGTACACACCTTGCAAAGCAGTGTGGTCTCAACATTCAGGCATGACATCACTGTACTAAACATGTACACACCTTGCAAAGCAGTGTGGTCTCAACATTCAGGCATGACATCACTGTACTAAACATGTACACACCTTGCAAAGCAGTGTGGTCTCAACATTCAGGCATGACATCACTGTACTAAAACATGTACACACCTTGCAAAGCAGTGTGGTCTCAACATTCAGGCATGACATCACTGTACTAAACATGTACACACCTTGCAAAGCAGTGTGGTCTCAACATTCAGGCATGACATCACTGTACTAAACATGTACACACCTTGCAAAGCAGTGTGGTCTCAACATTCAGGCATGACATCACTGTACTAAAACATGTACACACCTTGCAAAGCAGTGTGGTCTCAACATTCAGGCATGACATCACTGTACTAAACATGTACACACCTTGCAAAGCAGTGTGGTCTCAACATTCAGGCATGACATCACTGTACTAAACATGTACACACCTTGCAAAGCAGTGTGGTCTCAACATTCAGGCATGACATCACTGTACTAAACATGTACACACCTTGCAAAGCAGTGTGGTCTCAACATTCAGGCATGACATCACTGTACTAAACATGTACACACCTTGCAAAGCAGTGTGGTCTCAACATTCAGGCATGACATCACTGTACTAAAACATGTACACACCTTGCAAAGCAGTGTGGTCTCAACATTCAGGCATGACATCACTGTACTAAACATGTACACACCTTGCAAAGCAGTGTGGTCTCAACATTCAGGCATGACATCACTGTACTAAACATGTACACACCTTGCAAAGCAGTGTGGTCTCAACATTCAGGCATGACATCACTGTACTAAACATGTACACACCTTGCAAAGCAGTGTGGTCTCAACATTCAGGCATGACATCACTGTACTAAACATGTACACACCTTGCAAAGCAGTGTGGTCTCAACATTCAGGCATGACATCACTGTACTAAACATGTACACACCTTGCAAAGCAGTGTGGTCTCAACATTCAGGCATGACATCACTGTACTAAACATGTACACACCTTGCAAAGCAGTGTGGTCTCAACATTCAGGCATGACATCACTGTACTAAACATGGATGTACAACATACCTTGCTGAGTAGTGTTGTCTGCTTGATCTTGCCACATTAAATGATGAGATTTCAAGGTTTCAAAATTTCGGGGGTTTAAGCTACATATCCAGTTCTTCTTCCCAAATCTCGCAACATGAGGATCACCCACACCACAGGAGCAAAGAAGGGCAGGAGAAGGTGTAGCGTTATTGTATCCAAGTGTTACTGCTGCTTTTTTAATGCCTGTAAGAATAGCCTGACGGACGTAGGTACACAACTCAAAGTATTCTTCTTTGGCAGTGATGACGTGAACTTCAAAGTGTTTAAAGGTATCTATTAGTGTGACTGAACCAGGATAGCCAGGAACAGAAAATTGAATGCAGTTGCGGTATAGAAGAACTGGAGTGTTGGAATAAGGAAGTAAGTTAATCTTCCAAGGACAAGGAAACTGGTTGTCATGGGAGACAAGAAAGCAGCTAAGTGTGCAGTAGGTACCGAGTCGAGGAGCTCCAAGTGGGAAGTCCAGAGCGAAAGCAACTGCTGGAGAATCTTCAGAGACACGATACTGAGAAATCTTATCATCATCCAGAACCGGAAGAAGAGCGGGCATGAAAAACTCTGTACTGCTGAACTCAGCTATGATCAGTAACTTCTTGAACAGCTTAACTAGCTCTTTTGGAGTGAAGAGACCAGGTACATAATGCTTCTTGAACTTATCTTCACAAAGGAACTTCAGAGTAAAGCGACCGTGATCCCTGAATTCCTGCATATCTCCAGAAATGACTAAGCTTCCACCTTTTTTCAAGTAGTAGGTTTCCTCTACAAGCTCAGTTACCTTGTCCAGGAGGACCTGAGGGTTAGTGAACACAACATCTGGAAGAATTTCAGGAAAGTAGAAAACAACAGACATCTCATCTAGAAACTGGAGAGCTGCATCAAGTGTGTGCTCATCAAAGTGAAGATCCAGTGCTGCTTGAAGACATTCTTCTTTGCTTAAGACTCCTCTACCCGACTCTTCCAAGAGGAGCTCTAGACCATAGTATTGGAGGGGAACGTCTATTGGCTCTGGACTGCACTTTGTCAAGATATCATGCTGGATGAGCTTCACCATAGAATTTTCGTGATCCGATGGATTTTTGGCATTCACAGGGAATATAAACTTATCTCCATAATACATGACTTCATTCTTGAACATTGGAAGTAGTAACTTTTCTAGCTTCTTGTTCTTCTCCTCTCTTGTTTCGGTAGTACACTTAGATTCCTCGTCCAGGTGGGTCCCCACCACCATGATCCTAGAGCATTCCCTGTCACTTTTGGTATTGGATCTGTGGGTATGTACTGTGCGTAAACAGTGCTTTATTAGCTGCTCATTAGTGTGAAAGGATTGGTAAGGGGTTCCAATGCGACCACTCTGGTTGAAATACTCCACCATGGGTTTAGTGGTTAGGTCCTCTGAAAGCTTCAATACAAAGATATACAGGGTCATTCTCCTCAGAAATTTCGGAAGGATTTCGTGAAACTGAGGTTGTCCTCCAGAGTCGATGATTTGGAGCTTGTGGACGGAGGTTACGGTTTTTCCTGATGTGGATAACGAATCCATCAACTCAGCTAGGTCACCCTTTGTAGAAATGGAGTGGAGAGTGCTTTCTCCATCAGGTTGTGAGACCTCACCTGCTGGAGTAAAAGGTGTTGGTTTTGTAGTGGATGGGTGTATCTGAGGCCGAGTGTCTTGTGTTGAGGATAATTGTTCTGTAGCACTACTTGTGCCCACTTGTATTTCTGCCTCCTCATCAGAATCATCCTCTGAATCAATCTGGTACCCAGTCACATTGACATCTTCTGAATCAGTCTGGTACATGGTCACATCTACAAGTTGACGCTTTGCTCCCATTGCGGCTCTAGCTAGGATTCCTTTCCTCTCTGTTGGAGACAGCTTCACCCATTCCTTACTGGTTGTGTCTATTTGAAACAACTGGACAGGTCTGGCAGCCATTGGAGTGCTCACTCGTACTTCTGGTGGAGAATTGTTTGTTATCATCTCCAAAAAACTGGACTTTCCAGCACCGCCAGGTCCATAAAGGACAATCTTGTTAATTTGAGATTTGACATGTCCATTCTTCATGGCCTCATCACACAGTCGACGAGATTCTCTAGAACCTGAAATGTGAAAAGTAGCTATATAAAGTATTTTCAGTGTTGTGATTAGCAAACAATGTATCATCAATTATTAATTCTCATGCTAATAATGTGTGGGATACAGTGTTCAGAAACACATCCACTACATATTACATGTATTATAATATGTATATTATCATAACTCATCACTAAAATATATGAGAAATGGTCTATTCAGAATGAGTACATGTAGAATTCATGTCAATGCACTGGATAGCTGTCAGGTTTTTAGGTTATTATGCACTAAAATGGAAAATGAACTGCAATATTTACACTAGCTAAACTCTAGTTAAACTGACAATAATAAATGCACTTCCTCAGGATAACAGTTATGAACATAGTCAGTGAAACCATGGGGGCAGTGCCTCATTATCTGGGAGCAGTGCCCCCATTCTAAAATCAGTGACATAATTTACACAACAGCATGGCCATACAATAGGCAGTGCTAAGACCTAGTCCACTCTTGTGGTTAATTAACAAGCCAGCTCTACATTATTATTATCTGATAATCATTCATGATTGAAACACTAAATTAGTGCTGCTCTATTTCGATCACCACTGCCACCAGTGAACACCCATTCAGTTTTATGACAAGTCAAGACATATCCATGTTCCACTATGTCCAAGGCAAGACTAAACAATATCATGCTATTACATTCACATAAGGACATTGCAGAGGACACCTTTATATCATCAAACTCTCATAGACAAAATTATAATATTTTCACATTAATTTTATGCCATCATTGAAACATAGTATGATTATCAGAGAGTACAACACTCTTGACCACAAATCTAGTTGACCTGCCTCCATACTCAAAATCATCTTCCTCTGCCTATATGATACAAGCTCATGAAAATGGTGTGTTATATCAACACCTGATTTTGGTGTCATAGCTGGGACTCTCTATAGGGTGTTAAGTTACACACCAATGGATTGATGCTCATGTGGTATTTATTTTATGCCATCTTGTGTTCATTTTGTACCTACATGGCACACCTATGCAGAGTACTACTTCAACCATGTTAAAATAAAACCATTAATTAAACATTGGAGTAATTTTCATCACAAATAATTAAAATATCAAATAAACATTAAAGTTATAAATATTATAGAAGTTTAGTTAAAGTGGGTGGAGCCTTTTGAGTCCTTTTTTGTGAAGGAGTACCACTCACAGAGCCTTTAAATGATGAAGCTTTAGTGACAAATCTTTACAAGGAAGTAGGGATAGTTTAAAGATCCTATTCATTAACCTCCATATACAGTACCGGCCAAAAGTTTGGAACAACTAATTAATTGACAGTAATTCTTGCATAAAGGGAGAATCAATTCACTTTAAATTATTATTATATATTTTAGAGGAAACTCTAGTGCTACTTTATATGAATATAAAATACTTAAAATCACACAGAAAATTTCTAATTTTGGGTCTGATGACTACAACTGGAACCAACTTTTTTGATGTCTTCTTCAGTTAGCATTAAAAACTCATATCATAGACACCCAGTCAAAAAAAATTATTAGCTATTTCAGCTTATATTCCTTTCTTTAGAAGATGATAAAAAATCACTTTAAAAATACTCAAAAAAACAAAAAAATCACTTAAAATTGACTCTATTCTAAAACACCAGCACCTGATTCTTCAACAGCATAAAAGACAGGCTATGTGTAGTTAGTTTTAAGAATATAAATACTCCCATGTGCATGCATTGTGTATTAATCACCTAGAATTCACTGTAACAGCCATAGAGGTGCCTACTAAGACTAGGACTGAAGATGTATGGTACCTTATGGGTGTTAATTTAACACAACACCACCAATGGTGTAAGCATAGTACCCCTGTGCTGGTATACCTCATTTTTAACAGTGTAGTCATGTACACCTACCTGGAAGTGTACATTAACTACATACAAATCTACACGCTTATTACAAGCCTCTTGTAATGTACTGAGCATTGAGTACATCCTTCCATTACAACTCATATTTTTCCTAGCTACTAAATTTTAATTAGCTACCTCACTCTTGATAAACATCAGTGTAAACTAAAGTTTACTCCATATTGCTTACTCTAATGATTAGTACCACAAAGACACAGTCATCACATTGCTTCTAGCCTCTAGCATCTAGACACTAATTTTTGAAAAGTGAGTAGTTTCTTTTGACTGCCAGTGTATACCTGTGACCCTTACCTTTAAAGTAATTAGAAATATGGTACAAATTGGAATAACTTTTATTAGAAGCTAAACTTAGAAAGATACATGTTAATAATGTCTAAACCACACAACTGACTACAGTAGACCAAGATCATAGTATTACCTTTAAGGTAGAGGGTCCTTAACATCTCCAGTGCTTCATGTTCCCTCCAACAATATAGACCATCAGCTATGTGTTGCCATGATGGGGCTGGGTGGTTGTTCAGATACCACTCACTCAGGGTCTCCTTACGCTTGGAGTCATTAGAGTGCTGGTAATAGATGTCATCATATACATCTTTAGGGATGTTGAGACTCAACCGAACAAAATCCATATTATTCACATTCTCCATCAGCTGAGTGAGGTTAGTGAGAGTGAGGGAGGGGTCTGTGGGAGTTGATTTATATAGTTTATCTTAAACTCATTCTACACAAATAGAGTATATAAATACTGAGAAATACAGTAGGAAAAAATAATTGCTGGCTTGAAATTTGGTTCTTTTACAGCTACTCTTATAATATACTAATAACACAGACCTGAAGATAATAATCTTTGTAGGTTAGTAAACAGCTAATGATTATTAATAATGCAGTTTACAGGAAAGTATTTCAATACTAATAAACAATACACAATCAGCTCTTAATCTTCAGTAGATTAATAAATGCATGATTCTAAAGTATTGTGTTGACTTATAGATGACCTTAGTTTATACATAACAAGATTTAACTAGTCACAATATTAATAAATATCTACACATTATTACACTAATTAGAAGTGCTGACACTATCAGATAAAAGATATTCCAGGGGGTTAAATCCAGATGAGGGGTTAGGATATTAGTTGGGTGGATGGACAATACAGACTGGACACAAGATATGTAATGAGTATTTTTAATCAGCTTATATTATTAACTTAGTGGCTAAGGAAGAGTAGAGGTAGCTATAATATAGAGAACTCTCCTAGGGTTGTGGTAAATGATGGAATCTGTTTCTTTGTCAGTCTAACTGTGGTAATACTTCACACAATCTACATATCTCAGGTATACACCAGTTTAAAATTCACATAAGCTATTTCTCATTATAATCTGATATTGTGACAAATCTTTTACTACAGTGAAAATAGTTGAACATCAGCTATTTGACATGTTTATAAAAGGTTCAATCTTTATTTGTACCTCTCCTAAAACAAGAAATAAACCCACACACTTACATGATATGCTACATAAGAATAGAATATAATTCACACTCTAATTAACTTCATACAAGTTACAGTATGAAGTTTTAATAAATAGCTTGAGTGGGAGTAAAATTTAGGATAAATTTACAAAGTGTTGTAGTGATAATTACATGACACAAACAAATGAAAAATATTCATTTCCATTCATAATATTACATTATGAACATCAAGTCTTTACACATTGTGTTATTGTATGACTGTTGCTGAGATGTCAGAAGAGTTAGTGCTAGAATTTTGATTGGAGATAGAGTTTCAGACATGCTGGAAACTAAGAATCCATGTAAATTTTAATTTTATAGCAATGCTAATGTATAATGTAAAGATGTTATGTGTCAGTGTTCCCCATGAAAGTAGTGAAACTTTTACATTCACTTCTCTCCATAAAGATGAACATAATATTAATTCTAATGTGTGCATAACAAGTTACATAAGTGACATTTGTATAAGATGCTTCCACACTTACAGAGATGTGTCAGTACTAAGTCCAATAGATACTCCCAGCTATACAATTTAGAATGGCTAATTATGATGGCTTTGTTTCTTGTTATAAACATGTTCCTCATTTATGAGGATATCTGTATTACCTTGTAGACAATCAGAATTTTATGAATGAAGTAACATCAGTAAAGGCATAGGCTCTAACTACATTCAAGAAATTAATTGTATTATAAGAAGAAAGGGAAGGTCTTATCAGTTGTCTATTGTTTGACATGGAAATGGTAGCTGGGTCAGACATCTATAATAACTAGGTCATGTACTCTAGGACAATTTACTGTGTGTATAGTTGAATATGTATACAGCATGTCATGCAATACAACCTCTACATGTTCTTGCACAGCTGAGTCAGCATCTCTAAGTGTTTACTACAGATGTAACAATTTCAGCCATGCACTACATTTATTTGGCCTTGCAGACAGCCAGCTCTGCAGCTGCTATATGTGCACACTCTATAGTGTCAGGACATCTTCCTTCATGGCCTCTGAGAACCTCCTCTTCTGCCAAAAGAGCTAGTTGAGGAAGGCACTTTAATTCCAAGTGGATACAGGAATTTAAAGGGATAGGAAGGAGTTCTAAAGGTACTGTCTCTAGTAATTACTTTATACTTAATAATAATAATATTTACACCTGATGTAGGTGATCCATATACAAGATGTACTATTGGCTCCTCTGATTTTGGAGTATTCCATGGTGGGCCAATTGATGCCATTACACATGTATGGGGGAAACACTACATAGAACTTTCTAAGTCCTGTTACATCAAGGTTAGTAAAACCTTTCTTTAAGACCTCAGATATCTAAAGCTGTTATTGAAGCTGAGGCTCTATAGTACAAAATTTGTGTCCAAGAACAACATTTCTTTTTAAGTCAGTGATCATGCCACATGTTTTCTGATTCTGAAATAAATGATGACTATTAAGTTCAATAGTGAAGAGTGTAGCTATGACACTCCTTTAATTCCAGAACTTCTTAGTAAAAGTAAAGATGGCACTCTACTGTCTAATAATCCTGCAGTATCATGAATAATACTCACCATGAGCTGTACTCACAAGAATTCTATAATTGTTTCACTAGTGAGTGTGGTCAACACTGGAGGGTTAGGAAATATTTGTTGGACATGTCCAGTGGGTGTATTTGTGGACCTGATGGTATTTAGAAATAGTTAGAGCCTATGTAAAGGCATCTAAACTACAAGAAACAGTTTACAATATTATTTATTACTACAATACACCACACTTATTCCAGCCCTGATACTCCAGTATGATACACATGCTAAGGTTGTCTAAATGTACATTAAGATGTATTTTAAAAGGTAGTACACTTCATAGTGATTCTACATTATCTATTTTCACTTAGTCTCCCTTACTTATGGGGGTGAGTGAAAAATATCAGAAATTAGGGGGTGAAGGGGAGTAGGGAGCCTATTATCTCAATTGAAAAATAATTAAGTTATCTTCATCAGATAGACTATCATCATAAGAGATAAAAATATGACTAAAAATAGTGTTCTCTGACTCATACTCATCACTTCACAATTCTATTCACTGACATCACTATTCAGCTCTTGCTAATGTAGATCTGGGACAGACAGACACATGATACGTAGTGTACTATCTAAACAAACTGCTCTCCATTGCTTGGGATAGTCACAGCTACTAAGTGCTAAATCAGCTGTAGGATTTCAATAAACAAAAACTACCAGAAGACTTTATCCTCATGGTAGACACTACACTGGAATTACAACTGACTAAAAATACTAGTAGTGAAATTCAGCAAAGCTATGTTTTAGTGATAACACATTCCAGATAGTGAGGAAATAGATAGCTTCTCAGACCTCTGTAAACTAACAGAAACCTCACAATTTAAAGAGTATTAGCCAAAAACAATGTATTTGAGTAATAGATAGGAAAAAAGAAATTTTTACTATTTGTTATAACTATACTATGATAAAAGAGGGTAATAGCCTAACATTGGTTTGTAAATCTCCTTAGATTTCTAAGTAACCTTTAACTATATGTATATCTACTACTTAAACTTTAAACTTTAACTTTTTGGCTCATAACAGTTAATAATTAGCTGTATGTAGTGACTGAAACAGTAAAAAAAGACTTTTGACATGGTTAATACACATTAAAAAGTATCCTCTTTTGAGTTATGGCCACCTGTTTACAATAACACTAAAAAGTATTAATACCTTTTTTTGGTCTGAAGATGTTTTTCTTTACTTTATCCAAAGCTTGCTTCTGATTCCATTCAAGAAGCAATCCTGCCAGACCCTCCCATGATGCATTAGGATGATACTTTAACCAATACTTCACTAATTTTTTCCTATAGATGATAGCACTACTACTCTGTTCTCTCATCTCCTCTTCAATCTTAACTGGTGTATTAAGGCATTTTTCAAGATCATCAGAACCATTCATACCATCCTCCACACTGTCCAAAGTAGCCAACACTCTGCTGCAGGTAAGGGTAGGGTCTGGAGGAGGATAACATAAACTAATTAAGTACATGTACAATGTAGCAAAGTTCATCCACCATCAGTCAATTATTAATCTACATAGGTTAAAGATGGGGAATTGGATTATGGAGTAAAGACATGTTTTTGAATGGAGGGGTTTATGTTAGGAGATACTGCTGAATAAGCGTGTGTGTGTGTTTTATCATGAGAACAAAAGTGGGGTCTAATGGCTCTATCTAGGAAGATTTTACAGTCCACTATGTAATAAATATTAACAACAGATAGTAATGATAGACTGGAACACTCAATTCACTCAGGAGATTTTTACAAGTACAATTTACAGTAATTTGAATAGTATTAGTGCATAGATAAATTACTAACAGTGAACATACACTTACAAGTCAAATAATAATAATATGCTTAACAACTTATGGTTATGATACTATAACCTCACAGCAATAGACCATCACCTCTTTATAACTGCCATTCATGAGCTGCATACAAAATCTGAACTCTTTACAGAGGTGGAAACAAATCCAGATTTTGACATTTTAATCATAAAACACCATCTCACACCTCTATTACCCTATGAAGTGTCTGCTACAAGTTACAATTCTCACACCTAATTTACTCTATAGGAACTGCCATTTTTTAACCTCTAGTAGGTATGCAGATTATATTTCTGAATAATATTTAGAATAATAGACTTCTTAGGAAGTAGGAATGATTCTAGAATAATGGGTAGTACCATAGAGAATAATGGGCTAATAATTCCTGGAACATGTTATTCTTTACACAATAGCTATTGAGAGAGTTTTTTTCTTTTGGTTTTAATTGAAGGCTTCATTTGGGGACTAGCAAGATAACTCTTTACAGGATTATGTTGAGGTATTACTAATATTGCTATTCAACACTTGCTAATGATTATAATGAGAGGAAAAACATGTCTTGAAAATGAAGGGAATGTAGAGATAGATGAGGTAACAATGGAAAAACTACACTAACAAGATAAAGAAACTAAGTGAAAGGAAAGTGTTAGACTTAAACAACACAAACTCTCCCTCCTATTACATATCCTGCTTTAGTCAGATGGACCTTAATGAACTTTCAGCAGCTAATGATAAGTACAAACAGTAATGAATAATCAAGTTCTTATACTCCACTGCAGAATAGAATAATATGGGGAAAATAGGAATAATCTAAAAGCCTAACCTCTAGGGTCACTAATAAGAATTTAAAGTCTTAAGAATTCCTCTGCTCTTGAATCTTCTTGGAATTTTAGTGTGACTTTGACTTTACCATAATATATATGTAGATACACAACATAAAACATGTCTGCATACTTACTACTTCACCCTCATTATATTAGTTAACTCTGACAACACATCAACTCTATCAAGTGGATTAGGAACTGCATACAATTATTATTATTATATCCTCTATCTCACACAAAACAGTAAACAACTTCTCAACCATGACAATCAGACATAAAGTCTACTTCCTCTGGTCACTGCTACACCTGAAATAGCTATGTGCATTGATTAAGTCTGGAGTGGAATTTCATCTGACAACCAGACATAGAGATAGGGATAATAGAGTAGGATGTGTCTATAGTTTATAAATATTCTTTCAGAACATGAACAGCTTTGATAGTATCACTTGCTGATGGTGTGATAGTCTTGCTAAAGTCAATTCAGGAAAAAATAACTTTGAAGCAGTGTCTTTTTGCTGTATTCTTGGATTCTTTTCCAAGAAAAGGGAAATTTCCTACTTTTCTTTCAGACTTAAATTTTTTTCATTTAGCCATTTTAAAACTATGCTCACCAGCATGCATATCCTATGCACACACTAAGTGCATGGGAATTAGCAGGTATACATGTACCCTTTTGGATTACATATGTACAACATTAGTGCAGCTACAAAATACAAAATCTACTATAAAGTAATACATACATGATGATTATCATTAAAATGGAAGTTTTGGGGTTCATATGTCACTTATTCTCTATTAGAAGAACTATGATTAATGCAAAGTATTTTAAATGGATTTTTCTGCTCCCTTCATGTTCCTATTAAGTGAGATGAACTGTAATGATATGGAAATATACTTTAACACAAAGGTTGTTCCTCCTCTGTTAGTAACATCTTGACTAAGGAAATCTGAAAAATGCCTTCTTACTTGATTAATGTGTAGTTTTTGGGAAAGACATTCATAAAAATAGTGTGCTGTTTACATAGCTGTGGATAAAACATGTAACAAACAAGTAAAGAGCCCAACACTAGATAGTTAGAATAAGAGATTTCTATTCTATATGTACCTTCTCTTAACAACTTTTGTCTGTGACGACCCTTAAGATCCTTACCCGCACAATGCTGTGTATTCTTCTAGTAATTCTATTAATGTTGACTTTCAGGGTTTCATCTAGGAATTTTTGCTTGGGGGGAAGTTGATGGGGGAGGGGGAAATCATGCAGTGTTGTAATTTTAGCTTCTATAATCTAAAGTAGACACTTCCAGAAGGTTCAGTGTAATGAAACTAGTGTAAACAAGACTCAGAAATAGATTGTGTGATGAAACATTAGATGAAGCCATGAGGGTGAGCATTGAGGGGTCAGAGACTTTAATCTTTTTAAATTCAATGTCCAACTTTTTAATATATCTAGCTATAACTATTAAATGTGTAATGGTTTATATACAGACTGAGCCAGACATCTCTCAATAGCTACTTTATAGCTAGATCCTCCTGAACAGGTGTTAGTATTAGAATGAGTTCAATTATATTATATATATTTATAATTATATATAATAAAATATAATTAATTATAATATAATATTAATATTATTATATATAATAATATATAATTATTATATTTCAAAATCTGAATTACAGTAATAATAAAATGACCTTCCACCTCTTTAATATTATTATTATTACTACATTTAGGCTATTCTGAGGACTTTGGAATAGCCTAATTAGAGGGATTAGAAGGGAAACCTCAATTCAGGGGATGATATATCAAAGTGTCCTTAATACAAGGGTGTCCTCATTTCTGAGGTAGGAATATAGGGATTCTATAAACTACAGCTAGATGTGACATAGAAACAGGTATGAAATGTACAAGGTCTAACAATAATTACAGGTATGCTACAAACTGGTAACAGAGTATATACTGTACTTTTATAATAGTGTACACACATAGTCTGTTCTGAGTATCATCATTACTGACCTGTCAGCTTCTCTGCATAGTTCCTTAAAGAGTTAGCTGCTGCTGCTTCTCCCCAAATTTCTAGTTGAATAATAAGCCTCCTCCAGGAAGCGTAGGGGTCCCTAAGTAACCAGTACTGTATCAGTGCTCTTAGACGTTCCTTGTCAGTGGTGAATTCAAATTTAATAGCAGCTAGCTTAGCATCAGGGATGCGCAGCACGTTATGAACATCATCTAATGAGAGTTGCTCTAGGATAGTTGACACATTTTCCACACTCAGGGGAGGAGCTAGATATAATATTGAAATTACACATATTTGAACTGCTAATAAAATAACATTCAAATGACATGGAACACAATTAAACTCTGCCAGGGCTAGTAGAGCAGCTGCATTGGCTTACAGCAAAGCAGACCTACAATTATTATAGAGACTATAAATAAGGCTTCAGGGAATGTGCTCCAAAATGAATTATTCCCTATTTCACACTATTATTCTCAAAGTTATGCCCATTATTACCAATAATGAAAAATCAATGCATTTTAGTTGAAACAAAGTATTGATTGAAGATGTTATAGTGAATCATTCATTTAAGGAAGTTCTATGTAATCTTATAGACAGATGTCTTGCTCTTCATTAAAAGAATTCTTTAAAAATAGAAGTACACATTCTTAAGTAATGGATGAAGGCTAAATGAAGAGAGCCTTTCTAGAAAATATTTCAGAAAGGAAACTTTGAAATATAAAACTTCTAAACAACGCATTAACTGACTGATTGTTGGCTTTTGGAGATATTTCAGTATGTACAGTAGTCTCATATAAACTACCAATGGTGTTTGACCTACATAATTGCATAGCTGCACCACTACATCTTCATAGCTAGTCTATAGATACTAGTAGTTACTACTACTTCTGAGAGAGCTCATATTTGAAGCAAACTGAGGGATTACCATTATGTAAGACAACTATTGTTAAAAGAATTTTCAGCTTTAGCTGTAATCTTCTCATTCTAAGCAAATACATAACCACAGAAAGTATCTTCATCATATGTAATCACATCACTTACAGACTGGTTAGGAAGTGTGCTAAAGTCACCTGACATCATGTGATATACCACTCTCTCAGAGCTACTACTATTAATGTCTAGTAGTGTGTTAGGAATGTGAATTCCAGGTGGGAAGGGGGAGGTTCATGAATCTACTAGTAAAATTAAATCTACAATACTATACTTACAAATATTAACTATTAACTGTATAGCTTACTGTCTGGAAGTACATAAATGTTGAGTTAAACTTATCAAAGTATGATACATATAGGGATATCCTGACAGTGGTAAAGTTACTTTAGCATAGCTAATTGTAAGTTTCAATACACTTGACTAGGTCTACTGTGATAGAACAGCTTGTCTGGACAAACTCGACTTTATCAGGTGATTCTAAAATTACCAGACTTACTAGAATTAATCTACTTTACCCACAGTCTATGGAACATGATATTTTGACATTACCTTCAAATTTAGCCTTTTCCTTCTTTCTTTTATTAGATTCAGTACTCTCTATTTGTGGAGAAGTGGTTGGATTAGGAATGGCCCCAGACACAGTGCAAGGAGGATCTGTATCGATGTGCTTTTCTTCCTCTCCACTGCTTGGAAGGGGCTTATTTTTAAAAGAAGTGAGTTGACTGTTGAGAGTTTGTGTAGCAGAAAGAGAATCCCCATCAGGTTGTCTTAATTCTCCAGTTAAATGTGGAGTGTCAGATGCAGGGAGAGGGATGGTGTGAGTGCTTCCCTCACTTGAGTTACCTTCAAGGACATTTACAAAAAATATTAGATACATAAGTAGATAGCTAGTTCTACACCTATCCAGTATAGAGACTATAACTAGTTATAGGTTATGACACAAGCATCACACCACATTGTGAGTAGTGTTCAGACCAGCTTTGCCGTGTGTGCCTAGGGAGGTAGAAGTTACACACTGAAACAAACACAGACTGCCTGCATTAATCAGCTGTAACAGCCATAGAGGTGCCTACTGAGACTAGGGCTGAAGATGTATGGTATCTTATGAGTGTTAATTTAACACAACACCCCCAATGGTGTAAGCATAGTACCCCTTATAGGGTGTGCTAGTACACCTCATTTTTAACAGTGTAGTTCATGTACACCTACCTGGAGTGTACATTAACTACATACAAATCTACACACTTATTACAAGCCTCTTGTAATGTACTGAGCATTGAGTACATCCTTACATTACAACTCATATTTTTCCTAGCTACTAAATTTTAATTAGCTACCTCACTCTTGATAAACATCAGTGTAAACTAAAATTTAGTTTTATACCTATTCAGTTTAGAGACTGTAACTAGTTACATGTAAGTATGTATGTATGTGTGTATGTATGTACACTGGAGTAGGAACCAAGGGGTCCAGTGGCACACCAATATTTTGTTTGGATGGCCTGGCACCCCAAAATTGAGTCATTCTCTGATAATAGATGGACACTAGGAATCATATAGTTCTCAAGCATATAAATGTAAGCATCACCATTAAGCCTCTCTTCAACATTAGTCAAAAACCCATCCCAGTAGAGTCGACATATCATTATCCCACCACCTCCATGTTTAACACTACTCATAGGTGTAGGAATGAGATTTTGATTGGGGGGGGCACTCGTATGGAAAGCAATGGCTGAGTGTGTGTCGGCGAAAATTTTGAGTGACCACACCCACTAGCCACACATTTTTAATACAATTTAATAAGAACCGAAAATGCTTATTTTCACCTATAAACTTCTCAGCAATAGTACCTAATACTGAGCAGCTGCTACATGCATCAAGTGAGACACCATAGGCCATAAATGTTGATACAGGTATAAGGAGTCAATAAAGACTTATGTAAACTGCCTATTTATCAGCTAACATTAAGTGGTTGCTTGAATAGCAAGACCTTGATTCACTCAACCAACCTGCAATCTATTTTGTCAGATTGGGGGGGCACTGGAATAATAATATTATTTGTATTAGTGACCCAAAATATTGGGGGGCACATGCCCCCAGTGCCCCCCCAGTTCCTACACCTATGCTACTCATAACACAGTGATCACTAAACTCTTCACCAGCCATTCTTCTATGCAATGTGAACCTTCATACATCACTAAATAACACTTTTGACCAGTTTTCAGACATCCAATATCATTACATCTTTGAAAAATTTAACAGAGCTGTGTGTGTAGGAGACAAGTAAAGCTTATTCTTAGGCTTATGGCCAATAAACCCAGCCTCTCTTATCCTCCTCTAAACTGTAGAATTAGATATTAGATTACATACTCTTCTCTTACTTCAGTCTGGATCTCAGGAGCTGTTTTGTATTGATTCGATTTGCATTTCCTAACAATCAGTCTGTCTTCATGGAAGTATTTTTTTCTTTTCTTTCCAAGAATATTTTTATTTACCACTGAACCTAACAACTTGTTCTTTTTAAGAACTTTGCAAACAATTCTAGCAGCAATCTGTCTCTGAGTATAACCTTCTTCAAAAAATATGACAATTTTTCCTCTCAATTCTATTCTAATTCTACACCTTTTTGCCATAGGGACATAAAAACATTCAAAATAGATAACATTAAAACTTATAAGCAGCAGTTTTATTTAACATGTCCATACCTTAGTGTCACTATTAAATACAGCTACTAATTTTAGCGAATTTTGTACTTTTCACTAAATTTAGTGCCCAAAAATTTAAGTAGTTGAAGATATTGAGGTTATTGGAAAGGCCCTTACATGCCCAGTGGCTGGTGGGTATGTACAATTACTTTACAACACCTAAATAATGGCAGGGAAGTCATCTTGAAGGAGGTGGAAGGTATTCAAGGAGTTGTTTACTACTTCCACTTGAGGACCAATATCAAGCCATATTATTTCAAAATCAATAATAATTCTTGTATTTGCTGTTATTATTATGTACATGTAATAGTGAGGAGACAATCAGCCTAAATTAGTACCCTAAGATTACAAAATACATATATATTCTACCCAATAATAATAATAATAATAATAATAATAATAATAATAATAATAATAATAATAATTATTATTATTATTATTATTATTATTATTATTATTATTATTATTATTATTATTATTATTATTAATATTAATTAATTATTATTATTAATTGAGCAAGTAAACTTTGGTAATCTAGCCTTGATCTGTCACCTCCAGTGTTTTACTAGTTCCTAGTTAGAAACTTATAACATTACATCATAGGCTATGCCACAAATATCACACCACATCAAAAATATATAAACAGTGAGTGGTGCTTGTAGTGGGAACCAGCAACCACTAAAACAAATTTTCCTAGGCCATAATGTCTGCAGGGTGGAAATAATGCAGCTAGTTATCTTTCATGTCTTTAGAGGATAAGTAACTGATGGTGGGAGTGGTGTAGGTATAATGTAACATCAGCTTTGTAGTGTGTGTCTAGGGAGGTAGGTTACATACTGAGACAAATATAGACTGTTTACATTAATCACCTATAATTCACTGTAACAGCCATAGAGGTGCCTACTGAGACTAGGGCTGAAGATGTATGGTACCTTATGGGTGTTAATTTAACACAACACCCCCAATGGTGTAAGCATATTACCCCTTATAGGGTGTGCTGGTACACCTTATTTTTAACAGTGTAGTTCATGTACACCTACCTGGAGTGTACATTAACTACATACAAATCTACACACTTATTACAAGCCTCTTGTAATGTACTGAGCATTGAGTACGTCCTTTCATTACAACTCATAATATTTTTCCTAGCTACTAAATTTTAATTAGCTACCTCACTCTTGATAAACATCAGTGTAAACTAAAATTTACTCCATATTGCTTACTCTAATGATTAGTACCCCAAAGACACTATCATCACATTGCTTCTAACCTCTAGCATCTAGACACTAATTTTTGAAAAGTGAGTAGTTTCTTTTGACTGCCAGTGTATACCTGTGACCCTTACCTTTAAATTATTTAGAAATATGGTACAAATTAGAATAATTTTTATTAGAAGCTAAACTTAGAAAGATACAAGTTTAAACCACACAACTGACTACAGCAGACCAGGATCATAGTATTGACTAACCTTTAAGGTAGAGGGTCCTTAACACCTCCAGTGCTTCATGTTCACTAGGATGAAGATATAGACTATCAGCTATGAGTTGCCATGATGGGGCTGGGTGATTGTTCAGATACAACTCACTGAGGTTCTTCATACGATTGGAGTTATTGGAGTGCTTATCACAGATGTCATAATAAACATCATCAGGGATGTTGAGACTCAACTGAACATCAGTCAGATAATTTACATTTTCCATCAGCTGAGTGAGGTTAGTGAGAGTGAGGGAGGGGTCTGTGGGAGTTGATTTATATAGTTTATCTTAAACTCATTCTACACAAATAGAGTATATAAATACTGAGAAATACAGTAGGAAAAAATAATTGCTGGCTTTAAATTTGGCTCTTTTACAGCTACTCTTATAATATACTAATAACACAGACCTGAAGATAATAATCTTTGTAGGTTAGTAAACAGCTAATGATTATTAATAATGCAGTTTACAGTAAAGTACTTCAATACTAATAAACAATACACAATCACCTCTTAATCTTCAGTAGATTAAGGGTGTTGTGCACCCACACCCATGCAGCATTGCTATGGAACCTTAAATTCAGCAATGTGAAATACATTACTAGTGATAGAACAGTGTATAATAAAGCCACAAGCTTACATGAAACATTTCTGTTATTTTTTTGTAGCTACTATGGTCAATCTTACTTCTGCCATTGAAAATCTGGACCACTAAAGCTACAGGACTGATTTTCACTCCACAGGCTCCTCTCTTCAGGCTCCACAGAATTACATCTCTATATTTTATTTTTCCATTTATTCACCCACAACTAGCTGTTTTGGAAATATTCTTGAATACCCATTTAATAAAACTAAAAGTAATGATCTCCACCTTACCAGATGCTAGCTGCATGCAAGGAATGAGCCAATTCTGATAATTGGTTACAGAGATGTCTGAATTTTGGTTGGAGCCAGCATAGCATTAGTTTAAGTGTCCCACCACTAATAATAATAAAATTTGTGAAATCTTTCAGCCTAGGTGGCAATGGAAGCTATGTGCCAAAAGATGCTAGTTTTATCAGGCAATATTAAATCAATACTCTGGTGGTGAAATTAGCCGTTAATAATTGGCTACACTCCGTCACACCATATGTTGCATTCAAGAAATATAAGAAGAAAGGGAAGTCCTTATCAGTTACCTATTGTTTGACATGGAAATGGTAGCTGGGTCAGACATCTATAATAACTAGGTCATGTCCTCTAGGACAATATTTACTGTTCGCATATTCTAAGTCCTGTTACATCAAGGTTAGTAAAACCTTTCTTTAAGACCGATATCTCAAGCTGTTATTGAAGCTGAGGCTCTATGGTACAAAATTTGTGTCCAAGAACAACCTTTCTTTTTAAGTCAGTGATCATGCCACATGTTTTCTGATTCTGAAATAAATGATGACTATTAAGTTCAATAGTGAAGAGTGTAGCTATAACACTACTTTAAGTCCAATAAAAGTAAAGATGGTACTCTGCTGTCTAATAACATGAATAAGACTCACTATGAGCTGTACGTACATGAATTTTATAAAATGAGTGGGTGTGGTCAACACTGGAGTGTTGGGAAATATTAGTGGACATGACCTGTGGGTGTGTTCATGGACCTGGTACTCAGAAAAAATTAGAGCCTATGTAAAGGCATCTAAACCACAAGAAACAGGTTATAGTAATTTTATTGCTACAATACACCACACTTATTCCTGCCCTGGCACTCCAGTATATTGGTAAAGTACTTTCATATTAATATTCTGAATTGATTTTTAGTCAGTCATCTTTTATTAGATTTGCAGTGCTGCCAAAGTCTTGGATTTTATCCAAACTGCTTGGATTTTGGACCCTTCAATGTTTGCTTTTCAATGATAATTTGGATTTTTACCTAACCCTAGCCCTAGCACAAAAACAGACTTGGAATTTCTACACTTAAGTGTTCAATTTAATGTATATACTTCAAAAGTGCTATGAATTTAAACCAAACCAAACACTGATCTTAACTATAAAGGTGTGTCAAAAATGCTATAAAAGAATTTATGCTCATAAGCCATTCATTCTATTGTATAAATTTTTGGATAAAAATATTGAGCTTGGATTTCTTTGGATTTTTTAATACAGAAAAATATAAATAACTTTGTTGACTACTTAGGATATTACAAAAATTATTTTGGCAGCAATGGATTGTTCTATAGAATAATTTAGTACTGCGTGCATAAGAAGTATGATACACATACTAAGGTCGTCTAAATGTACATTAAGAAACTAAGGTGTTGTTCTAATACAAGGATAAACATCTGTAATTCTGCTGTCTATAGTGTCATTCATAAAATTCTTGAACACTATGTACCTAATCAAGTGTAAGAGATTTTTCACTGAAAACAATCATACACTTCATAGTGACATTATCTATCATCACTTAGTCTCCCATACTTATGAGGGTGAGTGAAAAATCAGAAATTAGGGGATGAAGGGGAGTAGGGAGCCTATTATCTCATTTTTCATCAGATAGACTATCATCATAAGAGATAAAAAATATGACTCAAAATAGTGTTCTCTGACTTATCATAACTTATACTCATCACTTCACAATTCTATTCACTGATATCACTATTCAGCTCTTGCTAATGTAGATCTGGGACAGACAGACACATGATAGTGTACTATCTAAACAACTGCTCTCAATTGCTTAGGATAGTCAAAGCTACTGAGTGCTAAATCAGCTGTAGTATTTCTAAGTACCGGAAGACTTTATCCTCATGGTAGACACTACACTGGAATTACAACTGACTATAAATACTAGTAGTGAAATTCAACAAAGCTATGTTTTAGTGATAACACATTCCAGATAGTGAGAAAATAGATAGCTTCTGAGACCTCTGCAAACTAACAGAAACCTCACAATTCAAAGAGTATTAGCCAAAAACAATGTATTTGAGTAATAGATAGGAAAAAAATTTTTTTTACTATTTATAATATATGTGTATCTACTACTTAAGTTTTACTTTTTGGTTCATAACAGTCTATATGTAGTGACTGAAACAGTAAAAAAAAAAAAAAGAAAAAATTTGACATGGATAATACACATTTCCTCTTTTGAGTTATGGCCACTTGTTTACAATAACACTAAAAAAGTATTAATACCTTTTTTTGGTCTGAAGATGTTCCTCTTCACTTTTTCGAGAGCTTGGTTCTCATCCATGTAAAGAAGCCTCCCTGCCAGATACTCCCATGATGCATTTGGATGATACATTAACCAATACTCCACTAATTTTTTCCTATAGATGATAGCATTACTACTCAGTTCTCTCATCTCCTCTCTAATCTTATATGGTATTTGAAGGCAGTTCTCAAGATATTCAGAACCATCCATATCATCCTCCACACTGTCCAAAGCAGCCAATACTCTTTTGTGGGTAAGGCTAGAGTCTGCATGGAGGAGGATAACATAAACTACATGTACAATGTAAGAAAGTTCATCCATCATCAGTCAATTATTAATCTACATAGGTTAAAGATGGGGAATTGGATTATGGAGTAAAGACATATTTTTGAATGGAGGGGTTTATGTTAGGAGATACTGCTGAATAAGTGTGTGTGTGTATTCTATCGTGAGAACAAAAGTAGGGTCTAATGGCTCTATCCAGGAAGATTTTACAGTCCTCTATGTAATAAATATTAACAACAGATAGTAATGATAGACTAGAACACTCAATTCACTGAGGAGATTTTTACAAGTACAATTTACAGTAATTTGAATAGTATTAGTGCATAGATAAATTACTAACAGTGAACATACACTTACAAGTCAAATAATAATAATATGCTTAACAACTTATGGTTATGATACTATAACCTCACAGCAATAGACCATCACCTCTTTACAATTATCAGATTATACTATCTATTAACTAGTAGGGCTAGGGCTAGGGCCAAAAGAACAAAATTACAACTCTTTATAACACACCACAAGTTACAGAGCGTCTGCTACAATTTAAAAATAGTGTCTGTTACAAGTTTAAATTCTCATACCTAATTTATTCTATAGGAACTGCTATTCTTTAACCTCTAGTAAGTATGCAGATTAATAATATTTAGAATAATAGACTTCTTGGGAAGTAGGAATGATTCTAGAATAATGGGCAGCACCATGGAAAATAATGGGCTAATAATTCCTGGAACATGTTATTCTTTACACAATAGCTATTGAGAGAGTTTTTTCTTTTGGTTTTTATTGAAGGCTTCATTTGGGGACTAGCAAGATAACTCTTTACAGGATTATGTTCAGGTATTACTAATATTGCTATTCAACACTTGCTAATAATTAACTAGATTATAATGAGAGGAAAAACACGTCTTGAAAATGAAGGGAATGTAGAGATAGATGAGGTCACAATGGAAAAAAGTATACTAACAAGATGAAAGGAAAGTGTTATACTTAAACAACACAAACTCTCCCTCCCATTACATATGCTGCTTTAGTGAGATGGACCTTAATGAACTTTCAGCAGCTAATGATAAGTACAAACAGTAATGAAGTTCTTATACTCCACTGCAGAATAGAATAATATGGGGAAAATAGGAATAATCTAAAAACCTAACCTCTAGGGTCACTAATAATAATTTCAAGTCTTAAGAATTTTCCTACTTTTGAATGTTCTTAGAATTTTAGTGAGAGAGAATGGTTTGTTGGCCACTGCTAATGCTGTTGTTTCTAGTTCTACACTTGACAAGAATCCATTATTGTTTTGCAATGCCATCACATCTACTAGCAGTGGTACTGACAACAATCTGCCATTCACCTCCATCAATAGATATTAGCCATCTCCTCCTTCTGTACACACCCCCATCTCTGTATACTCAATTTAACTTTGAAGCAGTGTCTTTTTGCTTCATTCTTTTCCAAGAAAAGGAAAATTTCCCACTTTTTTCAGACTAAAATTTTTTCTTGACCTCTTTCTTTCTATATCCATTTTAAAACTATGCTTACTAGCATGCATATCCTATGCATACACTAAGTGCATGGGAATTAGCAGGTTATATGTACCCTTTTGGATTACATTATTATGTACAGACAACATTAGTGCAGCTACAAAATACAAAATCTACTATAAAGTAATACATACATGATGATTATCATTAAAATGGAAGTTTTGGGGTTCATGTCACTTAGCTATGATTAATGGAAAGTAGATTTTTATGCTCCCTTCATGTTCCTATTAAGTAAGTTGAACTGTAATGGTATGGAAATATGCTTTCACACAAAGGTTGTTCCTCCTGTGTTAGTAATATCTTGACTAAGGAAATCTGAAAAATTCCTTTTTACTTCTTGATTAATGTGTAGTTTTGGGGATATATGATAAAGTACATGTATATATTCTCTCCTTTTAAATACTCTAATAAGGAACAGTACTTCAAACATATATACTACCTCACCCATAATATACTCATCACATATAAGAAACCTTGCACAACTACAAGACAAACTCTACACACCTGGTACTGTTCACAATATTACTGCATATAGGCTACTTTGAGGACTTTGGAATAGCCTAATTAGAGAGATTAGAAGGGAAACCTCAATTCAGGGGATGATATATCAAAGTGTCCTTAATACAAGGGTGTCCTCATTTCTGAGGTAGCAATATACAAACTATAGCTAGGTGTGACATAGAAACTGGTATGAAAATTAATGTATAAGGTCTAACAATAATTATAGGAAAACAAAGTATATGTACTTAAAGTGTACACACATAGTATGTTCTGAGTATCATTACTGACCTGTCAGCTTCTCTGCATAGTTCCTTATAGAGTTAGCTGCTGCTGCTTTATCCCAGTTTTCTAGCTGAATAAATAGCCTCCTCCAGGAAGCATGGGGATCTCGCATAAGCCAGTACTGTATTAGTGCTCCTAAACGTTCCTTGATAGTGGAAAATTCAGATATAATAGTAGCTAGCATAGCATCAGGGATAAACAGCATTTCATAAACTTCATCCAATGAGAATTGCTCTAGGATAGTTGCCACATTTTCCACACTCAGGGGAGGAGCTAGATATAATATTGAAATTACACATATTTGAACTGCTAATAAAATAACATTCAAATAACATGGAACACAATTAAACTCTGCCAGGGCTAGTAGAGCAGCTGCATTGACTTATGGCAAAGCTATAGAGCAGACCTACAATTATTATAGAGACTATAAATAAGGCTTCAGGGAATGTGCTCCAAAATGAATTATTCCCTATTTCACACTATTATTCTCAAAGTTATGCCCATTATTACCAATAATGAAAAATCAATGAATTTTAGTTGAAACAAAGTATTGATTGAAGATGTTATAGTGAATCATTCATTTAAGGGAGTTCTATGTAATCTTATAGACAGATGTCTTGCTCTTCATTAAAAGAATTCTTTAAAATAGAAGTACACATTCTTAAGTAATGGATGAAGGCTAAATGAAGAGAGCCTTTCTAGAAAATATTTCAGAAAGAAAACAATTAAGTACAGTGGTCTCATATAAACTACCAATGGTGTTTGACCTACATAATTGCATAGCTGCAACACTACATCTTCATAGCTAGTGTATAGACACTAGTAGTTACTACTACTTCTGAGAGAGCTCATATTTGAAGCAGGCTGAGGGATTACCATTATGTAAGACAACTATTGTTAAAAGAATTTTCACCTTTAGCTGTAATCTTCTCATTCTAAACAAATACATAACCACAGAAAGTATCTTCATCATATGTAATCACATCTCTTACAGACTGATTAGGAAGTGTGTCAAAAGTCACCTGACATCATGTGATATACAACTCTCTCAAAGCTACTACTATTAGGGTCTAATAGTGTGTAAGGAATGTGAATTCCAGGTGTGAAGGGGGAGGTTCATGAATCTACTAGTAAAATTAAATCTACAATACTATACTTACAAATATTAACTATTAACTGTATAGCTTACTGTCTGGAAGTACATAAATGTTGAGTTAAACTTATCAACTTTACCTGGTTATAGAGTATGCTACATATAGGGATATCCTGACAGTGGTAAAGTTACTTTAGCATAGCTAATTGTAAGTTTCAATACACTTGACTTGGTCTACTGTGATAGAACAGCTTGTCCGGACAAACTCAACTTTATCAGGTGATTCTAAAATTACCAGACTTACTGGAATTAATCTGTTTTACCCACAGTCTATGGAACATGATATTTTGACATTACCTTCAAATTTAGCCTTTTCCTTCTTTCTTTTATTAGATTCACTACTCTCTCTTTGTGGAGAAGTGTTTGGATTAGGAACGGCCCCAGACACAGTGCAAGGAGGATCTGTATCGATGTGCTTTTCTTCCTCTCCACTGCTTGGAAGGGGCTTATGAGTGAGTTGACTGTCAAGTGTTTGTGTAGGATCTCCATCAGGTAATCTCAATTTTCCAGTTAAATGTGGAGTGTCAGATGCAGGGAGGGGGATGGTGTGAGTGTTTCCCTCACTTGAGTCTTCAAGGATGTTAGCTAAAATTAATATTAACAATAATACAATAATAGTCAGGGGAGTAAGAACTAAAGGGGGGGGGGGGGGGGGGGGGGCAGAATCACCAATAATAATACATACAGGCTATGCACACAGATGACTTGAGAGATATACAATCAATTTCATCACCTTTGCAAAGCTAAACCAAGAGCACAAAAACAGAGTAATCACTGGAGTAGGAACCATGGAGGGCAGAGAAGCCAGTGTGTCCCCCCCCTAACCAATAAACCAATATTTGTTGGGTGGCCTGGCCCTTCCAAAAATTAGTACAGAGTATACTAACAGATCTAGACCAGAGATTTTTTTACTTGCCAGTGAACATGCTACACTATGCATTATATTATTATGTAGTATGGCAGGGCACATTAGCCTGTTGAAAGATCCAAGTCCCAGGTAATGACAATAGATGGACATTAGGAATCATATAGTTCCCAAACATATCAATGTAAGCATCCGAATTAAACGTCTCTTCAACATTTGTATATATGTATGTATGTATATACGTATGTACCTATGTATGTATGTGTGTGTGTGTGTGTGTGTGTGTGTGTGTGTGTGTGTGTGTGTGTGTGTGTGTGTGTGTGTGTGTGTGTGTGTGTGTGTGTATGTATGTATGTATGTATGTATGTATGTATGTATGTATGTATGTATGTATGTATGTATGTATGTATGTGTGTGTGTGTGTGTGTGTGTGTGTGTGTGTGTGTGTGTGTATTATTTATACATACATAAGTAGATAGCTAGTTCTACACCTACCCAGTATAGAGACTGGAACTAGTTAGAAACTTATAACATTACATCATAGGCTATGCCACAAATATAACACTACATCAAAAATATATAAACAGTGAGTGGTGCTTGTAGTGGGAACCAGCTACCACTAAAACAGATTTTCCTAGGCTATAATGTCTGCAGGGTGGAAATAATGTAGCTAGTTATCTTTCATGACTTTAGAGGATAAGTGACTGCATTATGGTGGGAGTGGTATAGGTTCTATAATGTAACATCAGCTTTGTAGTGTGTGTCTAGGGAGGTAAGTTACATACTGAGACAAATATAGACTGCTTGACTATATAATATGACCTATTAAAACTGTTTACTTGCACAATTATATTTGAACACACACACTCACCTTCTGCATTATCTTTGAGCAATGGTTTCTGGATAGACAATTTCGTTTGACCACTAAGGCAAGCTTGTTCGTCCTTGGTAGTTAAAGATTCTTCACCCCCCGCCTTGTGATCTTCGGCTAGACTATAAAATAGCCTCATATCTAAGCCAGAAACAGCTTCTGCCAGTTTCTTCCAGCATGGTTGACTGAACTTGCTTGTAACATAGTTAAGCTTAAGCCACTGTTTTACAACTTCACTCAGACAAGGGCCACATTGAGAGTGGTCTGCAGAGATAGAGTCTAGTGTACCAGGTCGCATCCCTAATTTACGACCTATATCTCTCCATCTTGACTCAAGTGGTTCTAGAGCTGACACTACTTCATCCCAGTCATCCTCACCTACAATGTCATAGTATGCATAATATTGATAGCAAATGTGTTCAGTGTCTGACTCAAACTGTAACTTACTCAGTGTTTTTGTGCAAACAGTCTGTAACACTTCTTTCACATCACCATCTATATTATATTATATTATATTATATTATATTATATTAACCTTATTATGGTATAATTTATCTTCTCAGAGTTATTGTATCACAGAGGTAATTACTAGCTACTAATTCAGGATATGCATAGTAGAAAAAAAAGCACTAAAATGAAAAATGGTGTGACCAGGATACTTTTGATATTTCTTCCTGTTAGCTATGTTATGCTGTACATATAATTATTATAGTATTTACCAGTGTAAGGTCCTGGGTTTGATTCCACATCTCCTGATAGTAACAGCAGGAACTGAGATAGACTTGCTCTGTGATATCTATCAAAACGACGAGTCTTAGAGAAAAAGTCGGATAATCTTTGAGTCCAGACTAAAGTACTTTTGGAAACGGTTATCTCAAATAGAAGCAGATGGTGGATTGAATACTTTACAACATATTTGGCTTTATTTCTGGAAGTAGACCTTTTCCTGCGGAACTTTACTCTATGGCAATGTGTGGTGTGAGACAATTTCTTTCTCCCCTTGAAGCAGGTGGGAAAATGTCTACTAATCAAATCCAGCTTATTGAGACGAAGGAGAGATGTCTTGTTAGAAAACTTTGCTGTTCGGCTATGGGTTAAATGTGGCTGTTTCTTTTTCCCCCAGAAGTATATTACAACAAGTGTAATAACCAATGCAAGTCCACTTAGAGGGAGGAATGTGTCCTCATACTCCCGGCTAGTGATGAGGGAACGTCTCATCTCCCATTGAGTCAGCCTACGCATGTAGCAGCGAATGTCATAAGGATGTGAGAATGAAAAACGGGATTTACGAGTCATAGCCTGCAGTAATAATGTTCATAATCTTAAGGGAAATTTGTTATTGATAGTCATGTAGTGACACCTTCTTATAGATTTCACTATTATCATCTCAGGACATACTTTTCTTTAGACTTAGTTGTCTAAATCTGTATTATGTAATGATGCCCAGCACAGGGTGGGGGATAGAAATTAAGGTATGAATGATCACAGTGTTAGTTTTGACATAGCTTCACTCCTGACCTCATAACACACCCTCTATAAAGTTAATTATGATATCATTATTATTATAATTATAGCTACATACATAGGAGGCTGAGGGCGGGGTTAGAGGGGTTAGAGCCCCTCCCCCCACCCCCACACACATGTATACCAAAAAAATTTTTTATTGCAATGAACATGTTAGAATGTGCACAGCTTCACAAGTCTTTGTAAAAAACTATCATCATTGTTGTTGAATTGAAATATCCAGGATCTTTTGCTGAATGACTATAAAGGTCATCTCATACAAGACTGAGCTAAATCATGCCTGTAATTTATAAAAAGACAACTTCTGAATCACTACTTCAGGCTCAGCATCCATTTTTCTTAATAGTAGCTATTACACATTCACTCAGATAAAATCTAGTTATAGTAATGTAATAACTACTACCTGATTAAAAATATTCAGTTACTAGTGCATACAAACTGTTCTTGCTTTCTCTACACTTTGTGGCCACACTTCACCTCCCCCTCAAAAAAAAAGTAACCTCAACCACCTCTCATATAATACTTTATTGTATTTCATTGTCCTGAAATATCAGGGAGTGAATCCAAGATTTAATGTTATAGATCTGTCTGGCAAATAATACAGACTTCTGTATTGACTATAGTTCTACTATTTCTCACTTAACTCTATTCTAATACAGCATTACTTATTGCTTATGAACTACATATAGCTTAGAGACAGATCTACTACAGAGGGTTCAACTAAGCTCAAGAGCCTCCCTTTTTACTCTTGACTACTAGCTAGAGTCCAGGGGCAGATTATTATCTGTGGGGGATATTATAACTATAGGTTCTATCATACCTTCCAGACAGTTAATAGTAAGGGGTGGCCTCTCATCTACAACTACTCCTGAGCTAGATAGTTGGTGGCTATTCATAAAAATAAGCTTTACTTCACTCCCAAAATATAGCACAGTCTTCTAATCACAGTCATACTGTTCATTTTTTATTATTAATAACTACATTGTTGATAGATTAGTAAAGATCAATAATATAGATTCTGCAGTAGTTATACTATTGTTATTTAGTGTGGTATATAGACCTGAACAAGATTGATTGTTATCTGTGGGAAAATACTATTTCCTGCATCACTCAAGTGCATTGATGGGTACGTAGCTGTAGCCGAGTAGTGCTAAGTTATAGCTGTGTAGTTCTGTGTGATCGACATAGTGGCAACGAGGATCATGGCACTGTATGGACAGCTCTATCCCTCCCATACGAAGGAGGAGGCCTGGAAGTCGTATAGCTGCTACCCAGCGAGCTAAACTCTACTTCACCGTGAATAGCATTGACAGTGATGATTCTACCATGAAGCTAAAGACCTTTCAACTTATAACATCGTCACTCAAAGAATCCGACTCCATGACATTGATCGACAGGAAACTCAAAGTCTACGGCCACAGTTAGTTCAGAGATGTCTTTTTCAACTCATGCATTCACCGACAAAGACAATTGCCTTTACATCCCGCTCACTGGCACTGGCAGAGAAACAGTACTTTCAGCTAGAAAGAGAAGCACCCGCTGTCATTTTTGGAGTAAAACATTTCCACCAATATCTGTACGGCCGTCAGTTCACAGTGTTTTCGGACCCCAAGGAGAAACCGGTGACATCCCAGCAATGGCTTCGGGCATTGAACACCCACACTAGAAGTACACACTGAACAATCCTGGTTCAAGTGGCCCTGAGTCGTACAACATTGGATGCACTATTGCTATGAGGTCATCATCAAATGGGGAGTCCAGTAAAATAATTATGCTCAAATTTTTGCCCATTATGCTTTGGAGGCTCAAAATTTAACCCTATTATGCTCTAAATTCTACCCATTATGCCCCTACTTTTCTTTATAACAAATAGAGTCAGTATCTTCCTTTTCGACACAATCAGACTTAGTAGGGGCTCTTAATCTACTTATCAATCAATGAAGCAGTCCTATTTTTCTTGTTGAACTAAAGAGCTCTCACTCTATGATACACTGCTGCTAGCTACTACTCTCAATCTCAGGATTAGAAGTACTAGAGCAGGAAAACTTTAATTAGGACTAATTCAGCTAACTAGCTACAACATGCGCTTAGGCCATGTACTATGATCAATTCCAAACTATGCCAACCAATAATGGTTGAGGCTCCTTATTATGCTCCAATTATGCCCAGCATAATGGTTGAGGCTCCCTAATTATGCCAGCATAATTTACTGGAGTCTAGTGTGCTATAGCTACATCCATTGGTTGTAGATCACATCCACCTGTGTTCATCCAATTCAGCTCCTGATGTAGACTCTGAAGACTGGACAGATGACCTTCCCTGAGGTATATATCTACCTGCAGCCAGGTACCCCAGATGATCAGGGTCTCAGGGACTGTTCCAGACCCCTCCATAACCACAGCATTTGAACTGTCACCCACCCTCCTAAGAGCAGACAGCTTAAAGAAAGGGGGCTGTGGTAGACCTGAACAGGATTCATTATTACTTGTGGTAAAATTGCTACATCACTCATAATATTTTAATTGCAATGTTGTGCTAAGCATAGGTCTGTGTGATTGCATTTATACATCATTGATTTCAGCTATCACCCACTAGCCCATAACTCTCATTCAGTCATCACTTTATTCCTCATTCGGATTCATACCCATGCAGTTATTATTATCCTCTCGCTATACTCAAAGTAAGTTGGTATAGCCACAAAAGGGGTGTGGCTTCCAAATTTTCCTCTCCATAATTATGAAAAACCTGAATCCACTTTCGTAGCCAACATCAACCTAGCTTGTATCAACATGAGCATAGCATGCAGATGCATAATTACAACGTAGCTACTCGATTTTGTTATAGTTGTCAACTGTCCTGAAACCTCTGGAACAGTACCACATTTAGATCCGTTCTGCATGAATAACTTGTTTATTTCTCCATTATCTAGTGTTTCCAACTCTTGGCATGGCCATAACAAAGAGTCAGGTTGGTCAGGTGTCAACTTTAAGCTAGATTTTAATCAACTGGCTCATGCAGACTCTATAGTCCATGCTGTACTGTACAGGCTGGATGGCTTCCACTGCTATATAGATAGTTTGGAGAGTGGTTATTCCCACTAAACCTCATCAGTCACTATCTTTCCAAAGAAGTCATTTAGAAACAGTAGAAAGGACCAAGCTGGTTTGCAAAATGGATATGAGCTATAGTTCTGATGTTACAAGTAGTCCATGCAAGCCTATAGGCAAGCAATTTATTAAGTAATGGAGGTGTTCCTGGATCATAGTTGTACATGGATAGGTTTTGACTTGCTGTAGTGCACTAAATCCCATCAAAGAAATATGACACAAAGCAGCATCTTTTGATTTATCATAATGTGAAAGGTGAAACAACATACAAACAATACAGCATGTAAAAGAGGTTAAACTGTATAACTGTACTCTGCATGCTTTAAAGGGGGATGGTAGGCCAGGTTAGTAAGTATAGGTAAATAATGTCCCTGAAGTCCATTCTGAAAAGCTATTAACTATGTAATTGTAGACTTTGTTCCTAGCTGCAGCAGCACTGAATGGCCTGTAAGGAATGTTATTTTTGATAATGGTTTAGATATACAGAAATGCAATGGCTTACACTTGATCATAATTAAGAAGTCAAAGTTTTAAATACACTGCACCAGTTCAAAGAGTCTTGATAGGAGAAGGTTAGTTGTAGGTACGTCCATTGTATCTTTAAGTATACCCTCAGAATGAATTCGGTTTGTTTAGAGTGGGTGTGAAATGCCATACTCAACTACTATAACTAACAGCATGTGTCCTTATGTGGAAGGTCTAACTAGTACTACACATACCATTGTACAGTGGAACCTCTAAAAACGAACCCTCTAACGAGCGAATAACCTCTCACCAGCGAACTTACAGAATGCCCCCGAGCAACTCCCATAGAAAATGTACAGCAGATCACCTCTTAAAGCAAGTACCCCAAACTCCGAATAGTGAACACTAGCTTAGCACCAGAACACTCTAGCAATGATAAACTGACCTCTAAAAGCCAATGATAAGCCACACTCTTCAAATTAAATGGAATTGTGAAAATATTTTTGTACAGGGTCGTTGGCTGAAAGGCTTCCTCCAGCGTGTAGGCAGTGGCAATGACTGAGAAATCGATCACGAGTTTATGAAACAACTAGGAAAGTGAATGATGCACAAGAGCCTGAGGAAGTTGATGAATGTGTTCAAGAGTGTAGGGATAAGATGAAGAACCAGAGCCAACAGTGATACAAAACCACTTAATGCACTAGATAACGTTAAACTGTTTCAGGAGAACCATGGATTCCATCAAGAAGCTGGCACAATCAGCTTAGTTGGAGATGCTATAGCATGTGCCCGTGTAAAGCCCTTAATTAAAGCAAGCTACCCTTTTTGATTATTAATTATGACCCCTAATCCAACTGGTTATGAAATTTTTATACTCCAGTGTCATTGCATGTTTAAAAAATGAATTGAGCCACAAGAATGTACAGCAATGAATAAATGAATTATTACACACTATAATTGGGAGCAGTAGCATGATAAAAATGGGCAACCTCTGAAAGCAAACAACCTCTGAATAGTGAACAGAGGGGCCTGGTCCCAAATTGTTCTCTCTTCGGAGGTTCCACTGTACATAATTAATATGGACAAAGTTTAATAGTGTAATTCTGGAAGTCAAATATTTTTGATAGCCAGAAATATTAACTAAATACCAATAATATTGATTAATCTAATTAATGATACTATACTGTCTCCATTAATAAGAATATCTCAACTAAATATTTCCAGAATTACAGTACTACAAAAATAGTATTATTCACGAAGAATAATATTAACTACCAAAGTCACTGACCAGATCAAGACTATCGATGACAGAGGTCATGATAATTAAAATTCTGAGTTAGTCAGACCTAAACAACATCAATTGGATCTTTTCCACCAGTTGTCAGTACAGAACTAGAAATTTGCCATGTTACACAAGTAGCAGCAGTGAAGTAAACATGGAATTGTTATAAGGGGTCTTTGATAACAGTGTTTATTTAGTCTTCAAGGATCTTTTCACCCACAAACCACAAAAATTATTCCATGGTATAAAACTCAAGTTACTCGTCTAGCTAATAATTCCTGACCTATAGCTACTCCCATACAAAATATACTTCTGCCGAGATATAGGCAGAATGTTTCCATTGTATCTACATTACTTACTACGTATAAATAGCTAGACAGGTCAAATCAGCTCACACTACTGTAAAATAGCGGATGGACGGACGACGGACGGACGTAAAAGCGCCGACGACGAACAATGTCGACCTCAACCTGATCAAATGAACGATTTAGCTATTATATATCTCTGATCATTAGAAGAACCAGCTAAACACATAATCATTAGAAAAACAAAACTTAGTGTGGGTGTGTCAGAACTGGGTGTGTCTATTCAGTCTAAACTATTCATGGTATTTACATCAGACATCAATATTACTATCACTGCAATGCAACATCAGATATTCAGTGTTTACCCCTCTGAGTAAAGAGGCTTTTAATATTGCATCCATAGCTACATACGTACATGACATATGCATTCATGCATGACTAATCTGGCATAGCTATATAGCTACATATTATATAGGAAGTGTCCACTACTCTGGTTAGCTGGAAGACTTGCCACTACTATTACATTGCTAATCAGCTAGATAGAGAGTAGAAAGAAATTTCATAAAGGTAATAGGACAAAATCAACAATAAGCAGAAAAATCCACAGAACTTCTAGATCCAGACAATTTTCTCCTCCAAATTAGCTAGCTATGTGTGAATAAATCCATGAACCTGGCAACACTGAGTGAGTGCTCTCTACTCCCTTAGATATACAGTTTAGCCTCACACTGGAGTAGCATGAGGGAGGGAGTTAATAATTTTTATGCTTCAGATTTTTTTTTAATGTACCACAAAGGAATTGGACTCCTTCTAGCTAATACTAACAGGATCAAGGAGGTGGCTGGTTCTGTATTTGATACAGACTTAAATATATCACAAAACGTTGAAGAACCTATAAAGATGAGGCCATTTGGCGATCATTAAAATAATAATTATTATTTTAATTAGCAGCAAAATTAAATATTATTATTGTGTGACCGAATGATGTCATAATGATGTCGTAAGGATGAAAATTTGGAATTCCCCAAGTTTGGGGGGCGGGCGATAATATCTACGTCTAGACGTCTACCGCCTGATAATGTAGCGTGCGTGCAGTGGTAGCATCTACTTTCAAATTCTCCGGCCCTGTCTCTACAGCAGTAGGACCAATCTTCTAAGAAGCGGCGTGTAAGTTGGTTATCTTTGATTTTCCGTCCCCATATTATATGGACAGCCGGCTAGCTATCTAGCTAGTTAGCTCGCTATGTAATTCTAGGTGAGGAGTCTCTAATGTGGCGGGTATTATCTAGCTAACTGACTAGGTATTTTTGTGGTTGGTCTGTAGCTTGTTTGGGTCCATAACGAGCTGCATCTAGAGGAGGTTGTCTTCAGTGGTGGTCTTTAATTAGGAATGATATCATTATTATAATGGCCGGTTATTTGTGGGTAAGAGTTCTTATACACTTTACTTACTCAGCTGATAATAGGATTAGCCAACTAAATGGACTCAACCTCACCTAATGTGGTGGTAGTGGTGGTGGGGGTTATGGTGGTAGTGGTGGTGGGGGTGGTGGTGGTGGTGATGATAGTGGTGGTGGTGGGGGTGGGGGTGGTGGTGGTGGTGGTGGTGGGGGTGATGGTGGTAGTGGTGGTGGGGGTGGTGGTGATGGTGATGGTGGTAATGGTGGTGGTGATGATGGTGGTGGTGGTGATGGTGGGGACGGTGATGATGGTGGTGGTGGTTGTACTGATCTGGGCTAGAGTCAACCTTGTATTAATTAGCTAGTATCTATTATTCCTTATTATTGGTGATGGAGACCTGTCTAGGGATGAGTAAATTGTGTTATTTTTTAAATCTATTATGCTATGTTCTGATTCCTGAACTTTTACCTATTTAAAATGTGCCTATTATTCCTCAATTATGCTGCAATAGACCATAATTCTAATTAAATATAATACTAATCAGCGGGAGTTGTATTGTAGTATAATGGAGACTTCAACATACTTAGTCCTCTAAAGTATTTTGCTGTTTGTCATTAAATGAATTGTTGACAACTAGACTGAAGCTTGATCTCCTCAGAGGTTGTTGCAAGCTCTACCATGATGTACACTGTACAGCTAACTGTAGCTGTCTACTACTGTGCATGTGTCTCAGTGTCAGTCTGGAAAATGATTCTAAATGAATGTGGTTAGGCGTTAGTTATTTAATAAAACAGCATAGTAAACCACATCCATTTTCCAGCCTAATTAATTAAAACCCATTCAGTCTATGTGGTGCTAGACTGCAGCACCCTGACCCACAGCACACTTGACACATGCAGACAATAATGGTCAGTGGTTGGCTGAACAAGATACCTTGGTAAACACTCTAAACAGAATTATAGACTACACACCATTCGCCAATGAAAAAAATAGCCTATTATGCTCAGTTATGCCCTGAAAGGGATTACGCTCTAATTTAGCCTATTATGCTAAAAGAATATGCGGCTTAATTTACTCATCCCTAGACCCATCAGCCTTTGTTTTCATAGTGTCTATTTGGTGATGGAGGCTCAAGTGTTAAGGGTCTATGTGGTTAGTATCAATATATTATTAGTGGGCACACCAGGTTTGAAATGATTTTTTAGTTTGTTCTGTTGTAGATTCTGTTTAGGTTTGATGTGTTCTTTTCTCCCATACTTTTTTTGCACATTACAGTCTGGTTCTGAATGGCTTCTATTTACTGGTGGTCCACTTTGAGCCATGAGATTATGAGATATGCCCTCACTTCTCCTTGAGATGGCTGTTGGCTGAACATTCATGTGGTGAGACCCAGCTTTCTGAATTTGGTTTCTTCCTCTAGAAAAGTAAGTATGGAATAAACTACTTAGTTTAGGTGTGGCAGATACTGTTGGCTCTGTAGTGGAAATAGTTTCCATGTACGTATTTCCTGAAATTTTCGTTTATTAATAATTCTTTTTTCAAATTTTCATGTTGTTTTAATTTCAGAAGAGCCTAGGGAGTCCAGCATGCTGAGCTGTGCATCTCCAATTATTCAACTTTTTAAATTTCATAATAAAAGTGATATCCAAAATTAAAGCAACAATGAAATTTCAGTAAATACGGTGTATAGTGAAAATGCTAAAAGGTATTGGATGTCAGTTTGTTTCATCCGTTCACTTCCATCTGCTATAAATGAGTTGCATAGTTGTGTTACTTCCCCTGTGAGTTGATGATGTTCTTCCATAAGGCCAACTAAGATATCTAAATTATCCCTCCCAGAGTCATCATCTTCATTAGAGGGAGGTGTAGTTAGTGGGCTAGCTTCATTTACTAATACTTCTTGTACTTGAGTTTCCTCCTTTGAGTTAGCATCAAATGTTTCAGCTGCAGCCTTATCCCTTCCTAGAGCTATTATGGGGAATAGATATCTGTCCTTGTAATTGAAATATGGGAGGAGATTGTGTGGTATGAGGTTGTATTTGTTGTCTATGGGGTACTGATGTTTACAGGGCTCACCACTGGGATAACCTGTCATTCCTATGGTACACGAACAGGTCCATTTTTAACAATCTATGATATATTCAGCATCATGTCTTTGACCTTTTACATGGTAAGGAAAGTCACCTCCATCTTGCTTAGTGATATAATGATGATGGAGTTTTGATGACCTTTGTACTGTAATGAAATGTATCTGTCCATTCTATTAAATGTTACTGTCAGCAATCTCCATTCATAGTACATTTGAAAAGTGAGAGTTCTGAACTCAAATACTTGAGTAGGTCCCTCCAATCATAAGGCAAAACATGGTCACCTTATGCTGTCTTGCTATGTACCGTACCCTTAATATTCATATAAACTGAACACCCTCACTTATCAGCTCTTCTGGGACTTAACTAATGCTCACGCCACTCACAAACTGGTCAGGTTGTCCCCTCTAGGAAATGCAAGTTGGGGGTCTCAGTGTCCTATAAGTCCCTCTAATCAGAAGGCAAAAACATTGTCACCTTATGCCCTCTTGCTTTGTATCATTCCCTTAATATTCATATAAATAGAGCACCCTCGGCCTTTCTGGGACTAAACTGCTACTACTTAGTGTCTATAAAACTAATGACGAGGTGCCTGAGCAGTACTTGCCCCTTTCCCCTAATTAAACAGACCACTGCACAGCAATGTTCTCTAATGCCTATTGTGGTGCCTTCACTCCCCTAATTAAACGGGGCACTACACAGCAATGTTCTCTAATGGCTATTGTGGTGCCTTCACTCCCCTAATTAAACAGAGCACTACACAGCAATGTTCTCTAATGCCTATTGTGGTGCCTTCCTGAAGAGAGACAACATTAATGTCATCAATCATTGTCCTGGAAACACTGTAATTCTTGTTCATGTTGTAAATACCTTCTGAGACTAAGGTCTTGTTTGGACCCTAAGGAATACTGTGATAATCTGTGGAGATGGAATGAGAATGACAATAGCACAGATTAGCTAAAAATGATAGGAAAAAAAGATGGTCACAATTCACACTAAAAAATTATTAAATTGTTCTAACTAATGTTTGTCATGTTCTTTAGAAATTAATTCATAGTCAGATACTCCTGCTGGCCATTGTATGTCAACATAGTTCATGAAGTAGGGATATTTCACTGTACCTACTCCCCCACTCCTGCTGGCCATTGTATGTCAACATAGTTCATGAAGTAGGGATATTTCACTGTACCAGCTCCCCCACTCCTGCTGGCCATTGTATGTCAACATGGTTCATGAAGTAGGGATATTTCACTGTACCAACTCCCCCACTCCTGCTGGCCATTGTATGTCAACATGGTTCATGAAGTAGGGATATTTCACTGTACCAACTCCCCCACTCCTGCTGGCCATTGTATGTCAACATGGTTCATGAAGTAGGGATATTTCACTGTACCTACTCCCCCACTCCTGCTGGCCATTGTATGTCAACATGGTTCATGAAGTAGGGATATTTCACTGTACCTACTCCCCCACTCCTGCTGGCCATTGTATATCAACATAGTTCATGAAGTAGGGATATTTCACTGTACCAGCTCCCCCACTCCTGCTGGCCATTGTATGTCAACATGGTTCATGAAGTAGGGATATTTCACTGTACCAACTCCCCCACTCCTGCTGGCCATTGTATGTCAACATGGTTCATGAAGTAGGGATATTTCACTGTACCAACTCCCCCACTCCTGCTGGCCATTGTATGTCAACATGGTTCATGAAGTAGGGATATTTCACTGTACCTACTCCCCCACTCCTGCTGGCCATTGTATGTCAACATGGTTCATGAAGTAGGGATATTTCACTGTACCTACTCCCCCACTCCTGCTGGCCATTGTATGTCAACATGGTTCATGAAGTAGGGATATTTCACTGTACCAGCTCCCCCACTCCTGCTGGCCATTGTATGTCAACATGGTTCATGAAGTAGGGATATTTCACTGTACCAACTCCCCCACTCCTGCTGGCCATTGTATGTCAACATGGTTCATGAAGTAGGGATATTTCACTGTACCTACTCCCCCACTCCTGCTGGCCATTGTATGTCAACATAGTTCATGAAGTAGGGATATTTCACTGTACCAACTCCCCCACTCCTGCTGGCCATTGTATGTCAACATGGTTCATGAAGTAGGGATATTTCACTGTACCAGCTCCCCCACTCCTGCTGGCCATTGTATGTCAACATGGTTCATGAAGTAGGGATATTTCACTGTACCAACTCCCCCACTCCTGCTGGCCATTGTATGTCAACATGGTTCATGAAGTAGGGATATTTCACTGTACCTACTCCCCCACTCCTGCTGGCCATTGTATGTCAACATGGTTCATGAAGTAGGGATATTTCACTGTACCAACTCCCCCACTCCTGCTGGCCATTGTATGTCAACATGGTTCATGAAGTAGAGATATTTCACTGTACCTACTCCCCCACTCCTGCTGGCCATTGTATGTCAACATGGTTCATGAAGTAGAGATATTTCACTGTACCAGCTCCCCCACTCCTGCTGGCCATTGTATGTCAACATGGTTCATGAAGTAGAGATATTTCACTGTACCAGCTCCCCCACTCCTGCTGGCCATTGTATGTCAACATGGTTCATGAAGTAGGGATATTTCACTGTACCTACTCCCCCACTCCTGCTGGCCATTGTATGTCAACATGGTTCATGAAGTAGAGATATTTCACTGTACCTACTCCCCCACTCCTGCTGGCCATTGTATGTCAACATGGTTCATGAAGTAGGGATATTTCACTGTACCTACTCCCCCACTCCTGCTGGCCATTGTATGTCAACATGGTTCGTGAAGTAGGGATATTTCACTGTACCTACTCCCCCACTCCTGCTGGCCATTGTATGTCAACATGGTTCGTGAAGTAGGGATATTTCACTGTACCAGCTCCCCCACTCCTGCTGGCCATTGTATGTCAACATGGTTCATGAAGTAGGGATATTTCACTGTACCAACTTTCCCCTTCAGTGGTAATTGATTGCAGATATTCTATAACTTTGGATGAGAATATTGGCGTGAGGGAAATCATCATGGCAAATATTGTGGTTATTATGTCAAGGGCTTCACTGCACTGAGATAGGTTCATTACAGAAACTTGAAAATGTGGCTTTGCCGTTTTATCACATCTCTGATAGTACTATCAGCTTTCATACTGAATGTAGTAAACTCTCCATTTTCCAGGACTAGGTACGCAACTTCAACACTGATGTCAGATGTGAGTCTTGATAGTTAAGGGTTTATCAACGTCTGTCTTCCCAAATAAGGTGTGAATCTCAGAACTGAATCTCACTGCATTACTCCCAATCAAGGCAGCACAATGTCGTAAATTACAGTGCTCTAGCAAAAGATTTTCAAGCTTTCGACTTCGCTTTCCAACAATTATATGATACTTCTTTTCCTCATCAGCTCTAATAATTTCTGTGAGTGATAAATACTGATTAGACCGTGTATTACACATGTATTTTCTCAAGAACTTACCAACTTCAGTAATGAGCTGTAAGGGGGTATCCTCAGTTGTGTCAGGTAGTCTGTCCCCTAACTTCAGTAATGAGCTGTAAGGGGGTATCCTCAGTTGTGTCGGGTAGTCTGTCCCCTGACTTCAGTAATGAGCTGTAAGGGGTATCCTCAGTTGTGTCGGGTAGTCTGTCCCCTAATGAGCTGTAAGGGGGTATCCTCAGTTGTGTCAGGTAGTCTGTCCCCTAACTTCAGTAATGAGCTGTAAGGGGGTATCCTCAGTTGTGTCAGGTAGTCTGTCCCCTAACTTCAGTAATGAGCTGTAAGGGGGTATCCTCAGTTGTGTCGGGTAGTCTGTCACCTAACTTTTTAACAATACCATTATGCTTGAAAACAGCATCCTGAAATGCCTGAATAAGATTATATCCAGTTAAATGATCTGCCAGATCGCCAAACTTTTCAAGGTCTGCTTTTACACATCCTGCCTTAGTTTGATTTATTTTCATCCATATTGTTTGAAGACACTGCCGCTTAGATGAGGGCTTCTCCTCTGACATTGCTGATGCCCAACACAAGGGGGAGAGCAGCTATAGCAAGGACAGATAGAGACACTATCAAAGTACGCATTACAGTACAAAGATGGTGGATATAGGGTCAGGTGGAGATATAACAGAGTAAGAAGTCCACCATGCCCTCCTCTGCTATAAGTTAATTATCTAAGTTTGGGGTACTATCTGTGTACCATGTGTGTAACTGTATGCAACTGTGCTTATACAGAGACCAACCAATACAGCAGTTTAAGGAGTTTAAGCAGTAGTGACTAGCCTATGTTGTTAATAGTATGACCCTTCTTACTTTATCAGGAACATGATTATAGATCTGGACTCTGATGACTACTGACTTACACTAGAATGGCCAGGAAGCGGCAGCACCAAGTATATAGCACCACTGAAGAATGGTGGAGATGGGACACAGCACTTGCACTCAGACTCGGTGAGACTAATCTGGGTGTGGCAATTTAATTAAAAAGTCCTTGGGTTTTCTATTAGGAGCACACTTTTTGAATTTTGGCACTCAAGCAAAAATGAGTACCCTCACTTATCTGCTCTTCTGGGACTAAACTAATGCTCACCTCACCTACAAACTGGTGAGTTTTTCCCTCTAGGAAATGCAAGTTGGGGGTCTCAGTGTCCTGTAGGTCCCTCTAATCAGGGGCCTAAACATGGTCACCTTATGCTGTCTTGCTATGTACATTAAATTGTAGTCCTTTAAACACTATCCTTTAGTATTGCTATTGCTGATTCAGCATAATTATTAGTGTTAATTCCCCTCATGTTACTTCTATAACAAATAGCCCATTCATGTCTTCCTTAACAATAACAACACATAATATGTGGAGAAAAATTTTTGTAGCTCTTTGTTAAAGAATTTTTACTGAAGTAATTTCTAATTACTGTTTTGTCTTGACATAGAGCAATTTTCTGAACAATTCCATTAAGAAGTGGCCGTGATGTGGTGATCTTTGTCTATTTTCTAGTCACTGCTCAGTAACCATCTCCACATGCTTTATAGAAAGAGGAAAACACACAGGTATAATTTTTCTTATGACCTTTGTCTTCATCCTTGAAGTATCTCTGTACTATTGCTTGTCCTCCTGCATGTTTGTGTCCATTGTTGTATACTTTAATTCCCTTTTCAAGCTCCTCGTGGAATAGTTCTTTACCTGTATCTACTCTGAGGTTATTCTTCCTCCATTTGTTAAAGAGATTGTAGAGATGGCTTAATATTCCTATCAGCAATAAGTTGGAGGTTGTCAGAGTACATTAAGATTGTTAGATATTGAAGGTGGGCACTAGATGGAGAATGACTCTGTTTAATTAGATCATAATATTTTTATTTTGTTTCTTGTGATATTGGTCTTAATCTGAAGGCATCTGTCACACTGATGAAGTGATTGTGTGTATGTTTTGAGGTCAACTTGTAAAAGGAATCCTTTGTTGAGGTTTATGGGGTACTAATATGGTTCTAATGGTCTGTGTAGGAGGGTCAGTATGTTTTATGTTATGTTGCTTGTGAGTTGTTTTCAATACTCTATCACACTTGGTATGTTTTCCTCTGTGCCTTCACTTGTGCTTGCATCTTAAACCAGTTTGAGTTGTCATGTCAACTTGCATTTAGGACTCTAAGAAAACATATTAATCCAAGAAGTAAATTTATCTAACACAGGTGTGTTAAGCTTCTCTCCCACATGATCTAGGCTATGAGAGAAGCAGCCAATATGGAGTAGCTCTGGATAGACAATATTTAAAATCCTCATTGCAACATCATTTACTGAGGCTCTATCTCTCATAGCTGCATGCAAGCAATAGATTAGATGATCATATACCAAGATCAGTAGAAAGAGTAGTAATTAAGCTTTTTTCCAGCAGCATTAAGCGTACTACCCTCTGGTTATAATGTAACACAACCACCATGGCCTCGCATATATGCCTAGTTTCATCAAAGATCACAGACACATGTTTAGCTGCTATAACATTAATTTCTCTTTTTTCTTCATCAAGAATAATTTTTCTTTTTTCTTCATCAAGAATGCACGGTATCAAATCCCCCAAGTGTTGACTCCCAGACAAACTGTAAGCACTTTCTTCTAGTAACACCCTGAAAGAATCTATTTTAGCTAGTAGAGCACCTCCAGGCAAGAAACTTGATACAACTTTATACTGGTATACATGTACTTTGTCAGGGAGATTCTCACCAACAGGTTGGACTTCTTTTTCATACATTTGCAATATCTCCCTCTCTCTTTTCCTTTGTCTGCAGTTTCTTCTTACCACTTCCATGTTTAACAGATGATATGTGCTGCTGTATGACACTCTTCTTCACAGACAAAAAGTCTCTACATGCGGTACAGAATAGCTTGCTATTAGAAACAGTTAGGCATTCATTAGGAAACTCTCTGACTCGACTAGCTGGAGATATCTTGGGCTCAGTTGTCACAGCTGCCTTGCTTCTCTTAGAGCTTCTGGCAGGATTTCTAGAAATTCTTCTCTTCCTAGCTAAATTTGAAATTTGAAACAGTAGGAGTCTTAAGTTTACTCAAAAGCGTTGTTACAACATCAGACTCATAACTAGATGACTCTTCTGGTTGAGAAGAGCTAGACAACATAGGCTCCAACTTTCTGAAAAATTCATCCTTGACCAAGACCACACCCACCACCAATTATAGTCACACCCACCAACCACGCCCATAAACATAATCATTAAAATACAGAGTATTGCAGTTTACTAGCTAATATACTATTAGGAAATGTCTATAAACCAGCCATTCTCTAATTTCTGAAGTTGTAAATCTTGCATTTTTTTTTGTTTCTGAACTTTGTTAGTTCCACATAGAAAGTTATAACAGGATTGAGAGGGTCTTCATCATCTAGCCTTTTAATAGCTAAAGCCTCTTCATCTTTGTTTTCAATCTAGCTGGCCGGCCACAATAGACATCATGACCACTTCCTTGACAAACAATAGGGCTCCACTTAGGCAATCCTTGACCCTTGACATAGCTATCAAATCCTTGACTGTCAAGGACGTTCCTTGACGGTTGTAGCCTATGAGACAAAGTTTGTATACTGAATGAGTTTCCCATAGTTCAATGATTAATTTGACCGTGTGGTGGGTGATGTGAGTTCATGTAGTGATTACATAACCTCTGTAACTACTCATTATGCCCATTATGCTAACTTGTACCAATATTGCTTACGAATACCAAAATATACTCAAAGTTATGCAGGCATAATTGAGGTAGCCCTATATATTATAGCCACCATAACTTTGTTGTTGTTGGTCCCCTAACCTTAATTTTAGTATCAGAAGATAGCTTGTTTCAAATGCTTTCTAATAATATGCTTCAGGATCATTTTAGAGCGTGTATAGCAGTGTCCCACCCACCCACCTCCCATAACAGCATGTATAGCAGTGTCCCACCTACAGACCTCATAACAGCATGTATAGTAGTGCCCCACCCACTCCCATAACAGCATGTATAACAGTGCCCCACCCACCCACCCCCATAACAGCAGATTCATCCCACACAAACTTCAATAGTAAACAGTCTATTAGACACTTCCCATTTATGGAGATGTACAATAAGTGGTTAGATTAGCCACAAAAGCACTCACAAGTGTATGACTACACATGTAGGCCTAGTATGTACTGTATGTCTCATATGTATGTATATATACATATAATTAGTGTATTACAAGTGACACATGGAGTCATGCTACAAAATAACATAATTATAATAAAGCACTAAAGTACAACCTTTTCTAGACCAGAAACTAGGGGATTGTAATTTTAGTATGTGGGGTAATCATATATGGGTGTGTGGAGTGCATGGATAGAATCCTCCATAACTTGACAATGGAGCATCAAAATGCTTTCATATTTGAAAGACAACTTATACTATGTGAGGATATAAGCAAGGGAAAAAAGCTCCTTAATATATAATACTTAGTGTAGTGTGTCAGCATAGACATCTGTATAGTAGGTAGAAGGTAGACATACGCATGTATTAATAGTTGGGCGTGTGGGATGGCTAGTAGTAAAACTTTGTATACTAGTTTTATTTTTTCACTTGTGTAGGTTACTGCTATTGAGAATCAGGAGGAGCAGTGAGTCAGCTACACTCTCACAACACCAGAAATATCATAAAGTGATAATAGTGGCCCAAGGAATTGGATCTTCAGCATCTGAAGTGGTAATTGCTTAATTTAGAAGAGTCTTGAAGATGTTGAGGGATGCTTGGGTGAGTGGGAAGGAGGTACTTGTCAATGTACTAAATGAAGGTAGTGTGCTTTATGATAATTGAGAGGGTTTAATCCAGGGAGAGGGGATTAGGAGACAATAGTCCCCTCAAGGATTCTATTAGCTCTCTGAAGGAATACATTTGACCCCACCTAATACAGATACAGAATACTATATAAACCCCACCCCCCTCACCCAGGATACACAGATTTCCCCCAATATTTTTAGTCATTCACTTTGCCCCCTCAAAATAACATTTCTGTATTAAACACATCACCTAGCTGCCTTTGTTCTTTCTAATTCACATAGGAGAGGACAGTAGCCCTGAGAATAGCTCAGATCCTCATAAAGAGCTATGTAAGTTAATTCCATAAACGTCTATTAGTTAAGGTGTTTCCCCTTATAGTGGAGGAGAACAGATCAGGAAGCCAGTAGCATTTGTGAGGAAAGCCACTGCAGATAGGGAAGAAGGTTGGTGTGTACTGTTACTTGGAGTATCTCATATACAATGCTTATTTCCCTAGTTATACTGTCATGCTTCCTTCATCGCCAAGTAAAGGAGGCTGTGCTGGCACGAAAACGGCTTGTACAAGAGGAAGATGTGGCCTGAAAGAATTCCATCTGTACGTGTGTCTTGAAGAAGACATGTGCATTCAAAGTATTCAGAAATACTTCTCCAGAGAGGCACGGTGTGCTAATGTCCTAGATGTGCTTAGGAGCAATCTTGTGTGGTACTGTGGAATATGTGCCAGGGAAATAAATGAGAAAACAGAAGACTCTATGAAATGTGACTCACGTCTAACATGGTATGACCCACTGTATGATGTGTATGTGGTAAATTCACTCAGGATATTGTAATTCCCTGTGTGTGGAAGTCCTTTTAATAACAGTGACCATAATCCTGTGATGTCCACATCTTTAGACAGTATGTTAACTCATAGGATATAGTGTTTCCTGAGATACTGGAGTTGAGTGCAGGTTTTAAGTATGTATAGAGACCAAGTGTTTTAGGAAAGAGAGATAGGACATGTTATATTGTGTTCTATTCAGAGGTGGTCTGTTTATACAGTGTAACCTGTATATAGTTGTCACCCTTATGGAACCTGTATATAGTGGTCGCCCTTATGGAACCTGTATAATATACAGCCTGCCCTGAGTTAGCTTCACCTCTAAACAGTTTACAAGGCTAGTGGTCACCCTTATGGAACCTGTATATAGTGGTCACCCTTATGGAACCTGTATATAGTGGTCACCCTTATGGAACCTGTATATAGTGATCATCCTTGTGTAACCTGTATATAGTGGTCACCCTTATGGAACCTGTATATAGTGGTCACCCTTTGGAACATGTATAATATAGTGATCATCCTTGTATAACCTGTATATAGTGGTCACCCTTATGGAACCTGTATATAGTGGTCACCCTTATGGAACCTGTATATAGTGGTCACCCTTATGGAACCTGTATATAGTGGTCACCCTTTGGAACATGTATAATATAGTGATCATCCTTGTATAACCTGTATATAGTGGTCACCCTTATGGAACCTGTATATAGTGGTCATCCTTATGGAACCTGTATATAGTCGTCACCCTTATGGAACATGTATATAGTGATCATCCTTATGGAACATATATATATAGTGATCATCCTTATGGAACCTGTATATAGTGGTCACCCTTATGGAACCTGTATTAGTGGTCACCCTTATGGAACATGTATATAGTGATCACCCTTATGGAACCTGTATATAGTGATCATCCTTATGGAACCTGTATATAGTTGTCACCCTTATGGAACATGTATATGGTGATCATCCTTATGGAACCTGTATATAGGGGTCACCCTTATGGAACATATATATATATACTGGTCACCCTTATGTAACCTGTATATAGTGGTCATCTTTATGTAACCTGAATATAGTGGTGGAACCTGTATATAGTGGTTACCCTTATGGAACCTATATATAGTGATCATCCTTATGTAACCTGTATATAGTGGTCACTCTTATGGAACATGTATATAGTGATCATCCTTATGGAACCTGTATATAGTTGTCACCCTTATGGAACCTGTCACCCTTATGGAACATGTATATGGTGATCATCCTTATGGAACCTGTATATAGGGGTCACCCTTATGGAACATATATATACTGGTCACCCTTATGTAACCTGTATATAGTGGTCATCTTTATGTAACCTGAATATAGTGGTGGAACCTGTATATAGTGGTTACCCTTATGGAACCTATATATAGTGATCATCCTTATGTAACCTGTATATAGTGGTCACTCTTATGGAACATGTATATAGTGATCATCCTTATGGAACCTGTATATAGTTGTCACCCTTATGGAACCTGTCACCCTTATGGAACATGTATATGGTGATCATCCTTATGGAACCTGTATATAGGGGTCACCCTTATGGAACATATATATATATACTGTCACCCTTATGTAACCTGTATATAGTGGTCATCTTTATGTAACCTGAATATAGTGGTGGAACCTGTATATAGTGGTTACCCTTATGGAACCTATATATAGTGATCATCCTTATGTAACCTGTATATAGTGGTCACCCTTATGGAACCTGTATATAGTGGTTACCCTTATGGAACATGTATATAGTGATCATCCTTATGGAACCTGTATATAGTTGTCACCCTTATGGAACCTGTATATAGTGGTTACCCTTATGGAACATGTATATAGTGATCATCCTTATGGAACCTGTATATAGTTGTCACCCTTATGGAACCTGTATATAGTGGTCATCCTTATGGAACCTGTATATAGTGGTCACCCTTATGGAACATGTATATAGTGATCATCCTTATGGAACCTGTATATAGTGGTCACCCTTATGGAACATATATATAGTGATCATCCTTATGGAACCTGTATATAGTGGTCACCCTTATGGAACCTGTATATAGTGGTCATCCTTATGGAACATGTATATAGTGATCATCCTTATGGAACCTATATATAGTGGTTACCCTTATGTAACCTGTATATAGTGGTCACCCTTATGGAACATATGTATATATAGTGGTCATCCTTATGGAACCTGAATATATATTGGTCACCTTTGGGACACAACCAGGTGGCTGTTATACAGAGGTAGCCTGCTTTAGTGTTACCTGTATATGGTGGTTATAGTCTACAGAGTATTCCAGTGAGATTAGCTCTGAGGTCACTATAAACACTAACACCCTCTGTAAAGACCACTTCTGTCCAAGTGGCTGCACTGAGGTCACTTTATCCCCCACTCCATGTATGTACATATAAACTACCTCTATTACAGTCAGACTGGGTATGGAAAAAGATGTAGTATTGACTTTTCCCCCTCCACCCTTGCCCCACCCACTCATCAAGAGAGGCTGGTTCTGGAGACTATCCTTGTGAAGAGTTGCTGTATTTGTAGGGGGTGAATTTTATAGGTTTTGAGTTGGCTATTAGTAGTCTTAAGTGTTAGTGATATACTTGTATCAATTGTGTTGTATGTTAGAGGATAATTTTAGTTGTTGCTGTATTGGGGAATGAGTGAAGTGGTTAAATATTGTATGAATTGAGTAGATTGAGAGTGCCCCTATAATTAAGGTTTGTTGTTAACTTGCTATTCTAAGCTTTTAGCAGTTTAACCTTGTGAATTATGATTGTGAAGTGTTAATACATTCAAGACCTTCTAGGAATGTATTGTGAGATTAACTCTGGACACACCCTGTGCTGTGTAGGAGGCCTGAGAGTACACCTCTCTGACTGGAATGTGCTGTAACCTGGAATATTGCCATTATAGACACACAATTACCAGATACATACCAGCTACTCCTCAGAACACAATCAGTTGGTCTTTACATGTTTACACAGGTCACCCACGACACCACTAGTTGGTTGTTATAGAGAGATGTCATGTTTATACAGTGTAACCTGTTCATCTGACCTGTTAATCCAACCAGTTGGCTGAAGTGACCAGCAACCTTAATAGTGTGCATTGAAGCAAATTCAATATTAAGCAATTAGGTATGTGGAGCAATGCTACAGTTGAATACCTTTACCTCATTATTTAAGGACCCTTTACCAAACTGATGTGAATTTTTACCAAAGCATAAATGGAGGCCCTAAGTTTGAGCCTAAAATCTTGAAGACCCTTTACCAGAGTATTTTTGAATCCACACCCCCATTATTAATATTGTAGTGTGTATTGGTATGTAGTAATATTAGGTCTTTATTCTACTGCTATGTGATTAAGTATTGTCATAATGTTGTATTGTAAACTAGAATCAGATGAAGTGGTAGAGAATAGTTAATAATTCAGTCAGGAATGTCATGGAAAATGTCCATTAATTTATTATCCAGTATTAATATAGAATTTCATATTTGATGTTATTACTGTGTCATCCATTGAATAGTTTAGTACATTACTTTCATTTTATGCCTATAACTCAAAAGTTTTGTTTTGATGATGGATGGGAGGGAGAGCAGATGAATACCCACACAAGGGGGTGTGATCGGTGCAGGGAATAATTGTATATTTATGTTAGTGATTTATGTTCTGGTACTTCTATTTAACTGAATTCACTCGCCCACACAATGTAATGATTATGTTATTTTCCATATCCTATCACTTGTTGAACTTCCCATAGTTCTAATCTCTCTATCGTAGTCATTGTGATATGTTTCTTTCCATTTAGTTGTCTCTCCCATCTCACCAGTCTCGGTTCTCAGTCCATCTATTCCCAGTAATGGTAAGTAAATAACTATCTCTCTTTACCAGTGAAAGATGAGGTTTTATAAAAGCATGAAATCACTATATCATATTATTTACATCCATTGGAGAAAAAACTGAGTTTAGTAATTCATTGCTCGTAAAAATAGAGCACACTGTGTGTATACTTTTACATCTACTTGCATAAATGACATTTCTCTGTTTTGTTTCCTCTGTAGATTCAAATTGTCATGACTGTCAGGCTGTTACTTACCGTGATCCAGTCTATAGGTGCCCAGTCAGTTACTGTTGAGATGTGTTGCTATTCCAAGCCTCAAAGACTGGAAGCAGCTAGCTAATTCCTAATCTTTGTCACACTATCATTGATGTGTAAACATTCTTTATACAGTTATGATTATTTCCTGCTATTGATTTATACTTGGACAATTATTTTACCTCTATGCTTGCTATTTTTTAGTAGGTAAAGGGTCTCAATATTAAAAAGTCATACATTGATGGCTTGACTGAAAATAATTTAAGGCTGTGTTGTTGAACTGATGCTAGCTACTTCTCAGGCACTGAAAAAACTGCCTTTTGATGACCCTGTTCTCAACCTTTTTGAAATTTGAGTTTCAGGAGACCAGTCATTTTGATTGTTACAGAGGCGATATTAAAAGTGTTGATGGTTCTTGTCACTTTTCCCTCCTAAATTATTGCTCATAATTCCACACAGTAATGCTGGAGAAGAACGAGTGTTTAGTCTCATAAAACAAAACACCAGGAAGATCAAGATTATCAAATGATGGCACACTTCTTTCTCTCATTCAAATAAAGTGTGAGACTTGTATCAACTAAAGCTATTTTACAATAAAGCCACAATGGAATACAACAAACAGCACAAAGGCACACCCAGCACTAGCAAAGACTAGTTAGATGTAGCCACTATCATATAAAATTCAACCCATCAACCCATTTTTTATTTTATCAGGAGCATGTCTCAAGAAATTTGTCATGTTTTAGTTGAGATCCCTGATGCTGTTGTAATGGTGCCAGTCTCAAGGTCTCCATAATTATACCTGCGACGAAGGTGCTCGCGAAAAGAACAACAAATGTTAGAAGTTCTAATACAACCACTAATTCCACATACAACTCGAAACCCTGCTAGATGTAAATGCGTACCGCTTTCCATGGCAATATGTTAGCAGCAGTATAGTGAAGCAGCTACGTACGTATGTCCCACAAAAATTCCAATTAAAGCACGCCAATGTTGTGGGCGTTATTTGGAATTATCACCTTGTGCAGTCTGTTGTGTCATGAATGCAAAGCAGATACGTAGTAGCTACATATGAATAAAATAAGCTAATAAATATTCTTTGTGACGGTGGAAGCGGTAATGAAGTGAATTCTCTCCAAAAGAAACTTGCTGAAGGGATGCTCGGTCAATTTGGAGACAAGGAGAGAAGCCTAATATTGTAACTGACAATGTGAAGTTCATCTCCTCCCACCCATGATGTAAGTGAGGTGAGATATGTTATATCTTATAATAGAAGAAGAGACCTGAACTGTCCTCTACTATAAACATCCTGCACTCTACCAGATGCTAATGTATTTACTGGTGATAGTATCACTTTACCATACCCAATTTACACATCACATGAAGGATTTTTATAAAAGCCAGCTAGGTGTTGAGTTCATCTCTGGATTATTTTAGCAACTTTAAACCTTGGTATTCAGCACACTATATAGTGTCAGAATATAAAACTTAACAAGGTGCTTGCTATCATATTATAACTTAAACTATTGTTCACTCTGTACTTTACATAGATATAATATTACTATTATGAAGAAACAGTCAGGCTCTTCAACTGTAAATTATGTAGGTGAGTCTGGATCTGGTGTGGATTATGTAATGTTCAGTGTGTGTCGTGTATAGTGTGATTATGTGTTAATATAGCGTGGATTGTGAGTGTGTAGTGTGATGCCACATCACTTCCCTATTCAAGACTTTAACACGGAATCCATCCTCACAGCATTAATTTCCCTTGATATGCTTTAATTAGAATTGTACTAGCTATAGTGTTAAGCATCCTTTAGTAAGGTCCTATGATTTTTACAAAGTCATTAATTCTGTGTCTTCCACTGTGATACTGATTGATACTTTGGTATACATTAGGGAAGTGATCTTGTGTTCAGATAACGTAGAATACACTGTACTTGCATGTATTATACAACCTGTCATATGGCACAAGTGAATAATATCCTTAACCAGGTCTTTGTTACTGACTACTGTGTGTGATGTATTAATATGGGTGAGGGGGGAGGGGTCTTCGTTATTATCTATAATTGTTATGGGGGTGTGCAATGTCAGGCATGTAGATTATCATTTGAGGGTGTGTGTACACACCTTGCTATGATTGTAAAATAATGGAATTATTATTAAATTTTGCTTAGGAAACTTGTGATATAATGAGCTGAAGTCAGTCATACCTGTTGATTGTTAGAAGATCCCCAGCAATCACGAGATTGACTTAGAAAACTACATTATTATTCGCTTATTTTATTTTGTCTTCAACATATTATTATATTATTGTTATGCTGCACCAAAAGTCTTACATATTTTACTTATTTAGAAATCAAAACATTTTTCATGAGAATATTTTTCAGTTTGCTGATCTGATGTTGGTAATGATCATTCTCTTTCCGAGTACTAATCATGTAGAGTACCACATTCAGTTCTGCTGTTAGCATTTTACCTTAGGCTTGTGAGAACAAAGACTGGTATATCTCTACTATGACTCCTTGGCCACCAAACATCAAAAGAGCATCTCTGTTTACTATAGTCTTCAGTTACATAATATGTCCCTAATATTATAGCAGTGACTCCTATTACTATGGTCCCTGAAATACTACTGGTAACACTGAATAGCAGCTAGTGACTCCTGTTACTTTGGCTTCCTCTGCAGTATGTAGTAACAAGAGACCTACACCTCCAGTGCAAGACCCATAAACCACTGATGGAGGGAGAGTTTTCAGTTCTCATGAACTTCAGGTCTTCTTACATGATGAAACTGGACAAATATATCTATGGATGGGCAATATCTTGAAGTATGTCAATTGGTTATGTTGCTAGTATTGACAATGCAGTGCATGTTAATGAAGTTTAGGAAAATATAGTAGGTTAAAGGTCAGCAACATGACATCTATTGTCTAACAGAATAGTACGTTTATCAGTCCAACCAGTACCCAGAAGCTTCATCACAATCACACCTCCTACTCTACACCTCTTATCCCTTCCCTGCCCAATCACACCTCTTATCCTACACCTCTTATCCTTCCCCTGTTCAATCACACCTCTTACCCTACACCTCTTATCCCTCCCCTGCCCAATCACACCACATTAAATTTTTATAATGAAAAATTATTTAAAATCAATAATATTATTATCATAGAATGAATGTTGAGTTGCCACATCATGAAAGAGTATCTGCATAAAGAATACACAATATCTATTATAGTAACAATACAGAACACAGGAGTGTTCCAAGGGGAGACAAGAATAATTCACATCATAAATCATACAGTTGCTTACATACTGATATAGTTAATACAATATCTATTCCACAGCTTCAACATCTAGAATAACACTATAAACCTTATTAATTATTAGATTAGATGATTAGAAGTAGAGGTTAGAGAGCTACATAAGACTCCACACAACATAATAACAAAAGGTATGTGGACAGACTAATGTTTCTAAAAGCATGAATCTCAGGACAGTATCAAAGGAAAAGTTTTACTGAATGAGTAGTAATTTCATGTTTTTAACATGTTAGTCTGTACTTGACATGAAATATAAACTTCACAACAATGAGCATTAAACAGTTTTTATTATGCTAGAGTGATCTGACTTCCAAGTTCACAACCACAATGGCAATATTCTTAATATCACCTTTAAAAATTGTCAACACAAGGAAAGAGTACTTGGATAAAATTTATGTTCTTATTTAGAATGCAATCATTATGACACCAGTACACCTATAAAAATATGCTAAATCCATCAGGTCATCCTCTATGTTAAGAAGAAAGTGTATGGCATCATAATAACGTATGGGGACAGTGTACAGGACCATAGACTATATTATAAAACAGCTGAACACACTGCTAACTCAACAACCAGGTTGAACATGTGCCTACCAGTACCTCCCATACCACCACCACAGCATAATCTATTACCTACACATTATGTTGTATTGGGAGGTAATTGAAAGCATTAGGTCATTGTTATCGAAATTACTTCACATGTGGTAGCTGCTATATTATTATGAATAGGGAAAATACTGTAGCTTTGGTTATTTTCAAGACACTTTATTTTTATTAATCTCATAAATCTTGTATTACGAAGCAATTCATGTTTTTATTTATTTTCACTGGGGGGAGGGGGGGGAATTCAATTAGGCAATGATGGGAATTAAAAAATAAACTTCATCCAACTCTAACTGTGCTGCCATGGAAGAAAAAAAAAACACTTCATAAAAATGCCATGTTATTTTAGTTGTTTTTTATTTTAGCTTCCCTTTACCTACTGCTAAAATAGTGAAATTAAAAGTGACAGTGAAATTAACTGGATCTACGATTGGCTATTGTGATGTTACTAGTGATACCTACCTGATACTTGAGGTGAAGTAGATGCTTCAATTTGTGCTGCCTTTATCCTCTCTTGAAGTTTTCCAACAACAATGACTCCAGCCCTAGACAATTTATAATCCTTCCAGTCTTCCTTTGATAGGTCCAGAAAACAGAGACCTGAGATACCTTCTTCTGCATAAGTCATTCAAAATATTTAACAAAGTAGGAATAGATAAGGTCATAAGGTCATCACCCCACAATAAAATAGTACCATGCACACCAACACACCACATGAAAGTTATTAGGTTTCAGATTCACACTCTCTTGCAGAGGAGCAGGGCATACCCACCCACCCACTCCCTCTTACATACACAAAACCCACCCAAATAAGAAATTTCCATCTATGTACCTAAAATGTGTTGATTGCATCTATGACAGTGACATTTTGTCACGTATTACTTCATACCTTTAATGATGTCACAGTCTTTTTTAGGGACATTTTTAAACAGTAGATATTTATAGAGATCTCCAGAGCTAAGATCCTCACTAAATTCTCTCACATCTGTGTATTAATAAAATTAATTATGTGTGGTGATATAGACACCTTTATGAAGAGACTATCTTAACATTATGCCTAGCTAGTTCCAAGGACAAAATGGAAGAACATTGGCAGTTTTATTTGGACTACACATAACTGTATAAGGGCTGTGGAGGAATTTGTTTCACACCTCAAGTAACTTTGATGCCTAATTAGCCCACTGAGCTAAGATCTATTGTTTAGTTAGTAGTTTTGGACTATTAGTTAGTTTTCAGTTAGTTATTGGAATCTTACAACATTTTAGTATAGTTTTAGTTAGTTACAGGAGCCTGGTATTTCTTTTAGTTTAGTTTTAGTTAGTTACAAGATCCTAGCATTAGTTTAGTTCTAGTTAGTTACAAGATCATGGTAGCTATTTTGGGGCAATCAACTTATACAATCATAGTTTAAGTTAGTTGGAAATGTAATTTTTTGCTTCCATGGGATGAATGCTGCTTGTTAACTACAAACATTAATACAATAATTATCAGCTGGAGGTGTGCTCAACTAATATTAGATTCAACCTCTGCTCTCATTAGTTTTAGTTTAGTTTTTGGTGCAATATGATGTAAATAGTTTAGTTATAGTTTTGGCAAGCAAGTGAACTACAGTTTAGTTTAGTTTTAGTAGTGAAGAAATTAGTGAACTATTATCCATTTTAGTTTTAGTTTTAGTTAACTAATACAACAGTGCTAAGATCACCAGTTCCCAGGCCTATTTTTTTAACAATAAGAAACTTCACCCACCTTTAAAAGGTGAGAAAGTAATTCTAATTCAACTAAGCTCTTCAAGTTCAAGGAGGCTATAAAAGCTTCTGGAATTAAGAACCTCACATCTTAGCATCTTAGATGGGGAGGAGGGGGAGTGAGCATTATTTTTTTACAAACTAACTTTTATACAAGGGCAGTAAACCTTTTGGAACTATGTCCATTATTCCTGAGCTACCATGCATTCTGGGTCCGGGGTCAGAAAATGCTCTGATGCTTACTTGAAATTGATGTCCTTTGTTATAGCATGCTACATTATAGCTATACTAAGTGCCACTGTGTGTCAGGTACTTGCTAGTCCTTCATAATACATAAGGTAAGCATAATATGGACCTCAAACATTATATATTATCAACTGCTCTCCAGTATTATGGCTCCCCCAAGGATGTAATGATTATTACTTCGAGATTAGTAACTGAATTTCAGGGGTTTTAAGCCACTAACTCCCTATAAGCCATGTAAGTATCCAATTAGACATTAACTACTCCCACCAGCTAGGCACTTCAGCAGTACCTCCCATCAACTAGATGTCCTATATATCTCCCATATTAGCTAAGTAGTACTGTGCATACCTTCCTGTGGAATAGTAATTCCACCACCAACTAGTTTATCAACCATTGATGAATGATTAATGTTTCTCAGAGCATCAGCCAGCTTCTTCCATGATTTTTCACCATCATTGTTTAACCATTCTGAAATAATGGCACTTAGGATTTGATCTGGATTACCAAGGTTGCTACTCTTGAGAGCAGAGATCCTTCCAAAGTTAATACCTAAGTAAATGCCAAGTTCGTCTGCTTTATCAGCAGGGAAATCTTCCTTCTTAAAAAAAGTTTTAATATTGAGCAGTGTGAGAAGGCCACCTATAGTATATAAAAATAGCACCTTTTGAAAGTGGGAGCGTCATACCCACGAGTGCTAAGTATTAATACTGTACATAAAGAGATGAGATAATAATATAGTTAAGTGGGGGGAAATGCCTGATTTTGAAAAATCATAATAAATCTTTTTAATGGTATGCTATGTTTTTGTTTTTATTGCTATTTAAAAAAAAAACAACACCAACTGAATTTGACTCCCTACTCTGATTATGTTTACACAGTAGCTCTGTTAAGTGGATGTTGGACAAAAAGTTGACGGAATAAAGTGTACCTAACCAGCTAAACACCATTACATGTGTCCTGATAAAGATACTATCCCCTAATACCTCCCATCAATTAGATGTCCTATACATCTCCCATATTAGCTAAGTAGTACTGTGCATACCTTCCTGTGGAATAGTAATTCCACCACCAACTAGTTTATCAACAATACACATGTAGCTACATGTAAAACTACTTTTAATTTTGATTATAGAGTTATTATACCATTATTATAACACAAACAAGTATTTCAAGGTTCAGGCATGATATCACTGTACTAAACATGTACACACCTTGCAAAGCAGTGTGGTCTCAACATTCAGGCATGATATCACTAAACTAAACATGTACACACCTTGCAAAGCAGTGTGGTCTCAACATTCAGGCATGACATCATTGTACTAAACATGTATGTACAACATACCTTGCTGAGTAGTGTTGTCTGCTTGATCTTGCCACATTAAATGATGAGATTTCAAGGTTTCAAAATTTCGGGGGTTTAGGCTACATATCAAGTTCTTCTTCCCAAATCTTGCAACATGAGGATCACCCACACCACAGGAGCACAGAAGGGCAGGAGAAGGTGTAGCGTTATTGTATCCAAGTGTTACTGCTGCTTTTTTAATGCCTGTAAGAATAGCCTGACGGACATAGGTACACAACTCAAAGTATTCTTCTTTGGCAGTGATGACGTGAACTTCAAAGTGTTTAAAGGTGTCTATTAGTGTGACTGAACCAGGATAGCCAGGAACAGAAAACTGAATGCAGTTGCGGTATAGAAGAACTGGAGTGTTGGAATAAGGAAGTAAGTTAATCTTCCAAGAACAAGGAAATTCATTGTCACTAGACACAAGAAAGCAGCTTAGTGTGCAGTAGGTACCGAGTCGAGGAGCTCCAAGTGGGAAGTCCAGAGCGAAAGCAACTGCTGTAGAATCTTCAGAGACACGATACTGAGAAATCTTATCATCATCCAGAACCGGAAGAAGGGCGGGCATGAAAAACTCTGTACTGCTGAACTCAGCTATGATCAGTAACTTCTTGAACAGCTTAACTAGCTCTTTTGGAGTGAAGAGACCAGGTACGTAATGCTTCTTGAACTTATCTTCACAAAGGAACTTCAGAGTAAAGCGACCGTGATCCCTGAATTCCTGCATATCTCCTGAAATGACTAAGCTTCCACCTTTTTTCAAGTGGTAGGTTTCCTCTACAAGCTCAGTTACCTTGTCCAGGAGGACCTGAGGGTTAGTGAACACTACACCTGGAAGAATTTCAGGGAAGTAGAAAACAACAGACATCTCATCTAGAAACTGGAGAGCTGCATCAAGTGTGTGCTCATCAAAGTGAAGATCCAGTGCTGCTTGAAGACATTCTTCTTTGCTTAAGACTCCTCTACCTGACTCTTCCAAGAGGAGCTCTAGACCATAGTACTGGAGGGGAATGTCTATTGGCTCTGGACTGCACTTTGTCAAGATATCATGTTGGATGAGCTTCACCATAGACTTTTCATGATCTCCTGGATTCTTGGCATTAACAGGGAATATAAATTTATCTCCGTAATACATGACTTCATTTTTGAACATTGGAAGTAGTAACTTTTCCAGCTTCTTGTTCTTCTCCTCTCTTGATTCAGTGGTACACTTAGATTCCTCGTCCAGGTGGGTACCCACTACCATGATTTTAGAGCATTCCTTGTCACTTTTGGTATTGGATCTGTGGGTATGTACTGTGCGTAGACAGTGCTCTATTAGCTGCTCATTAGTGTGAAAGGATTGGTAAGGGGTACCAATGCGGCCGCTCTGGTTGAAATACTCTACCATGGGTTTAGTGGTTAGGTCCTCTGAAAGCTTCAATACAAAGATATAAAGGGTCATTCTCCTTAGAAATTTCGGAAGGATTTCATGAAACTGAGGTTGTCCTCCAGAGTCGATGATCTGGAGCTTGTGGACGGAGGTTATGGTATTTCCTGATGTGGAGAATGAATCCATCAACTCAGCTAGGTCACCCTTTGTAGAGATGGCATGGAGAGTGCTGTCTCTATCAGGTTGTGAGACCTCACCTGCTGGAGTAAAAGGTGTTGGTTTCGTAGTGGATGGGTGCATTTGAGGCTGAGTGTCTTTTATTGAGGATAATTGTTCTGTAGCACTACTCATGCCTACTTGCATTTCTGCCTCTTCATCGGAATCATCCTCTGAATCAATTTGGTACCCAGTCACATTGACATCTTTTGAATCAGTCTGGTTCATGGTCTCTTCAACAAATTGACGCTTTGCTCCCATTGCGGCTCTAGCCAGGATTCCTTTCCTCTCTGTCGGAGACAGCTTCACCCATTCCTTACTAGTTGTGTCTATTTGAAACAACTGGACAGGTCTGGCAGCCATAGGAGTGCAACTCGTACTTCTGGTGGAGAATTGCCTGTTACCATCTCCAAAAAACTGGACTTTCCAGCACCGCCAGGTCCATAAAGGACAATCTTGTTAATTTGAGATTTGACATGTCCATTCTTCATGGCCTCATCACACAGTCGACGAGATTCTCTAGAACCTGAAATGTGAAAAGTAGCTATATAAAATATTTTCAGTGTTGTGATTAGCAAACAATGTATCATCAATTATTAATTCTCATGCTAATAATGTGTGGGATACAGTGTTCAGAAACACATCCACTACATATTACATGTATTATAATATGTATATTATCATAACTCATCACTAAAATATATGAGAAATGGTCTATTCAGAATGAGTACATGTAGAATTCATGTCAATGCACTGGATAGCTGTCAGGTTTTTAAGTTATTATGCACTAAAATGGAAAATGAACTGCAATATTTATACTAGCTAAGCTCTAGTTAAACTGACAATAATAAATACACTTCTTCATGATAGCTATTATGATACAAGTTCATATATGCACTGTTAAAAATGAGGTATTATTTCAACACCTTTAATAGTGGTCATTTAGCTGGGACTCCCCATATAGGGTGTTAGTTAAGTTACCCCACAAATGGGTGCTACTTTTGATGTTCATTGTGGTGTGTATTTCATACCATCTTGTGTTCATTTTTTGACGTCTATGCAGAGTGCTACTTCAACCATGCCTCTGTTGTGTCCAACTTAAACCATTAAATAAACAATGGAGTAATTTTTATCATCACACACACAGGCATAAAAAGATATTTTTAAATTAGAGGGGTTTTGGCTCTTTGCAAAGCACAGTGCTCTCTAGGTAGGTCCAGGGACATGTTCTCCAGAAAAATTTTGAAAATTTGCATACTCTAGACAAATTCTGGTGCAATCTGGGGCTCTTTTCTGTCAGTGTGAAAATGAGAGATTGAAGGTGAGCTTTTGATTTTTCAACTGAGGTTTGAACTTCTAATTAGCTAACCCTCTCCTCTTTCATAACTGTTAGACTGAATGTGAAAAACAAAAAGTGAGTTTTGTTTCATAATTAACCCTCTTATCCCTCCCCTCTTTAACCCTCTCCTCTTAACTCTCCCCTCTTTAACACTCTCCTCTTCTTGACTGTTACAAAAACAATGAAGAATACAAAATGAGTGTATTTTCTCTGTAGTAATGAATGTAAACATAATGTTGGTAAAATGTTGGTATTTTATAGAATATGAGCTTTGATAGCAATTATCCTTACAGACAGAAAGTAGAAGAGCAGAGGAGGTAAAGGTAGAGGTAAAGGAAGAGGTAAAGGCAGAGGTAAAGGCAGAGGTAAAGGCAGAGGAAGAGGCAGTGGAGTCCAGTTATGAACCTTAGGATGCTCTTATTAATTTTAATACTTTGTATGTTACTTGCATCAAAGTAGACGGAAGTCAAAAGTAAATTATTTCTATACTAGTTTTACTGGACAGAACTATGTGCACAGTGACATTAGAGCAGCAAACCTTGTTTTTTTCTTATTCTGGTAATGAAGCCACCATCATTGATTTAAACTTCACAGAGAAGGAAGGTGTGAACTATCCTAGTACTTACTTATCTCAAGGTATAGATGAGAGGCATACTGATGCTAAGGCTTATTATATGCCCAGAAGAAAAGAGCATGACATAAAATTTGTCATGGAACAGCAAATGGAAGAGACTCTCCCAATAGATTGTAAGACCTTGCAGGGCATCATTGATTTCTGTAATACTGTGTAATACTTCATCATCTGTGCTCATTTCACCTCAATTATAAATACTGTTGTTAGCTATCATAGAGTGCATCAGGGAAATGCATCAACAAGAATATCCATCTGGCTTGTTAACACTTTGCCAAATTAAGGATAGGCTCAGGCCAAGTCACCACACTTTCCCTTGATGGTAGTAGACTTCAGCTTAAGGACAATGAGCCCCTCAATATGCATTTCTTAGAGGAGACAACCTTACCAGTTTTTGGGTGAGGTAACCATTAGTCCAGTTTCTGAATAGCTGATAAGAGAGGGCACTCAGTTTTAATGTATATCAAATATAGCAAAAAAGACTAAGAAATAATAAGAAATACTAAAATATGTTAGGAAATACTGAGTTATACTAGGAATTACTGAGGTCTACTAACCAATATGCAAATCTACTAAAAAGAAATGGTCTACTGGAAATACTAAGTTATTAAGTCGATGAGAGCATCTTGTAGGCTGTTAGATTCCATGGTTATGTTTCATATATAATACTGAATGGATACAACTAGGAGTGCGGCTGATACAGCTTTGTAGAGTAGAAGAATGGCTTGCACTTCTTTGTGAAAGAGTACCACTCACAGAGCCTTTTGATGATGAAGCTTTAGTGGCATCACTTTAAATATTTCAGAGGAAACTCTAGTGCTACTTTATATGAATATAAAATACTTAAAATCACACAAATTTTGTGTCTGATGCCTACAACTGGAACTAACTCCTTGAAGCCTTCTTCTAAAAACTTACATCATAAACACCCTGTTGGAAAAGTTATCAGCTATTTCACCTGGTATTCCTTTCTTGAGAAGATTCTGAAAATCACTTAGAATAGACTCTATTCTAGTGTACGAGCATCTGATTCTTTGACCACATAAAAGACAAGCTATGTGTAGTTAGTTTTAAGTATGAATGGGAACATAAATACTCTCATGTGCATGTATTGTGTATTAATCACCTAGAATTCACTGTAACAGCCATAGAGGTGCCTACTAAGACTAGGGCTGAAGATGTATGTTACCTTATAGGTGTTAATTTAACACAACACCTCCAATGGTGTAAGCATAGTACCCTTTATAAAAATAATGTGCTGGTACACCTCATTTTTAACAGTGTAGTTCATGTACACCTACCTGGAGTGTACATTAACTACATACAAATCTACACACTTATTACAAGCCTCTTGTAATGTCCTGAGCATTGAGTACATCCTTCCATTACAACTAGCTACTAAATTTTAATTAGCTATCTCACTCTTGATAAACATCAGTGTAAACTGAAATTTACTCCATATTGCTTACTCTAATGATTAGTACCCCAAAGACACTATCATCACATTGCTTCTAGCCTCTAGCATCTAGACACTAATTTTTGAAAAGTGAGTAGTTTCTTTTGACTGCCAGTGTATACCTGTGACCCTTACCTTTAAATTATTTAGAAATATGGTACAAATTGGAATAACTTTTATTAGAAGCTAAACTTAGAAAGATACATGTTAATAATGTCTAAACCACACAACTGACTACAGCAGACCAGGATCATAGTATTACCTTTAAGGTAGAGGGTCCCTAACATCTCCAGTGCTTCATGTTCCCTCCAATAATATAGACCATCAGCTATGTGTTGCCATGATGGGGCTGGGTGGTTGTTCAGATACCACTCACTCAGGGTCTCCTTATGCTTGGAGTCATTAGAGTGCTGGTCATAGATGTCATCATATACATCATCAGGGATGTTGAGAATATATTGAACTCTATGACCCTTTTTCACATACTCCATCAGCTGAGTGAGGTTAGTGAGAGTGAGGGAGGGGTCTGTGGGAGTTGATTTATATAGTTTATCTTAAACTCATTCTACACAAATAGAGTATATAAATACTGAGAAATACAATAATTGCTGGCTTGAAATTTGACTCTTTTACAGCTACTCTTATAATATACTAATAACACAGACCTGAAGATAATAATCTTTGTAGGTTAGTAAACAGCTAATGATTATTAATAATGCAGTTTACAGGAAAGTATTTCAATACTAATAAACAATACACAATCAGCTCTTAATCTTCAGTAGATTAATAAATGCATGATTCTAAAGTATTGTGTTGACTTGTAGATGACCTTAGTTTATACATAACAAGATTTAACTAGTCACAATATTAATAAATATCTATACATTATTACACTAATTAGAAGTGCTGACACTATCAGATAAAAGATATTCCAGGGGGTTAAATCCAGATGAGGGGGTAGGATATATTAGTTGGGTGGATGGACAATACAGACTGGACACAAGATATGTAATGAGTATTTTTAATCAGCTTATATTATTAACTTAGTGGCTAAGGAAGAGTAGAGGTAGCTATAAAGAGAACTCTTCTAGGGTTGTGGTAAATGATAGAATTTGTTTCTTTGTCAGTCTAATTGTGGTAATACTTCACACAATCTAGATATCTCAGGTATACACCTGTTTAAAATTCACATTAGCTATTTCTCATTATAATCTGATATTGTGACAAATCTTTTACTACAGTGAAAATAGTTGAACATCAGCTATTTGACATGTTTATAATAAAAGGTTCAATCTTTATTTTTAGCTGATGTACCTCTCCTAAAACAAGAAATAAACCACACACTTACATGATATGCTACATAAGAATAGAATATAATTCATACTCTAATTAACTTCATACAAGTTACAGTATGAGGTTTTAACAAATAGCTTGAGTGGGAGTAAAATTTAGGATAAATTTACAAAGTGTTGTAGTAATAATTACATGACACAAACAAATGAAAAATATTCATTTCCATTCATAATATTACATTATGAACATCAAGTCTTTACACATTGTGTTATTGTATGACTGTTGCTGAGATGTCAGAAGAGTTAGTGCTAGAATTTTGATTGGAGATATAGTTTCAGACATGCTGGAACTAAGAATCCATGTAAATTTTAATTTTATAGCAATGCTAATGTATAATGTAAAGATGTTATGTGTCAGTGTTCCCCATGAAAGTAGTGAAACTTTTACATTCATTTCTCTCCATTAAGATGAAGATAATAATTCTAATGTGTGCATAACAAGTTACATAAGTGACATTTGTATAAGATGCTTCCACACTTACAGAGATGTGTCAGTACTAAGTCCAATAGATACTCCCAGCTATACAATTTAGAATGGCTAATTATGATGGCTTTGTTTCTTGTTATAAACATGTTCCTCATTTATGAGGATATCTGTATTACCTTGTAGACAATCAGAATTTTATGAATGAAGTAACATCAGTAAAGGCATAGGCTCTAACTACATTCAAGAAATGAATTGTATTATAAGAAGAAAGGGAAGGTCTTATCAGTTGCCTATTGTTTGACATGGAAATGGTAGCTGGGTCAGACATCTATAATAACTAGGTCATGTCCTCTAGGACAATTTACTGTGTGTATAGTTGAATATGTACACAGCATGTCATGCAATACAACCTCTACAAGCTCTTGCACAGCTGAGTGAGCATCTCTAAGTGTTTACTACAGATGTAACAATTTCAGCCATGCACTACATTTATTTGGCCTTGCTGCTGACAGCCAGCTCTGCAGCTGCTATATGTGCACACTCTATAGTGTCAGGACATCTTCTTTCATGGCCTCTGAGAACCCCCTCTTCTGACAAAAGAGCTAGTTGAGGAAGACACTTTGATTCCAAGTGGATACAGGAATTCAAAGGGATAGGAAGGAGTTCTAAAGGTACTGTCTCTAGTAATTACTTTATACTTAATAATAATAATATTTACACCTGATGTAGGTGATCCATATACAAGATGTACTATTGGCTCCTCTGATTTTGGAGTATTCCATGGTGAGCCAAATGATGCCATTACACATGTATGGGGAAAACACTACATAGAACTATCTAAGTACTGTTACATCAAGGTTAGTAAAACCTTTCTTTAAGACCTCAGATATCTAAAGCTGTTATTGAAGCTGAGGCTCTATGGTACAAAATTTGTGTCCAAGAACAACCTTTCTTTTTAAGTCTGTGATCATGCCACATGTTTTCTGATTCTGAAATAAATGATGACTATTAAGTTCAATAGTGAAGAGTGTAGCTATGACACTCCTTTAAGCCCAGAACTTCTTAGTAAAAGTAAAGATGGTACTCTACTGTCTAATAATCCTGCAGTATCATGAATAATACTCACCATGAGCTGTACTCACATGAATTCTATAATGGTTTAATTAATGGGTGTGGTCAAAAGTGGAGGGTTGGGAAATATTTGTGGACATGTCCAGTGGGTGTGTTCATGGAACTGATGGCTCTTAGAAAAAGTTGGAGCCTATGTAAAGGCATCTAAACTACAAGAAACAGTTTACAATATTATTTATTACTACAATACACCACACTTATTCCAGCCCTGACACTCCAGTATGATACACATGCTAAGGTGGTCTAAATGTACATTAAGATGTATTTTAAAAGGTAGTAAACTAAGGTGTTGTTCTAATACAAGGATAAACAGTTTGGAATTCTGCTGTCTATAGTGTCATTCGTAAAATTCTTGAACATTATGGACCTAATCAAGTGGAAGAGATTTTTCACTGAAAACAATCATACACTTCATAGTGATTCTACATTATCTATCATCACTTAGTCTCCCATACTTATGGGGGTGAGTGAAAAATATCAGAAATTAGGGGGTGAAGGGGGGTAGGGAGCCTATTATCTCAATTGAAAAATAATTAAGTTATCTTCATCAGATAGACTATCATCATAAGAGATAAAAATATAACTAAAAATAGTGTTCTCTGACTTATCATTACTCATACTCATCACTTCACAATTCTATTCACTGACATCACTATTCAACTCTTGCTAATGTAGATCTGGGACAGACAGACACATGATAGTGTACTATCTAAACAAACTGTTCACCATTGCTTGGGATAGTCACAGCTACTAAGTGCTGAATCAGCTTTCAATAAACAAAAAGTACCAGAAGACTTCATCCTCATGGTAGACACTACACTGGAATTATAACTGAAATTCAACAAAGCTATGTTTTAGTGATAACACATTCCAGATAGTGAGGAAATAGATAGCTTCTCAGACCTCTGTAAACTAACAGAAACCTCACAATTTAAAGAGTATTAGCCAAAAACAATGTATTTGAGTAATAGATAAATTTTTACTATTTGTTATAACTATACTATGATAAAAGAGGGTAATAGCCTAACATTGGTTTGTAAATCTCCTTAGATTTCTAAGTAACCTTTAACTATATGTATATCTACTACTTAAACTTTAAACTTTAACTTTTTGGCTCATAACAGTTAATAATTAGCTGTATGTAGTGATTGAAACAGTAAAAAAAGACTTTTGACATGGTTAATACACATTAAAAAATATCCTCTTTTGAGTTATGGCCACCTGTTTACAATAACACCAAAAAAGTATTAATACCTTTTTTTGGTCTGAAGATGTTCCTCTTCACTTTATCCAAAGCTATCTTATGTTTCCAGTAAAGAAGCTCCCCTGCCAGACCCTCCCATGATGCATTAGGATGATATTTTAACCAATACTTCACTAATTTTTTCCTATAGATGATAGCACTACTACTCTGTCTTCTCATCTCCTCTTCAATCTTAGCTAGTGTATTAAGGCATTTTTCAAGATCATCAGAACCATTCATATTATTATTATCCTTCACGCTGTCCAAAGTAGCCAACACTCTGCTGCAGGTAAGGCTAGGGTCTGGAGGAGGATAACATAAACTAATTAAGTACATGTACAATGTAGCAAAGTTCATCCATCATCAGTCAATTATTAATCTACATAGGTTAAAGATGGGGAATTGGATTATGGAGTAAAGACATATTTTTGAATGGAGGGGCTTATGTTAGGAGATACTGCTGAATATGTGTGTGTGTGTATTTTATCATGAGCACAAAAGTGGGGTCTATTGTCTCTATCTAGGAAGATTTTACAGTCCACTACGTAATAAATATTAACAACAGATAGTAATGATAGACTGAAATACTCAATTCACTCAGGAGATTTTTACAAGTACAATTTACAGTAATTTGAATAGTATTAGTGCATAGATAAATTACTAACAGTGAACATACACTTACAAGTCAAATAATAATAATATGCTTAACAACTTATGGTTATGATACTATAACCTCACAGCAATAGACCATCACCTCTTTACAACTCTCAGATTATACTATGTCATATCTATCACAATTATTAACTTAGTACAGAGCATAACTAGGAGGTATACTTACATCACTGGTAAGTTAAGGCCTGGGTCCAGCATTTGCAGTATAGGTTGTACAAGACCTTGTACAAGACCTTGTACTAGCTGTTACTAACATGTAGCAGTTACATAAAATTACATGAAGAAACATAACATACATGAAAGATGTTGTAGTGAGTGGCAGTCTGGCAGACATTCAGTTCTTTCAGCTAAAGTCTGAATTTGTTCCCATAGACCTTAACTTAATTTGATGGTGCCATTTTGTGTACAATTCAATGGAGATTATGTCATAAAATGGATGGAAATCTTTACCTAATTATGTTGTGGCTATGCCATTTTTTATGTCAAGAGAGAACATAGGAAAATAGTGATTTCAGCCATAACTTAGTCAATATGTGTTCAATGTAGTCTTCCATTATATACCAAGTATAGGATGCCATTCATGAGTTGCATACAAAATCTGAACTCTTTCCAGAGGTGGGAACAAATCCAGATTTTGATATTTTAATCATAAAACACCATCTCACACCTCTATTACCCTATGAAGTGTCTGCTACAAGTTACAATTCTCAGACCTAATTTACTCTATAGGAACTGCTATTCTTTAACCTCTAGTAGGTATGCAGATTATATTTCTGAATAATATTTAGAATAATAGACTTCTTGTGAAGTAGGAATGATTCTAGAATAATGGGTAGTACCATGGAGAATAATGGGCTAATAATTCCTGGAACATGTTATTCTTTACACAATAGCTATTGAGAGAGTTTTTTCTTTTGCTTTTTATTGAAGGCTTCATTTGGGGACTAGCAAGATAACTCTTTACAGGATTATGTTGAGGTATTACTAATAATATTGCTATTCAACACTTGCTAATAATTAACTAGATTATAATGAGAGGAAAAACATGTCTTGAAAATGAAGGGAATGTAGAGATAGATGAGGTAACAATGGAAAAACTACACTAACAAGATAAAGAAACTAAGTGAAAGGAAAGTGTTAGACTTAAACAACACAAACTCTCCCTCCCATTACATATCCTGCTTTAGTCAGATGGACCTTAATGAACTTTCAGCAGCTAATGATAAGTACAAACAGTAATGAATAATCAAGTTCTTATACTCCACTGCAGAATAGAATAATATGGGGAAAATAGGAATAATATAAAAGCCTAACCTCTAGGGTCACTAATAAGAATTTAAAGTCTTAAGAATTCCTCTGCTTTTGAATCTTCTTGGAATTTTAGTGTGACTTTGACTTTACCATAATATATATGTCGATACATAACATAAAACATGTCTGCATACTTACTACTTCACCCTCATTATATTAGTTAACTCTGACAACACATCAACTCTATCAAGTGGATTAGGAACTGCATACAATTATTATTATTATATCCTCTATCTCACACAAAACAGTAAACAACTTCTCAACCATAACAATCAGACATAAAGTCTACTTCCTCTGGTCACTGCTACACCTGAAATAGCTATGTGCATTGATTAAGTCTGGAGTGAAATTTCATCTGACAACCAGACATAGAGATAGGGATAATAGAGTAGGATGTGTCTATAGTTTATAAATATTCTTTCAGAACATGAACAGTTTTGATAGCATCACTTGCTGATGGTGGGATAGTCTTGCTATTTAGGAAAAAAATAACTTTGAAGCAGTGTCTTTTTGCTGGATTCTTGGATTCTTATCGAAAAGAGTAATTTCCAACTTTTATTTCGGACTTAAATCTTATCTTGACCTCTTTCTTTTAGCCATTTTAAAACTATGCTCACCAGCATGGATATCCTATGCACACACTAAGTGCATGGGAATTAGCAGGTATACATGTACCCTTTTGGATTACATATGTACAACATTAGTGCAGCTACAAAATACAAAATCTACTATAAAGTAATACATACATGATGATTATCATTAAAATGGAAGTTTTGGGGTTCATATGTCACTTATTCTCTATTAGAAGAACTATGATTAATGGAAAGTATTTTAAATGGATTTTTCTGCTCCCTTCATGTTCCTATTAAGTGAGATGAACTGTAATGACATGGAAATATACTTTAACACAAAGGTTGTTCCTCCTCTGTTAGTAACATCTTGACTAAGGAAATCTGAAAAATGCCTTCTTACTTGATTAATGTGTAGTTTTTGGGTAAGACATTCATAAAAATAGTGTGCTGTTTACATAGCTGTGGATAAAACATGTAACAAACAAGTAAAGAGCCCAACACTAGAGAGTTAGAATCAGAGATTTCTATTCTATATGTACATTCTCTTAACAACTTTTGTCTGTGACGACCCTTAAGATCTTTACCCACACAATGCTGTGCATTCTTCTAGTAATTCTATTAATATTGACTATTAGGGTTTCATCTAGGAATATTTGCTTGAGGGGAAGTTGATGGGAGAGGGGGAAATCATGCAGTGTTGTAATTTTAGCTTCTATAATCTAAAGTGGACACTTCCAGAAGGTTCAGTGTAATGAAACTAGTGTAAACAAGACTCAGAAATAGATTGTGTGATGATGTAGCCATGAAGGTGAGCAGTGAGGAGTCAGAGATTTAATGGATTCAGATTTCAGTAATGGAATAATGGAATTCAATAATTAATTTAGACATTATTATTATGTATAGCATAATATGCATATATTATTATGTCCAACTTTCTAACTTTGAATAGCAATTTAATGCCTTGTGTAATGTGTTTTTTTGGGAGGAGTTAAAGCTTTTTAAGAGGAAGTTAAGCCCATTAGAGGGGGGGTGGGGGGCGACTTCCTCTGCACCCCTTTCTCTCACCTACACTCCTTAAAATAGTGTTTGTGATGCAAATGTTCAGATGTCAGTAATGGGAAAGAATAGGATTCTAATGCTATTTACAAGAAGAAAGACTGCAGGATGTAGAAAAGAATTTTTAGTAGATCACATACACAAGACATAATGGAGAAATAAGTTAGGGACTATTGTGAAAGTTGAAGAATAAGTTCATTTGCTATCTGGAAATATACTTTCATACATTATGTTGTCATTAGGTTCAGAATACATCACTTGATGATAATGCCATAGAGCACATGTAGTATCTGACTAGATACACATTAACCCCTAGATGTCTGAAGTATGTTAGGAGGTGTGGCCTCTAAACTAGTAAAATGTCTTGTGATCTTTATGATACCATGCCCACAGGCTAGAGAAATACAAAATAAAGAATTGAAGAGGCATAGAGTAAATATCAGCACTACAAGTACAGAACATCAGCTATGTCTAGATAAAATAGGAGATGTATGATAAAGTACATGTATTTATTCTCTCCTTTTAAATACTCTATTGAGGAATAGTACTTTAAACATGTATACTACCTCACCCATAATACCATACTCATCACATATAAGAAACCTTCTACAACATAGCCCCCTTCCTCCAAGACAAACTCTACACACCTGCTACAGTTCACAATATTATTATTATTACTACATTTAGGCTATTCTGAGGACTTTGGAATAGCCTAATTAGAGGGATTAGAAGGGAAACCTCAATTCAGGGGATGATATATCAAAGTGTCCTTAATACAAGGGTGTCCTCATTTCTGAGGTAGGAATATAGGGATTCTATAAACTACAGCTAGATGTGACATAGAAACAGGTATGAAATGTACAAGGTCTAACAATAATTACAGGTATGCTATAAACTGGTGACAGAGTATATACTGTACTTTTATAATAGTGTACACACATAGTCTGTTCTGAGTATCACTACCATCATTACTGACCTGTCAGCTTCTCTGCATAGTTCCTTATAGAGTTAGCTGCTATTTTACTGTCTTCATATTTCCAGTCTAGTTCCATAATAAGCCTCCTCCAGGAAGCGTAGGGGTCCCTAAGTAACCAGTACTGTATCAGTGCTCTTAGACGTTCCTTGTCAGTGGAGAATTCAGATTTAATAGCATCTAGCTTAGCATCAGGGATGGACAGCATATCACAAACATCATCCAATGAGAGTTGCTCTAGGATAGTTGCTACATTTTCCACACTCAGGGGAGGAGCTAGATATAATATTGAAATTACACATATTTGAACTGCTAATAAAATAACATTCAAATGACATGGAACACAATTAAACTCTGCCAGGGCTAGTAGAGCAGCTGCATTGACTTATGGCAAAGCTATAGAGCAGACCTACAATTATTATAGAGACTATAAATAAGGCTTCAGGGAATGTGCTCTAAAATGAATTATTCCCTATTTCACACTATTATTCTCAAAGTTATGCCCATTATTACCAATAATGAAAAATCAATGAATTTTAGTTGAAACAAAGTATTGATTGAAGATGTTATAGTGAATCATTCATTTAAGGAAGTTCTATGTAGTCTTGTAGACAGATGTCTTGTTCTTCATTAAAAGAATTCTTTAAAATAGAAGTACACATTCTTAAGTAATGGATGAAGGCTAAATGAAGAGAGCCTTTCTAGAAAATATTTCAGAAAGGAAACTTTGAACTTGAAAACTTTCAAACAACACATTAACTGACTGATTATTGGCTTCTGGAGATATTTCAGTATAATTTAAGTACAGTAGTCTCATATAAACCACCAATGGTCTTTGACCTACATAATTGCATAACTGCACCTCTACATCTTCATAGCTAGTGTATAGATACTAGTAGTTACTACTACTTCTGAGAGAGCTCATATTTGAAGCAGGATGAGAGATTACCATTATGTAAGAAAACTATTGTTAAAAGAATTTTCAGCTTTAGCTGTAATCTTCTCATTCTAAATAAATACATAACCACAGAAAGTATCTTCATCATATGTAATCACATCACTTACTGACTGGTTAGGAAGTGTGCTAAAGTCACCTGACATCATGTGATATACTACTCTCTCAGAGCTGCTACTATTAGGGTCTAGTAGTGTGTAAGGAATGTGAATTCCAGGTGGGAAGGAGGAGATTCATGAATCTACTAGTAAAATTAAATCTACAATACTATACTTACAAATATTAACTATTAACTGTATAGCTTACTGTCTGGAAGTACATAAATGTTGAGTTAAACTTATGAACTTTACCTGGTTATCGAGTATGCTACATATAGGGATATCCTGACAGTTACTTTAGCATAGCTAATTGTAAGTTTCAATACACTTGACTAGGTCTACTGTGATAGAACAGCTTGTCAGGTGATTCTAAAATTATCAGACTTACTGGAATTACTCTGTTTTACCCACAGTCTATGGAACATGATATTTTGACATTACCTTCAAATTTAGCCTTTTCCTTCTTTCTTTTATTAGATTCACTACTCTCTGTTTGTGGAGAAGTGGTTGGATTAGGAATGGCCCCAGACGCAGTGCAAGGAGGATCTGCATTGATGTGCTTTTCTTCCTCTCCGCTGCTTGGAAGGGGCTTATTTTTAAAAGAAGTGAGTTGACTGTCGAGAGTTTGTGTAGCAGAAAGAGAATCCCCATCAGGTTGTCTTAATTCTCCAGTTAAATGTGGAGTGTCAGATGCAGGGAGAGGGATGGTGTGAGTGCTTCCCTCACTTGGGTTACCTTCAAGGACATTTACAAAAAATATTAGATACATAAGTAGATAGCTAGTTCTACACCTACCCAGTATAGAGACTATAACTAGTTATAGGTTATGACACAAGTATGACACCACATTGTGAGTAGTGTTCAGACCAGCTTTGCAGTGTGTGCCTAGGGAGGTAGAAGTTACACACTGAAACAAACACAGACTGCCTGCATTAATCAACTGTAACAGCCATAGAGGTGCCTACTAAGACTAGGGCTGAAGATGTATGGTACCTTATGGGTGTTAATTTAACACAACACCCCCAATGGTGTAAGCATAGTACCCCTTATAGGGTGTGCTAATACACACCTCATTTTTAACAGTGTAGTTCATGTACACCTACCTGGAGTGTACATTAACTACATACAAATCTACACACTTATTACAAGCCTCTTGTAATGTACTGAGCATTGAGTACATCCTTCCATTACAACTCATATTTTTCCTAGCTACTAAATTTTAATTAGCTACCTCACTCTTGATAAACATCAGTGTAAACTGAAATTTAGTTTTATACCTATTCAGTTTAGAGACTGTAACTAGTTACATGTAAGTATGTATGTATGTGTGTATGTATGTACACTGGAGTAGGAACCAAGGGGTCCAGTGGCACCCCAATATTTTGTTTGGATGGCCTGGCACCCCAAAATTGAGTCACTTCTCTGATAATAGATGGACACTAGGAATCATATAGTTCTCAAGCATATAAATGTAAGCATCACCATTAAGCCTCTCTTCAACATTAGTCAAAAACCCATCCCAGTAGAGTCGCTATATCTCCATATCATTATCCCACCACCTCCATGTTTAACACTACTCATAGGTGTAGGAATGAGATTTTGATTTGGGGGGGCACTCGTATGGAAAGCAATGGCTGAGTGTGTGTCGGCGAAAATTTTGAGTGACCACACCCACTAGCCACACATTTTTAATACAATTTAATAAGAACCAAAAATGCTTATTTTCACCTATAAACTTCTCAGCAATACGTACCTAGCTCTAGCTAATACTGAGCAGCTGCTACATGCATCAAGAGAGACACCATAGGCCATAAATGTTGATATGTACTAGGTATAGGGAGTCTTATGTAAACTGCCTATTCATCAGCTAACATTAAGTGGTTGCTTGAATAGGACCTTGATTCCTCAACCAACCTGCAATCTATTTTGTCAGATTGGGGGGGGGCACTGGAATAATATTTGTATATAGTGACCCAAAATATTGGGGTGGCACATGCCCCCCAGTGCCCCCCCCCCCCCCCCCCCAGTTCCTACACCTATGCTACTCATAACACAGTGATCACTAAACTCTTCTCCAGCCATTCTTCTATGCAATGTGAACCTTCATACATAACTAAATAACACTTTTGACCAGTTTTCAGACATCCAATATCATTACATCTTTGAAAAATTTAACAGAGCTGTGTGTGTAGGAGACAAGTAAAGCTTATTCTTAGGCTTATGGCCAATAAACCCAGCCTCTCTTATCCTCCTCTAAACTGTAGAATTAGATATTAGATTACATACTCTTCTCTTACTTCAGTCTGGATCTCAGGAGCTGTTTTGTATTGATTCGATTTGCATTTCCTAACAATCAGTCTGTCTTCATGGAAGTATTTTTTTCTTTTCTTTCCAAGAATATTTTTATTTACCACTGAACCTAACAACTTGTTCTTTTTAAGAACTTTGCAAACAATTCTAGCAGCAATCTGTCTCTGAGTATAACCTTCTTCAAAAAATATGACAATTTTTCCTCTCAATTCTATGCTAATTCTACACCTTTTGCCATAGAGGCATAAAAACATTCAAAATAGATAACATTAAAACTTATAAGCAGCAGTTTTGTTTAACATGTCCATACCTTAGTGTCGCTATTAAATACAGCTACTAATTTTAGCGAATTTTGTACTTTTCACTAAATTTAGTGCCCAAAAATTTAAGTAGTTGAAGATATTGAGGTTAGTGGTAAGGCCCTTACATGCCCAGTGGCTGGTGGGTATGTACAATTACTTTACAACACCTAAATAATGGCAGGGAAGTTATCTTGAAGGAGGTGGAAGGTATTCAAGGAGTTGTTTACTACTTCCACTTGAAGACCAATATCAAGCCATATTATTTCAAAATCAATAATAATTCTTGTATTTGCTGTTATTATTATGTACATGTAATAGTGAGGAGACAATCAGCCTAAATTAGTACCCTAAGATTACAAAATACATATATATTCTACCCAATACAGTAGAACCTCCCTTATCCGGACTCCCAAGATGCGGGCACCTCCTTCAACCGGGCAGCTATATTTGGAACTTTGACCTTTCAATAATGCATAATGTAATAACATGTGGGCATGGTTCAATGTCCATACTGAGCATGTGCATGGCTTACCACTATGGTAAGCAAAAGGAAAAGAATGAAGACTAAGAAACAAACCAAATTATAATCTTTTTTGTAATACATAGGGTTCATAACATTACATCTTCCTTTATTCTGAGATACGGGCAAATCCGAGTTACGGGCACCCCCTAAAACCAGACTGCCCGTATAAGGGAGGTTCTACTGTAATAATAATAATAATAATAATAATAATAATAATAATAATAATAATAATAATAAAATATTATTATTATTATTATTATTATTATTATTATTATTATTATTATTATTATTATTATTAAGGTATTACATCACCTACAAGACATGTACATTGCAGTACCCATGTAAAAATTATACCATTTTTGTTACTGAGCTAGAAGTGCATCCTTCCATTACACACACTTAATAACCATTTAACTATCCCCAAGGGAATTTAGGTGAGGTATCAAATTTTCCATCTGATGTTTAAACCAAGATAGTTTGTTCTTTGATGATGTACAACTTAGATTTGGCTCTTTGAGCACTTCATTTCACTGTCGGTGTATATATTCATTTTTTACTTATTACTTTCAAATTAGCCACAGAATTGATTTCAGAGATTCATTTTTTTCAAAGTGGGGGTCATGCCTGTAGATACCTCTAATTGAGCAAGTAAAATATGGTGCTTCTGGCCTTGGTCTGGCACTCCCAATGTTTAACTAGTTCCTACTCCACTGATGTATGTATGTATGTATGTATGTATGTATGTATGTATGTATGTATGTATGTATGTATGTATGTATGTATGTATGTATGTATGTATGTATGTATGTATGTATGTATGTATGTATGTATGTATGTATGTATGTATGTATGTATGTATGTATGTATGTATGTATGTATGTATGTATGTATGTATGTATGTATGTATGTATGTATTATATATACATACATAAGTAGATAGCTAGTTCTACACCTACCCAGTATAGAGACTGGAACTAGTTAGAAACTTATAACATTACATCATAGGATATGCCACAAATATGACACCACATCAAAAATATATAAACAGTGAGTGGTGCTTGTAGTGGGAACCAGCAACCTCTAAAACAGATTTTCCCAGGCTATGTCTGCAGAGTGGAAATAATGTAGCTAGTTATCTTTCATGTCTTTAGAAGATAAGTAACTGCATTATGGTGGGAGTGGTGTAGGTTCTATAATGTAACATCAGCTTTGTAGTGTGTGTCTATGGAGGTAGGTTACATACTACAAATATAGACTGCTTGACTATAAAACGTGACCTATTGTGTTGTAAATATTGTTCACTTGCGCAATTATAATATTTTTGTCCTACCTGGACAAAAAAAATGGTTCCACTCACCTTCTGCGTTATCTTCATTTGGTTTCTCAACCGACAATTTCATTTGTTCACTAAGGCAAGCCTGTTCCTTCTTGGTAGTTAAAGATTCATCACCCCCTGCTTTGTGATCTTTGGCTAGACTATAAAATAGCCTTTTATCTAAAGTAGAAACAGCTTCTGCCAGTTTCTTCCAGCATGGTTGACTGAACTTGCTTGTAACATAGTTAAGCTTAAGCCACTGTTTTACAACTTCACTCAGACAAGGGCCACATTGAGAGTGGTCTGCAGAGATAGAGTCTAGTGTACCAGGTCGCATCCCTAATTTACGACCTATATCTCTCCATCTTGACTCAAGTGGTTCTAGAGCTGACACTACTTCATCCCAGTCATCCTCACCTACAATGTCATAGTATGCATAATATTGATAGCAAATGTTTCCAGTGTCTGACTCAAACTGTAACTTACTCAGTGTTTTTGTGCAAACAGTCTGTAACACTTCTTTCACATCACCATCTATATTATATTATATTATATTATATTATATTATATTATATTATATTATATTTTATTATATTATATTATATTATATTATATTATATTATATTATATTATATTATATTATATTGAAGTGATTATATTATATTATTATTTATCTTCTCAGACTTATTGTATCACAGAGGTAATTACTAGCTACTAATTCAGGATATGCATAGTAGAAAAAAAAGCACTAAAATGAAAAATGGTGTGACCAGGATACTTTTGATATTTCTTCCTGTTAGCTATGTTATGCTGTACATATAATTATTATAGTATTTACCAGTGTAAGGTCCTGGGTTTGATTCCACATCTCCTGATAGTAACAGCAGGAACTGAGATAGACTTGCTCTGTGATATCTATCAAAATGACGAGTCTTAGAGTTAAAGTCGAATAATCTTTGAGTCCAGATTAAAGTACTTTTGGAAACGGTTATCTCAAACAGAAGCACACGGTGAATCGAATACTTTACAACATATTTGGCTTTATTTCTGGAAGTAGACCTTTTCCTGTGGAACTTTACTTTATGGCAACGTGTGGAGTGAGACAATTTCTTTCTCCCCTTGAAGCAGGTGGGAAAATGTCTACTAATCAAATCCAGCTTATTGAGACGAAGGAGAGATGTCTTGTTAGAAAACTTTGCTTTTCGGCAATGGGTTAAATGTGGCTGTTTCCTTTTTCCCCAGAAGTATATTATAACTAGGGTGATTACCAAAGCAAGTCCACTTAGAGGGAGGAATGTGTCCTTCTCATACTCCCGGCTAGTGATGAGGGAACGTCTCATCTCCCATTGAGTCAGCCTACGCATGTAGCAGCGAATGTCATAAGGATGTGAGAACGAAAAACGGGATTTACGAGTCATAGCCTGCAGTAATAAATTGTTCATAATTTCACAGCAGAAAAATTTTTCCACTGATATTCATGTAATAACTCCTTCTTATAAATTTAACTTTTATCATCTCAGGACTTTAGACTTAGCTAGTTGTCTATATCTGTATTATGTAATGATGTCCAGCACAGGGTGGGGATAGAAATTAAGGTATGAATGATCATAGTGTAATTCTGTATTATTGCTTATGACTAGATATAACTTAGGGGCAGATCTACAGAGGGTTCAACTAAGCTCAAGAGCCTCCCTTTTTACTCTTGTCTACTAGCTAGAGTCCAGGGGCAGATTGTTATCTGTGGGGATATAACTATAGGTTCTATCATACTATATATTATACTCCTTTCCAGAAAGTTAATAGTAAGGGGTGGCCTCTCATCCACAACTACTCCTGAGCTAGATAGTTGGTGGCTATTCATAAAAATAAGCTTTACTTCACTCCCAAGTATAGTACAGTCTTCTAATCATAGTCATACTGTTCATGCAGATGCATAATTGCAACCTATATAGTATCTACCATCCTGGATTTCATTTTGTTAGCACTGGCATAGTTGTCAACTGTTTTGAAACCTCTGGGACAGTACCACAATTAGATCTGTTCTGCACGAATAACTTGTTTATTTTTTTTCTTTGGACTATTATCTAGTGTTTCCAACTCTTGGCATGGCTGTAACAAAGAGTAAGGTTGGTCATGTATTGGCTGAACCAACTTTCAGCTAGATTTTAATCAATTGGCTCGTGCAGACTCTATAGTCCATGCTGTAATGTATAGGCTGGATAACTTCTGCTGCTATAATAGATAGTTTGGAGAGTGTGGTTATTCCCACTAAACCTCATCAGACACCAAGAAGTCATTTAGAAACAGTAGAAAGGACCAAGTTGGTTTGCAAAATTACATTATGATAAATCAAAAGATGCTGCTTTGTGTCATATTTCTTTGATGAGATTTAGTGCACTACAACAAGGCAAAACCTATCCATGTACAATTATGATCCAAGAACACCTCCATTACTTAATAAATTGCTTGCTATAAGTTAGCATGGACTACTTGTAACATCAAAGCTAGCTCATGATCATATGAAACAACGTAGCTACAAACAATACAGCAGGTCAAACTGTATAACTGGCTTTAAAGGGGGCTGTAAGCCAGGTTAGAGACTGTAGGTAAATGTCCCTGAAGTCCATTATGTTAACTATGTAATTGTAGACTTTTGTTCCTAGCTGTAGCAGCACTGAATGGCCTACATGTAAGGAATGTTATTTTTGATAATGGTTTAGATATACAGAAATGTGATCATAATTAAGAAGTCAAAGTTTTAAATACACTGCACCAGTTCAAAGAGTCTTGATAGGAGAAGGTTAGTTGTATAGGTATGTCCATTGTATCTTTAAGTATACCCTCAGAATGAATTCAGTTTGTTTAGAGTGGGTATAAACTAACAGCATGTGTCCTTATATGGAAGGTCTAACTAGTACTACACATAGTACCATTACCTTATACATAATTAATATGGACAAAGTTTAATAGTGTAATTCTGGAAGTCAAATAATAATTTTTTGATTTAATATTAACTATACCAATAATATTGATTAATCTAATTAATGATACTATACTGTCTCCATTAATAAGAATATCTCAACTAAATATTTCCAAAATTACAGTACTACAAAAATAGAATAATATTAACTACTGACCAGATCAAGACTATCAAGGACAGAGGTCATGATAATTAAAATTCTGTTAGTCAGGCCTAACAAATATATATTGGACTTTTTCCACCAGTTGTTAGTTCAGAACTAGAAATTTGCCATGTTACTCAGTGGAGTAACCATGGAATTGTTACAAGGGGTCTTTGATAACAGTGTTTATTTAGGAAGAGTGTCTTCAAGAATCTTTTCACCACAAACCACACACATTTTAATAATAAATTCCTGACCTATAGCTACTTCCATACAAAACATTATCTGCCAAGATAGGCAGAATGTTTCCGCTTAACTTACTACGTATAGCTAGACAGATAGCTACAAGTCAATTCAGCTCTATTACTCGGAACGGACGGACGGACGGAGACGGACGGACGTAAAGCGTCGACGAACAATGTCGACGAACAATGTCGACCTCAACCTGATCAAATGAAGGATTTAGCTATTATCTCTGATCATTAGAAGAACCAGCTAACCACATAATTAATCATTAGAAAAACAAAACTTAGTGTGGGCATAGATTAAAAACTCGTTTTTAATCTGTGGTGTGGGTGTGTCAGAACTGGGTGTGTCTATTCATTATTATTATGAATGTGTCTAAACTTATCATATTCATGGCATTAACTTCATTAACTATCACTGCAATGCAACATCAGATATTCAGTGTTTACTGAATATTACTCCTCTGAGTAGAGAGGCTACAATAACATTATTAATATTGCATCCATAGCTACACACACACATGATATATGCATTGCTAATCTGGCATAGCTATATACCTACCTACAATTAGTGTTTTCATAAGCTCTTTATTTTTAGGATCAGCCCACAGATTGAGCTGCTTGGAGTGGTGGAACCAGGAGTGAGCAGTGTGGCCAGGTTGCTGTCTAAAAATAATCCACAGAGTAAACAAGTACCCAATGATTGTGTGGTAGATTCACCCCCATGTTTGGGCCCAGATATAGAACTTGAAAACTCACCACTAACTACTTTGGTAAGCTGGAAGACTCACCACTACTTTGGTTAGCTGGAAGACTTGCCACCACTTTTGGTTACTATTACATTGCTAATCAGCTAGATAGAGGGTCATTATTAATATTTAACTAGAATAAAGGTAATAGGACAAAATCAGCAATAAGCAGAAAAATCCACAGAACTCCTTGATCCATCCACACACAATTTTCTCCTAAAAATTATGTGTGGATAAATCCACGAACCTGGCAACACTGAGTGAGTGCCCTTTACTCCCTTAGGTATACAGTTTAGCCTAACACTGGAATGAAAAAAAGGCATGAGGGAGGGAGTTAGCTAATAAGTTTAAATATACCACAAAGGAATTGAACTCCTTCTAATACTAGCTAACACCTGCTCTGGAGGATCTAGGTAAGTAGCTATTGAGAGGAGGTGTATTTGATACATCTCTGGATAGACTTGTGGACTTAGATCATTGTTATTGCTTTTTTGTCTTAATTAAGTGTCATCATGTTATCATAATAGCTAGAACGTTCGATGTCATAATGATAATAATAATAATTTTAATTTTTGTAATTCCCCAATTTTTGGGGCGGGATGAATTTACTGGCCTGATAATGCTGTATGCAGTGGTAGCATCATTTACTGAGTCTTCATTTACTCCCTCTCTCTATTGCAGTAGGATCAATTTTCTAACACGCACATGGCGTGTAAGTTGGCTAGCTTTGATTTGCCGTCCCCATATTATATGGACAGCCGGCTAGCTATCTAGCTAGTTAGCTCGCTATGTAATTCTAGATGAGGAGTCTCCTTTGTGGAGTCTCTACTGTGGCGGGTATTATCTAGCTAACTGGCTAGGTATTTTTGTGGTTGGTCTGTAGCTTATTTGGGTCAGTAATGTGCTGCATGTGGAGGTTGTCTTCAGTGGTGGTCTTTAATTAGGAATATTGTCAGTTATCTAGTTAAATCCACTCCATACGTGTCACTAAAGCATTGTGAATGACTTAGCTAGAGATATCTGCTGCATATATAGTGTGTGCTATAGCCATTATAACTACATTCTGAAGGGACGTAAAGATGGTATTTGCTACATGACACTCCCATTTTCCCAGTATTTGGTGTCTGTGAATTTGTGAGCCTGTAGTGGAACCTCTACTCCAACTGACACCTCTGTATGATGTGGAACTCCTCTATTACAACTCCCTGAAAGGAGGACACCTCTGTATACAGTGGAACTCCTCTATTCCAACTCCCTGAAATGAGGATACCTCTATATACAGTGGAAACCCTCTATTACAACTCCCTGAAAGGAGGACACCTCTGTATACAGTGGAACTCCTCTATTCCAAATCCCTGAAATGAGGATACCACTGTATACAGTGGAAACCCTCTATTACAACTCCCAGAAATGAGGACACCTCTGTATACAGTGGAATTCCTCTATTGCAACTCCCTGAAATGAGGATACCTCTATATACAGTGGAACTCCTCTATTGCAACTCCCTGAAATGAGGATTATTAAATGTTTGTTTTCCTTATATATCTAGCTAGTGAGAAAGGCACTATGGATTTAAAGTTAGGAGAGCACATACTGTATATAGATGATTGATAGAGTAACTGAAAAACCGCTGAAATCCAGCCTAACCCCTGAAATCCAGCCTAACCCCTGAAATGAGCCTAACCCCCTGAAATGAGTCTAACCCTTTAATCAAGACACTATTATTGGTCAGACATTGGAGAATTAGACATTTCCTCAATGGTAGTCCTTACACCCTATTGGCTGTAAGGAGAGTACTGCACTACCCTCTGAAATAAGAATGTTATTACCCCCACCCCCTCCCCTCCTGAATGTGTACCCCACTCTAATGTGTAGTTAATTTCTTGAGTGTCTGGAAAAGGGAAGTTTCTCTGACTCATTTATAAATGAATTATTCTTTCACATTCAGAGGGTAAACAATGAGTTCCACTAAATAACAGCAACTTGGATTTGTGGAGAATTTTACTCTCAGTGGTGCAGCTGCTGTCATTTCTAAAACAGCTGCTGCTCCCATTGAACGAGTCAAACTGCTGGTTCAGAACCAGGATGAAATGATGAAGGCAGGTCGTTTATCAGAGCCTTACAAGGGAGAGATTGACTGTACTGTCAGGACTTTTAGGACATTAGGTAATGTTTCTGTGCTATGAACAATAGTTAGCCAGTATAATTATAAGCTGGTCACTATATACAGTGAAACCACTAACCCCCTGAAATGAGGACACCTCTGTATGTGATGCAATCCCTCTATTTCATCTCCCTGAAATGAGGATACCTCTGTATTCGATACAATCCCTCTATTTCACCTCCCTGAAATGAGGACACCTCTGTATTGGGGATACTTGGATGCCTTAAATAATAGCTTATGTATTAATGTTAATAGAACTTCACCCCCTGAAATGAGATTACCCTCTAATCAGGACATTAATTTTGTCATGAGGCGGAATAGAGTTTTCTGTTGTAGCAGATAACTTGTTGTGTTTCTCTGTATATATTAGTAATGTGAGAGGAGGGTGGCCACTAATTATACAGGTCCCACTATATAAGCGGGAGTCAGGACACCTCTGTATTCCAGCCAACTAGTTGCATCCACAGGTAACCACTTCCACTATACAATACCTGCAATGAATGGATGAGGTTACTTCCCATACCTGACTGTACTGTGTAATACAAACAGATGGGCATTAAATAGATGGCAAAAGTCCTTCAATAGATACATGTCAGCAGAAACAATGGAAGACTGTGTAGGCTACAGACATGTGAATAAGACAGCTATAATCTGTGAATGTTATGTACATGCAGTGTATTTATTAGTTAGCTCTCACAAGTCCCCACCCCTTCCCAGATGGAACCCATCTCTGGGTGTAGGTAAGTAAGGTGTCAAGTAAGTCCCCACCCCCTCCCAGATGGAACCCTTTACCCCCATCTCTGGGTGTAGGTAAGCAAGGTGTCAAGTAAGTCCCCACCCCCTCCCAGATGGAACCCTCTACCCCCATCTCTGGGTGTTGGTAAGCAAGGTGTCAAGTAAGAGATAACGTCTTCAAAGTTCTTTATATATCCTTTTCATTCATTCTCTAGTTTCTTATTAACTAGACAAAATGTCCACTTCTAATTAAGAATTATAGCAATAGAGGTTTATAGATTTCTCTTTTGGTGCTGTACCTCTAGTACTAATGTGTATACCTCCTTTATTAAGGCTATTATCCTCTCTCTGGAATATGTATATATGTTATTATGTATTCGTGTTTGGGGTAGTGATGATGGTGATGGTGGGGGTATACTGGTCCTTGTGTCTATTTTGTGATGGAGGCCCAAGTGTTAAATGTCTATGTCCTTGAGTTAGCATCAAAGGTTTCAGCTGCAGCCTTATCCCTTCCTAGAGCTATTATGGGGAATAGATATCTGTCCTTGTAATTCAAATATGGGAGGAGATTGTGTGGTATGAGGTTGTATATGTTGTCTGCGGGGTACTGATGTTTACAGGGCTCACCACTGGGATAACCTGTCATTCCTATGGTACACGAACAGGTCCATTTTTAACAATCTATGATATACTCGGTGTCATGTCTTTGACGTTTTACATGGTAAAGAAAGTCACCTCCATCTTGCTTAGTGATATAATGCTGATGGAGTTTTGATGACGTTTGTACCATAATGAAATGTATCTGACCATTCTATTAAATGTTACTGTCAGTAATCTCCCGTTCATAGTACATTTTAAAAGTGAGAGTTCTGAACTCAAATACTTGAATTAAATTGTAGTCCTTTAAACACAATATCCTTTAGTATTGCTATTGCTGATTCAGCATAATTATTAGTGTTAATTCCCCTCATGTTAGTATTACTTCTATAACAAATAGCCCATTCATGTCTTCCTTAACAATAACAACACATAATATGTGGAGAAAAATTTTTGTAGCTCTTTGTTAAAGAACTTTTACTGAAGTCATTTCTAATTACTGTTTTGTCTTGACATAGAGCAATTTCTGAGCAATTCCATTAAGAAGTGGCCGTGATGTGGTGATCTTTGTCTATTTTCTAGTCACTGCTCAGTAACCATCTCCACATGCTTTATAGAAAGTGGAAAACACACAGGTATAATTTTTATTATGACCTTTTTGTCTTCATCCTTGAAGTATTGCTTGTCCTCCTGCATGTTTGTGTCCATTGTTGTATACTTTAATTCCCTTTTCAAGCTCCTCGTGGAATAGTTCTTTACCTGTAGGTACTCTGAGGTTATTCTTCCTCCATTTGTTAAAGAGATTGTAGAGATGGCTTAATTTTAGGGTTTATATTCCTATCAGCAATAAGTTGGAGGTTGTCAGAGTACATTAAGATTGTTAGATATTGAAGGTGTGCACTAGATGGAGAATGACTCTGTTTAATTAGATCATGATATTTTTATTTTGTTTCTTGTGATATTGGTCTTAATCTGAAGGCATCTGTCACACTGATGAAGTGATTGTGTGTATGTTTTGAGGTAAACTTGTAAAAGGAATCCTTTGGTGAGGTTTATGGGGTACTAATATTGTTCTAATGATCTGTGTAGGAGGGCCAGTATGTTTTATGTTATGTTGCTTGTGAGTGTTTTCAATACTCTATCACACTTGGTATGTTTCCCTCTGTGCCTTCACTTGTGCTTGCATCTTAAACCAGTTTGAGTTGTCCATGTCAACTTGCATTTAGGACTCTTAGAAAACATTAATCCAAGACTTAGTAAATTTATCTAACACAGGTGTGTTAAGCTTCTCTCCCACATGATCTAGGCTATGAGAGAAGCAGCAAATATGGAGTAGCTCTGGATAGACAATATTTAAAGTCCTCATTGCAACATCATTTACTGAAGCTCTATCTCTCATAGCTGCATGCAAGCAATAGATTAGATGATCATATACCAAGATCAGTAGAAAGAGTAGTAATTAAGCTTTTTTCCAGCAGCATTAAGCATACTACCCTCTGGTTATAATGTAACACAACCACCATGGCCTCCCATACATGCCTAGTTTCATCAAAGATCACAGACACATGTTTAGCTGCTATAACATTAATTTCTCTTTTTTCTTCATCAAGAATAATTTTTCTTTTTTCTTCATCAAGAATGCAAGGTATTAAATCCCCCAAGTGTTGACTCCCAGACAAACTGTAAGCACTTTCTTCTAGTAATACCCTGAAAGAATATATTTTAGCTAGTAGAGCACCTCCAGGCAAGAAACTTGATACAACTTTATACTGGTATACATGTACTTTGTCAGGGAGATTCTCACCAACAGGATGGACTTCTTTTTCATACATTTGCAATGTCTCCCTCTCTCTTTTCCTTTGTCTGCAGTTTCTTCTTACCACTTCCATGTTTAACAGATGATATATGCTGCTGTATGACACTCTTCTTCACAGACTAGGGGTCTCTACATGCGGTACAGAATAGCTTGCTATTAGAAACAGTTAGGCATTCATTAGGAAACTCTCTGACTCGACTAGCTGGAGATATCTTGGGCTCAGTTGTCACAGCTGCCTTGCTTCTCTTAGAGCTTCTGGCAGGATTTGTAGAAATTCTTCTCTTCCTAGCTAAATTTGAAATTTGAAACAGTAGGAGCCTTAAGTTTACTCAAAAGCGTTGTTACAACATCAGACTCATAACTAGATGACTCTTCTGGTTGAGAAGAGCTAGACAACATAGGCTCCAACTTTCTGAAAAATTCATCCTTGACCAAGACCACACCCACCACCAATTATAGCCACACCCACCAACCACGCCCATAAACACAATCATTAAACTACAGAGTATTGCAGTTTACTAGCTAGTATAGTATTAGGAAATGTCTATAAACCAGCCATTCTCTAATTTCTGAAGTTGTAAACATTTTTTTGTTTCTGAACTTTGTTATTCCCACATAGAAAGTTATAACAGGATTGAGAGGGTCTTCATCATCTAGCCTTTTAATAGCTAAAGCCTCTTCATCTTTGTTTTCAATCCAGCTGGCCGGCCACAATAGACGTCATGACCACTTCCTTGACAAACAATAGGGCTCCACTTAGGCAATCCTTGACCCTTGACATAGCTATCAAATCCTTGACTGTCAAGGACGTTCCTTGACGGTTGGAGTCTATGAGACAAAGTTTGTATACTGAATGAGTTTCCCATAGTTCAATGATTAATTTGACCATGTGGCGAATCATGTGAGTTCATGTAGTGATTACATAACCTCTGTAACTACTCATTATGCCCATTATGCTAACTTGCAATTACCAATACCAAAATATACTCAAAGTTATGCCGGCATAATTGAGGTAGCCCTATATATTATAGCCACCATAACTTTGTTGTTGTTGGTCCCCTAACCTTAATTTTAGTATCAGAAGATAACTTGTTTCAAATGCTTTCTAATGATATGCTTCAGGATCATTTTAGAGCATGTATAGCAGTGCCCCACCCACCCACTCCCATAACAGCATGTATAACAGTGCCCCACCCACCCACCTCCATAACTGCAGATTCATCCCACACAAACTTCAATAGTAAACAGTCTATTAGACACTTCCCATTTATGGAGATGTACAATAAGTGGTTAGATTAGCCACAAAAGCACTCAAATGTATGACTACACATGTAGGCCTAGTATGTACTGTATGTCTCATATGTATGTATATATACATATAATTAGTGTATTACAAGTGACACATGAGTCATGCTACAAAATAACATGATTATAATAAAGCACTAAAGTACAACCTTTTCTAGAGCAGAAACTAGGGAATTGTAATTTTAGTATGTGGGGTAATCATATATGGGTGTGTGGAGTGCATGGATAGATTCCTCCATAACTTGACAATGGAGCATCAAAATGCTTTCATATTTGAAAGACAACTTATACAGAAGTTATGTAAGGATATAAGCAAGGGAAAAAAGCTCCTTAATCTATAATACTTAGTGTAGTGTGTCAGCATAGACATCTGTATAGTAGGTAGAAGGTAGACATACGCATGTATTAATAGTTGGGCGTGTGGGATGGCTAGTATAGTAAAACTTTGTATACTTGTTTTATTTTTTCACTTGTGTAGGTTACTGCTATTGAGAATCAGGAGGAGCAGTGAGTCAGCTACACTCTCACAACACCAGAAATATCATAAAGTGATAATAGTGGCCCAAGGAATTGGATCTTCAGCATCTGAAGTGGTAATGGTTGGATTTAGAAGAGGATATGACGTCTTGAAGATGGTGAGGGATGCTTGGGTGAGTGGAAAGGAGGTACTTGTCAATGTACTAAATGAAGGTAGTGTGCTTTATGATAATTGAGAGGGTTTAATCCAGGGAGAGGGGATTAGGAGACAATAGCCCCCTCAAGGATTTATTAGCTCCCTGAAGGAATACATTTCACCCCACCTAATACAGATACAGAATACTACAGTATATAGACCCCACCCCTCTCACCAAGGATACACAATATTTTTAGTCATTCACTTTTCCCCCTCAAAATAACATTTCTGTATTAAACACATCACCTAGCTGCCTTTGTTCTTTCTAATTCACATAGGAGAGGACAGTAGCCCTGAGAATAGCTCAGATCCTCATAAAGAGCTATGTAAGTTAATTCCATAAAATGTCTATTATTATGTGTAGTTAAGGTGTTTCCCCTTATAGTGGAGGATCAGGATCCTTACAGAGAAACCTTTAAGGACAGTGCACACCAGAGTGGCTCAATCTACAACCTCGGTTGTGTAAACGGTGTTTAGAGTGAGCATGTGCTCTATATAGAATACTTTACTTAGACTTGGAGAATCTCAAGGCTCCTCCTGTCATGAAGAATCGTGGATGACTCAAGTGAGCTGAGAAAACTGTGATCGGCTTACCTAGGTGATAGAAATTTAAAGGAGAACAGGTCAGGAAGCCAGTAGCATTTCTGAGGAAAGGCACTGCAGATAGGGAAGAAGGTTGGTGTGTACTGTTACTTGGAGTATCTCATATACAATGCTTACTTCCCTAGTTATGCTGTCATGCTTCCTTCATCACCAAGTAAAGGAGTCTGTGCTGGCACGAAAACGGCTAGTACAAGAGGAAGATAAGGCCTGAGAGAATTGTGTGTGTCTTGAAGAAGATGTGTGCATTCAAAGTATTCAGAACTACGAGGCACGATGTGCTCTAACTAATGTCCTAGATGTGCTACAATCTTGTGTGGTACTGTGGAATATGTGCCAGGGAAATAAATGAGAAAACAGAAGACTATATGAAATGTGACTCTCGTGTCTAACATGGTATGACCCACTGTATGATGTGTATGTGGTAAATTCACTCAGGATATTGTAATTCCCTGTGTGTGGAAGCCCTTTTAATAACAGTGGCCATAATCCTGTGATGTCCACATCTTTAGACAGTATGTTAACTCATAGGATATAGTGTTTCCTGAGATACTGGAGTTGAGTGCAGGTTTTAAGTATGTATAGAGACCAAGTGTTTTAGGAAAGAGAGATAGGACATGTTATATTGTGTTCTATTCAGAGGTGGTCTGTTTATACAGTGTAACCTGTATATAGTGGTCACCCTTATAGAACCTGTATATAGTGGTCATCCTTATGGAACCTGTATATAGTGGTCACCCTTATGGAACCTGTATATAGTGGTCACCCTTTTGAACCTGTATATAGTAGTCATCCTTATGGAACCTGTATATAGTGGTCACCCTTATGGAACCTGTTTATAGTGGTCATCCTTATGGAACCTGTATATAGTGGTCATCACTCCTGATTTATGCTCAACAGTTGGATTAGTCACTGGTTAAAATGTGTTGGTCTGGTGCTAGTCTGTTTCTTTATTGTTTGACTGTCTGTGTAGTTTATGGTGGGTGTTGATGGTGTGTCTTAAGGTGGCGGTTAATCCAGCAATGCATAATATACATCACTTTTAAAAATTCATTAAAAATGCAAAAATTAATATTTATACTATATATTTGATATCAAAATGATCTGCTTTTCTTGCTTCATCTTATAGTATCTAAGAGAAGGGCAAGCTATAAGGTAGTACAGAGTTACATTTAGATCTGTATGAACACTAAAAACTTACTATTTACAAAATTCAAGGAGAGTCCCGAAGAGTTCCTGAAATTTTATGAGCTCTGTACTATTGTCTACATAGGCAATTTGAAGGGACGGATGTATTTCCCCTTGAAACCTAGTAACAGCATTTTTAATCTATCTGCCCAACTTTAATTAATTTTAAAAAATTGAAATTTCATATCTGATGAATATCCATCCATCCCGCAGTGGAGATAGTGTAGACAAGAAGTATGGAAAAAATGACAGCTGTAGAGGCCGGCCTTCTTTAGATATTTTATAAACAAGAGAAACTCTGGATTCTTTTTTTTGCTAGCCAATTATGCTAGCCCCCAAATTTAATTATCAAGAGATGTCTGAGGTTGTGTACGCCCCATCCCCCCATTCCCGAAAAAATTAATATTAAAGGCAGACATGAAAGTATTGTGGGAGATTATGTAATTGCTATTGTTCATGTGTACAGAATTACTGGCCAAGTTTATGTCTACAGAGGTCAAGGTTTACTGTGGCCACCAGTCTACAGAGTATTCCAGTGAGATTAGCTCTGAGGTCACTATAAACACTAACACCCTCTGTAAAGACCACTTCTGTCCAAGTGGCTGCACTGAGGTCACTTTACCCCCCACTCCATGTATGTACATATAAACTACCTCTATTACAGTCAGACTGGGTATGGAAAAAGATGTAGTATTGACTTTTCCCCCCTCCACCCTTGCCCCACCCCCTCATCGAGAGAGGCTGGTTCTGGAGACTAGGTATCTATCCTTGTGAAGAGTTGCTGTATTTGTAGGGGGTGAATTTTATAGGTTTTGAGTTGGCTATTAGTAGTCTTAAGTGTTAGTGATATACTTGTATCAATTGTGTTGTGTGTTAGAGGATAATTTTAGTTGTTGCTGTATTGGGGAATGAGTGAAGTGGTTAAATATTGTATGAATTGAGTAGATTGAGAGTGCCCCTATAATTAAGGTTTGTTGTTAACTTGCTATTCTAAGCTTTTAGCAGTTTAACCTTGTGAATTATGATTGTGAAGTGTTAATACATTCAAGACCTTCTAGGAATGTATTGTGAGATTAACTCTGGACACACCCTGTGCTGTGTAGGAGGCCTGAGAGTACACCTCTCTGACTGGAATGTGCTGTAACCTGGAATATTGCCATTATAGATACACAATTACCTAATACACACCAGTTACTCCTCAGAACACAATCGGTTGGTCTTTACATGTTTATACAGGTCACCCACGACACCACTAGTTGGTTGTTATAGAGAGATGTCATGTTTATGCAGTGTAACCTGTTCATCTGACCTGTTAATCCAACCAGTTGGCTGAAGTGGCCAGCAACCTTAATAGTGTGCATTGAAACAAATTCAATATTAAGCAATTAGGTATGTGGAGCAATGCTACAGTTGAATACCTTTACCTCATTATTTAAGGACCCTTTACCAAAATGATGTGAATTTTTACCAAAGCATAAATGGAGGCCCTAAGTTTAAGCCTAATATCTTGAAGACCCTTTACCAGAGTATTTTTGAATCCACACCCCCATTATTAATATTGTAGTGTGTATTGGTGTGTAGTAATATTAGGTCTTTATTCTACTGCTATGTGATTAAGTATTGTCATAATGTTGTATTGTAAACTAGAATCAGATGAAGTGGTAGAGAATAGTTAATAATTCAGTCAGGAATGTCATGGAAAATGTCCATTAATTTATTATCCAGTATTAATATAGAATTTTATATTTGATGCTATTACTGTGTCATCCATTGAATAGTTTAATACATAACTTTCATTTGATGTCTATTACTCTAAAGTTTTGTTTTGCTGATGGATGGGAGGGAGAGCAGATGAATACCCACACAAGGGGGTTTGGTCAGTGCAGGAATAAATTGTATATCGATTTATGTTCTGGTACTTCTATTTAACTGAATTCACTCGCCCACACAATTATCTTTAGTAATAATTATGTTATTTTCCATATCCTATCACTTGTTGAACTTCCCATAGTTCTAATCTCTCTATTGTAGTCATTGTGATATGTTTCTTTCCATTTAGTTGTCTCTCCCATCTCACCAGTCTCAGTTCTCAGTCCATCTATTCCCAGTAATGGTAAGTAAATAACTATCTCTCTTTACCAGTGAAAGATGAGGTTTTATAAAAGCATGAAATCACTATATCATATTATTTACATCCATTGGAGAAAAGCTGAGTTTAGAACTTCATTGCTGGTACAATTTAAGATACACTGTCTATATACTTTGACCTCTATTAATTTTGCATTCCAGGAATAATAATGATGTGCTGGCATTTTTTGTCTGTAGGTTCAAATTGTCGTGACTGTCAGGCTATTACTTACTGTGATCCAGCCTATAGCTGCCCAGTCAGTTACTGTTGAGATGTGTTGGTGAGCTATTCCAAGCCTCAAAGACTGGAAGCAGCTAGCTAATTCCTAATCTTTGTAACACTATCATTGATGTGTAAACATTCTTTATACAGTTATGATCATTTTCCTGCTATTGATTTATACTTGGACAATGATAATAACTTTATTTTACTTTTATACTAATAATTATTATTATTATGTATTCAGTTACTATATTTTTAGTAGGTAAAGGGTCTCTGTAATAAAAGGTCAATAACAGAACTGCCACATTGATGATTTAAGGGTTAAGCCGCTATGGTGTTATATGAATCGGTAACTGTTCGCTTCTACTTGTGCTCAGAGCAGAAAATAAAAACAACCAGATCTGTGGTAGTTATATTATACAAGCTGATATAATATGTAATAATAACACTACTAGGTACTACTACATACTATAATATCAGCAAGTCCCTGTGGATAATAGTGCTGTGTAATAATAACACTATATACTACTATGATACTATTATCAGCAAGTCCCTGTGGATAATAGTGAGTTTTATATTGTGAGAAAGGTTCATAGAAGTCAACTTACAACATTACTTATAACTTGGTTATAAGCACTGTTTAAGGTTTATGGGTTCAGTTTAACCTATTCCTTATAGCAGTAAAATAAGCTTGTTATAAAGACACAATATAGTTATAAGATAGTGAACATATTTTGTTTGTAATAGGAGATCAGCTAATGAGGAGTAACTACCACAAGGGAGAAAATATTTCCTTCTACACAGAGCCAATAGCAGCTAATAATGGATTGAGCTAATAGGGCACAAAAATACTATAGCATTGATAGTCTGAATACATCACAATAATATTATATATAGCATCACTGAGGACATGCTTCTTTACCAGTCTTGGTGGTAGACATATGCCAAGAATCAGCACTGGATGTGGTGTAGGCTGTACCACAGAGGGATACTGTAACCCTGTTGCCCGCAGCCCAACAGCATGTCAGACCAGAAGTGAGGTATGGATCAATGGATGGCATAGAGTCAAGTTGGCTCTATACACGGGATAGCAGCCATTTATACTTTATTCTACAGTGGAACCTCCAAATAAAGACCACATTGTGGATGAGGGGTTTGGTACTTGTTGAGAGGTTGGTCTCTTTTCATACTCAATGAAAATATAATTTGGAATGTTAGTTAGTTTACACAAAATCATACAGGGTTGTTTGGTGTAATGAAGTCATTTGTAGACTGTCCACAATATTTCATAGTTGTAACGATTCTTATGTGCAACCTCTATTATTCAGGAAAAGCTTCACTTCTTCCAATGATGATATAGCTTCCTTATACCCCTTAACATTATTTGGGTTAGCTTCAAGTGGGCTCACTATCATCATCTTCTGCAGCTTCACCAAGACAGTTAAAAAACCCTTTCTCCCAACCATCACTGCATGTAGACCTTAGGACGGTCTATATAATGGTAGGTATACATGGCACCTCGAGACCATAGCCTGCTCCCCTGTTCACTTTGGCTCCTGCAGGATTCATTGACAAAACAATGAGTGGTCATGACAGTTGTCCAGTAGTAGAATATGTGAATAGCTAGTGAAGATGGTGTCCCAGTATGCATGGACACTAAAGAACTAGTTGACTCTCTACTTGCTGCTGGACTTACTTAGCAGTTTATTAATCCAATAAGCTAATAATTTATTGTGAGTGGGTGTGGTTTGTGGTCGTTCTTGGAGGTGAATTTGTACAGCATCAGTTCATAGGGACCCTGGCTGCTGGTTGGAGTTGAGAGGTGGTCACTACTCAGTGTACTAGTTCAATAAAAGAATGGGGGGGGGATTGATTTGGTCTCTGTATGAGGTTGATCGCTCCTAGGAGGGGTCGCTAATAGAGGTTTTACTGTATTCACTTCAAAGATCCTGTCACAGGTGTCCACACAGAATACATAGCTATATAGCCAGCAATAAAATGAAAATTTCATTTATTTGTGCAAAAAAATTATTATTAGATGGAAATTTACAAAATTAATAGTATTAAATGTACTACATAAAAATAAGTTGTGGGAGACTAGTACTCTATTTAACTAACTAACAAAGAGATTCACAATATCAAGATTTCTAATAGACTAACAATAAAACACGGTGCAGTTAGAGGTAGTTAATGCTCTTACTTCTTGTGCTTGCTTTTATTCTTTAAGGATAGTTCAATGCAGGAGACTCCAGGGCCTCCCCTATTGCACTCCATGAAGGGGACCTAAACAATTCACAAACAATACACATGTGCATGTAAAATAATACTTTATAATAATAATAATATATATTATATTATATATTATATAATAGGTAGATAGATATTTTATATCATTTTCATTATATATTCTTCATGGCTTCATTATGTAACACAGACATGAAACAAACCTCAACATTCAGGCATGAAAGCACTATACTAAACATGTACATACCTTGCAGAGCAGTGGAATCTGCATGATCTTGCCACATCAAATGATTAGATGTCAAAGTTCCGAACTTGTCTGTGTCAATGCTGCATATCCAATGCTCTTCATCAAATGTGGCAATGTGAGGATCGTCCACACCACAAGGACAAAGGAGAGCTGGAGATGGGGTAGCGTTATTGTACCCCAGAGTAATAACGGCTTTCTTAATACCACTAAGAATAGCTTGACGAACATTAGAGCATAATTTTTTACTGGAGATGCTGACGTGAACTTCAAAGTGTTTAAAAGTGTCTATTAGTGTGACTGAGCCAGGGAGTCGAGGAATAGTAAACTGGATACAGTTTCGGTAGAGAAGAACTGGAGTGTTGGAATGGGGACGTAATTTAATCTTCCAAGGACAAGGAAACTGGTTGTCAGTAGACACAAGAAAGCAGCAAAGTGTGCAATAGGTACCGAGTCGAGGAGCTCCAAGTGGGAAGTCCAGAGCGAGGGCAACTGCTGGAGAATCTTCAGAGACTCGATACTGAGAAATCTCATCATCTTCCAAAACAGGAAGAAGAGCGGGCATGAAGAATTCTGTACTGCTGAACTCAGCTATGATCAGCAACTTCTTGAAGAGCTTAACCAGCTCTTTTGGAGTGAAGAGACCAGGTACATAATGCTTCTTAAATTTACCAAGGAACTTCAGAGTAAAGCGACCGTGATCCCTGAATTTCTGCATATCTCCTGACATAAATAAGCTTCTGCCTTTTCTCAAGCGGTAGGTTTCCTCTACAAGCTCAGTTACCTTGTCCAGGAGGACCTGAGGGTTAGTGAACACAACACCTGGAAGAATTTCAGGGAAGTAAAAAACAACAGACATCTCATCTAGAAACTGGAGAGCTGCATCAAGTGTGTGCTCATCAAAGTGAAGATCCAGTGCTGCTTGAAGACATTCTTCTTTGCTTAAGACTCCTCTACCCGACTCTTCCAAGAGGAGCTCTAAACCATAGTACTGGAGGGGAACATCTATTGGCTCTGGACTACAATTTGTCAAGATGTCATGCTGGATGAGCTTCACCATATACTTTTCGTGATCTCCTGGATTTTTGGCATTTACAGGGAATATAAATTTATTTTCATAATACATGACTTCATCCATGAACATTGGAAGTAGTAACTTTTCCAGTTTCTTGTTCTTCTCCTCTCTTGTTTCGGTAGTACACTTAGATTCCTCATCCAGATGGGTTCCCACCACCATGATCCTAGAGCATTCCCTGTCATTGGATCTGTGGGTATGTACTGTGCGTAGACAGTGCTCTATTAGCTGCTCATTAGTGTGAAAGGATTGGTAAGGAGTACCAATGCGGCCGCTCAGGTTGAAATACTCTACCATGGGTTTAGTGGTTAGGTCCTCTGAAAGCTTCAATACAAAGATGTACAAGGACATTCTCCGTAAAAACTTCGGGAGGATTTCGTGAAACTGAGGTTGTCCTCCAGAGTCGATGATCTGGAGCTTGTGGACGGAGGTTACGGTGTTTCCTGATGTGGAGAATGAATCCATCAACTCAGCTAGGTCACCCTTTGTAGAGATTGAGTGGAGAGTGCTGTCTTCATCAGCCTGTGAGACCTCACCTGCTGGAGTAAAAGGTGTTGGTTTTGTAGTGGATGGGTGCATTTGAGGCCGAGTGTCTTGTGTCGAGGATAGTTGTTCTGTAGCACTACTCGTGCCAACTGGCATTTCTGCATCCTCATCGGAATCATCCTCTGAATCAATCTGGTACCCAGTCAAATTAACATCTTCTGAATCAGTCTGCTTCATGGTCACATCGACAAGTTGACGCTTTGCTACCATTGCGGCTCTAGCTAGGATTCCTTTCCTCTCTGTTAGAGACAGCTTCACCCATTCCTTACTGGTCGTGTCTATTTGAAACAACTGGACAGGTCTGGCAGCCATTGGAGTGCTAACTCGTACTTCTGGTGGAGAATTGCCTGTTACCATCTCCAAAAAACTAGACTTTCCAGCACCGGCAGGTCCATAAAGGACAATCTTGTTAATTTGAGATTTGACATGTCCATTCTTCATGGCCTCATCACACAGTCGACGAGATTCTCTAGAACCTGAAATGTGAAAAGTAGCTATATAAAGTATTTTCAGTGTTGTGATTAGCAAACAATGTATCATCAATTATTAATTTTCATGCTAATAATGTGTGGGATACAGTGTTCAGAAACACATCCACTACATATTACATGTATTATAATATGTATATTATCATAACTCATCACTAAAATATATGAGAAATGGTCTATTCAGAATGAGTACATGTAGAATTCATGTCAATGCACTGGATAGCTGTCAGGTTTTTAGGTTATTATGCACTAAAATGGAAAATGAACTGCAATATTTATACTAGCTAAACTCTAGTTAAACTGACAATAATAAATACACTTCTTCATGATAACATTTATGATACATAGTCGGTGAAACCATGGGGGCAGTGGCCCATTCTCTAGGAGCAGTGCCCCTATTCTAAAATCAGTGACATAATTTACACAACAGCATGGCCATACAATAGGCAGTGCTAAGACCTAGTCCACTCTTGTGGTTAATTAACAAGCCAGCTCTACATTCTTATTATCTGATAATCATTCATGATTGAAGCACTAAATTAGTGCTGCTATATTTCGATCACCATTGCTACCAGTGAACACCCATTCAGTTTTATGACAAGTCAAGACATATCCATGTTCCACTATGTCCAAGGCAAGACTAAACAATATCATGCTATTACATACACATAAGGACATTGCAGAGGACACCTTTATATCATCAAACTCTCATAGACAAAATTATATTTTCACATTAATTTTATGCCATATCATTGAAATGCAGAACCAGTATAGACCATGCCTGACCGTGTGCAAGCTGTAATAGCTAACAAAGGAGGACATACAAAGTACTAACTCACAGTCAGAATTCATGATATGTTCATTGACACATAAAATTACCTGCATGCACCATCTTGACTGTTTAATTATCCTGTTTTATATGTTATACCATTAAAAATTATAATCCTTCAAAACTTTTGGCCAGTACTGTATATTTTAGAGGAACTAGTGCTACTATGTATGAATGTAGAATTCTCTAATTTTGGGTCTAATGCTTATAACTAGAACAAACTCCTTGATGGCTTCTTCAGTCAGCTTTAAAAACTCAGATCATAGGCACCTAGTCAAAAAGTTATCAACTATTTCAGCATATATTCCTTTCTTGACAAGATGATTCTGAAAATCATTTAGAATAGACTCTATTCTAGTACACCAGCACCTGATTCTTTAACTTCATAAAAGACAAGGCTATGTGTAGTTAGTTTTAAGTATGAATGGGAACATAAATACTCCCATGTGCATGTATTGTATATTAATCACCTAGAATTCACTGTAACAGCCATAGAGGTGCCTACTAAGACTAGGGCTGAAGATGTATGGTACCTTATGGGTGTTAATTTAACTCAACACCCCCAATGGTGTAAGTATAGTACCCCTTATAGGGTGTGCTGGTACACCTCATTTTTAACAGTGTAGTTCATCTACACCTACCTGGAGTATACATTAACTATATACAAATCTCCACACTTATTACAAGCCTCTTGTAATGTACTGAGCATTGAGTACATCCTTCCATTACAACTCATATTTTTCCTAGCCACTAAATTTTAATTAGCTACCTCACTCTTGATACAACATTTATTAGAAGCTGAACTTAGAAAGATACATGTTAATAATGTCTAAAACACACAACTGACTACAGCAGACCAGGATCATAGTATTTATTAACCTTTAAGGTAGAGGGTCCTTAACACCTCCAGTGCTTCATATTCCCAATAATGATATAGACCATCAGCTATGTTTTGCCATGATGGGGCTGGGTGGTTGTTCAGATACCACTCACTCAGGGTCTCCTTACGCTTGGAGTCATTAGAGTGCTGGTGATAGATGTCATCATATACATCATCAGGGATGTTGAGACTCCACTGAACATAATCTATATCATTCATATTCTCCATCAGCTGAGTGAGGTTAGTGAGAGTGAGGGAGGGATCTGTGGGAGTTGATTTATATAGTTTATCTTAAACTCATTCTACACAAATAGAGTATATAAATACTGAGAAATACAGTAGGAAAAAATAATTGCTGGCTTGAAATTTGGCTCTTTTACAGCTACTCTTATAATATACTAATAACACAGACCTGAAGATAATAATCTTTGTAGGTTAGTAAACAGCTAATGATTATTAATAATGCAGTTTACAGGAAAGTATTTCAATACTAATAAACAATACACAATCAGCTCTTAATCTTCAGTAGATTAATAAATGCATGATTCTAAAGTATTGTGTTGACTTGTAGATGACCTTAGTTTATACATAACAAGATTTAACTAGTCACAATATTAATAAATATCTACACATTATTACACTAATTAGAAGTGCTGACACTATCAGATAAAAGATATTCCAGGAGGTTAAATCCAGATGAGGGGGTAGGATATATTAGTTGGGTGGATGGACAAAACAGACTGGACACAAGATATGTAATGAGTATTTTTAATCAGCTTATATTATTAACTTAGTGGCTAAGGAAGAGTAGAGGTAGCTATAAAGAGAACTCTCCTAGGGTTGTGGTAAATGATGGAATCTGTTTTCTTTGTCAGTCTAACTGTGGTAATACTTCACACAATCTACATATCTCAGGTATACACCAGTTTAAAATTCACATTAGCTATTTCTCATTATAATCTGATATTGTGACAAATCTTTTACTACAGTTAAAATAGTTGAACATCAGCTATTTGACATGTTTATAAAAGGTTCAATATTTATTTTTAGCTGATGTACCTCTCCTAAAACAAGAAATAAACCACACACTTACATGATATGCTACATAAGAATAGAATATAATTCACACTCTAATTAACTGCATAGAAGTTACAGTATGAAGTTTTAATAAATAGCTTGAGTGGGAGTAAAATTTAGGATAAATTTACAAAGTGTTGTAGTAATAATTACATGACACAAACAAATGAAAAATATTCATTTCCATTCATAATATTGCATTATGAACATCAAGTCTTTACACATTGTGTTATTGTATGACTGTTGCTGAGATGTCAGAAGAGTTAGTGCTAGAATTTTGATTGGAGATATAGTTTCAGACATGCTGGAACTAAGAATCCATGTAAATAGCAATGCTAATGTAAAGATGTTATGTGTCAGTGTTCCCCATGAAAGTAGTGAAACTTTTACATTCACTTCTCTCCATAAAGATGAAGATAATAATAATTCTAATGTGTGCATAACAAGTTACATAAGTGACATTTGTATAAGATGCTTCCACACTTACATAGATGTGTCAGTACTAAGTCCAATAGATACTCCCAGCTATACAATTTAGAATGGCTAATTATGATGGCTTTGTTTCTTGTTATAAACATGTTCCTCATTTATGAGGATATCTGTATTACCTTGTAGACAATCAGAATTTTATGAATGAAGTAACATCAGTAAAGGCATAGGCTCTAACTACATTCAAGAAATGAATTCTATTATAAGAAGAAAGGGAAGGTCTTATCAGTTGCCTATTGTTTGACATGGAAATGGTAGCTGGGTCAGACATCTATAATAACTAGGTCATGTACTCTAGGACAATTTACTGTGTGTATAGTTGAATATGTACACAGCATGTCATGCAATACAACCTCTACATGTTCTTGCACAGCTGAGTGAGCATCTCTAAGTGTTAGCTACAGATGTAACAATTTCAGCCATGCACTACATTTATTTGTCCTTGCTGACAGCCAGTTCTGCAGCAGCTATATGTGCACACTCTATAGTGTCAGGACAACTTCCTTCATGGCTTCTGAGAACCACCTCTTCTGCCAAAAGAGCTAGTTGAGGAAGACACTTTGATTCCAAGTGGATAGAGGAATTTAAAGGGATAGGAAGGAGTTCTAAAGGTACTGTCTCTAGTAATTACTTTATACTTAATAATAATAATATTTACACCTGATGTAGGTGATCCATATACAAGATGTACTATTGGCTCCTCTGATTTTGGAGTATTCCATGGTGGGCCAAATGATGCCATTACACATGTATGGGGAAAACACTACATAGAACTTTCTAAGTCCAGTTACATCAAGGTTAGTAAAAGACCTCAGATATCTCAAGCTGTTATTGAAGCTGAGGATTTATGGTACAAAATTTGTGTCCAAGAACAACCTTTCTTTTTAAGTCAGTGATCATGCCTCATGTTTTCTGATTCTGAAATAAATGATGACTATTAAGTTCAATAGTGAAGAGTGTAGCTATGACACTCCTATAAGTCCAGAACTTCTTAGTAAAAGTAAAGATGGTACTCTACTGTCTAATAATCCTGCAGTACCATGAATAATACTCACCATGAGCTGTACTCACATGAATTCTATAATGGTTTAATTAGGGGGGGTGTCAACACTGGAGGGTTGGGAAATATTTGTCGACATGTCCACTGGGCGTGTTCATGGACCTGATGCTGATGGCTCTCAAAAAAGTTAGAGCCTATGTAAAGGCATCTAAACTACAAGAAACAGTTTACAATATTATTTATTACTACAATGCACCACACTTATTCCAGCCCTGACACTCCAGTATGATACACATGCTAAGGTGGTCTAAATGTACATTAAGATGTATTTTAAAAGGTAGTAAACTAAGGTGTTGCTCTAATACAAGAATAAACAGTTTGGAATTCTGCTGTCTATAGTGTCATTCATAAAATTCTTGAACATTATGTACCTAATCAAGTGGAAGAGATTTTTCACTGAAAACAGTCATATACTTCATAGTGATTCTACATTATCTATCTTCACTTAGTCTCCCATACTTATGGGGGTGAGTGAAAAATATCAGAAATTAGGGGGTGAAGGGGGGTAGGGAGCTTATTATCTCAATTGAAAAATAATTAAGTTATCTTCATCAGATAGACTATCATCATAAGAGATAAAAATATGACTAAAAATAGTGTTCTCTGACTTATCATAACTCATACTCATCACTTCAGAATTCTATTCACTGACATCACTATTCAGCTCTTGCTAATGTAGATCTGGGACAGACAGACACATGATAGTGTACTATCTAAACAAACTGCTCTCCATTGCTTGGGATAGTCACAGCTACTAAGTGCTAAATCAGCTGTAGGATTTCAATAAACAAAAACTGCCAGAAGACTTTATCCTCATGGTAGATACTACACTGGAATTACAACTGACTATAAATACTAGTAATGAAATTCAGCAAAGCTATGTTTAGTGATAACACATTCCAGATAGTGAGGAAATAGATAGCTTCTCAGACCTCTGTAAACTAACAGAAACCTCACTATTTAAAGAGTATTAGCCAAAAACAATGTATTTGAGTAAATAGATGGGAAAAAAGAAATTTTTACCATTTGTTATAACTATACTATGATAAAAGAGGGCCATTGGTTTGTAAATCTCCTTAGATTTCTAAGTAACCTTTAACTATATGTATATCTACTACTTAAACTTTAAACTTTAACTTCTTGGCTCATAACAGTTAATAATTAGCTGTATGTAGTGACTGAAACAGACTTTTGACATGGTTAATACACATTAAAAATATGAGTTATGGCCACCTGTTTACAATAACACCAAAAAAGTATTAATACCTTTTTTTGGTCTGAAGAGGTTTTTCTTCACTTCATCCAAAGCTTGTTTCTGATTCAAGTCAAGAAGCTTCCCTGCCAGACCCTCCCATGATGCATTAGGATGATACTTTAACCAATACTTCACTAATTTTTTCCTATAGATGATAGCACTACTACTCTGTCTCCTCATCTCCTTTCTAATCTTATTTTGTATTTGAAGGCAATTCTCAAGAATTTTATCATCTTCATCATCATCCGTTTTATCCTTCACACTGTCCAAAGCAGCTAACACTCTGCTGCAGGTAAGGCTATGGTCTGGAGGAGGATAACATAAACTAATTAAGTACATGTACAATGTAGTAAAGTTCATCCACCATCAGTCAATTATTAATCTACATAGGTTAAAGATGGGGAATTGGATTATGGAGTAAAGACATATTTTTGAATGGAGGGGTTTATGTTAGGAGATACTGCTGAATAAGTGTGTGTGTGTATTTTGCCTTGAGTACAAAAGTGGGGTCTAATGGCTCTATCCGGAAGATTTTACAGTCCTCTATGTAATAAATATTAACAACAGATAGTAATGATAGACTGAAACACTCAATTCACTCAGGACATTTTTACAAGTACAATTTACAGTAATTTGAATAGTATTAGTGCATAGATAAATTACTAACAGTGAACATACACTTACAAGTCAAATAATAATAATATGCTTAACAACTTATGGTTATGATACTATAACCTCACAGCAATAGACCATCACTTCTTTACAACTCTCAGATTATACTATGTCATATCTATCACAATTATTAACTTAGTACAGAACACAACTAGGAGGTATACTTACATCACTGGTAAGTTAAGGCCTGGGTCCAGCATTTGCAGTATAGGTTGTACAAGACCTTGTACTAGCTGTTACTAACATGTAGCAGTTACATGAAATTACGTGAAGAAACATAACATACATGAAGATGTTGTAGTGAGTGACAGTCTGGCAAACATTCAGTTCTTTCAGCTAAAGTCTGAATTTGTTCCCATAGACCTTAACTTAATTTGATGGTGCCATTTTGTGCACAATTCAATGGAGATTATGTCATAAAATGGATGGAAGTCTTTACCTAATTATGTTGTGGCTATGCCATTTTTTATGTTAAGAGAGAACATAGGAAAATAGTGATTTCAGCCATAACTTAGTCAATATGTGTTCAATGCAGCCTTCCATTATATACCAAGTATAGGATGCCATTTATGAGCTGCATACAAAATCTGAACTCTAACACACCACAAGTAACAGAGTGTCTGCTACAATTAGTTTTACTAATAGTGTCTGTAACAAGTTTTATGAAGTGTCTGTTACAAGTTACAATTCTCAGACCTAATTTACTCTATAGGAACTGCTATTCTTTAACCTCTAGTAGGTATGCAGATTATATTTCTGAATAATATTTAGAATAGACTTCTTGGGAAGTAGGAATGATTCTAGAATAATGGGTAGTACCATGGAGAATAATGGGCTAATAATTCCTGGAACATGTTATTCTTTACACAATAGCTATTGAGAGAGTTTTTTCTTTTGCTTTTTATTGAAGGCTTCGTTTGGGGTCTAGCAAGATAACTCTTTACAGGATTATGTTGAGGTATTACTAATATTGCTATTCAACACTTGCTAATAATTAACTAGATTATAATGAGAGGAAAAACATGTCTTGAAAATGAAGGGAATATAGAGATAGATGAGGTAAAACTACACTAACAAGATAAAGAAACTATGTGAAAGGAAAGTGTTAGACTTAAACACACAAACTCTCCCTCCCATTACATATCCTGCTTTAGTCAGATGGACCTTAATGAACTTTCAGCAGCTAATGATAAGTACAAACAGTAATGAATAATCAAGTTCTTATACTCCACTGAAGAATAGAATAATATGGGGAAAATAGGAATAATCTGAAAGCCTAACCTCTAGGGTCAATAATAAGAATTTAAAGTCTTAAGAATTCCTCTGCTTTTGAATCTTCTTGGAATTTTAGTGTGACTTTGACTTTACCATAATATATATGTAGATACACAACATAAAACATGTCTGCATACTTACTACTTCACCCTCATTATATATTAGTTAACTCTGACAACACATCAACTCTATCAAGTGGATTAGGAACTGCATACAATTATTATTATTATATCCTCTATCTCACACAAAACAGTAAACAACTTCTCAACCATAACAATCAGACATAAAGTCTACTTCCTCTGGTCACTGCTACACCTGAAATAGCTATGTGCATTGATTAAGTCTGGAGTGAAATTTCATCTGACAACCAGACATAGAGATAGGGATAATAGAGTAGGATGTGTCTATAGTTTATAAATATTCTTTCAGAACATGAACAGTTTTGATAGCATCACTTGCTGATGGTGAGATAGTCTTGCTAAAGTCAATTCAGGAAAAAATAACTTTGAAGCAGTGTCTTTTTGCTGTATTCTTGGATTCTTTTCCAAGAAAAGGGAAATTTCCTACTTTTCTTTCAGACTTAAATTTTTCTTGACCTCTTTCTTTTAGCCATTTTAAAACTATGCTCACCAGCATGCATATCCTATGCACACACTAAGTGCATGGGAATTAGCAGGTATACATGTACCCTTTTGGATTACATATGTACAACATTAGTGCAGCTACAAAATACAAAATCTACTATAAAGTAATACATACATGATGATTATCATTAAAATGGAAGTTTTGGGGGTTCATATGTCACTTATTCTCTATTAGAAGAACTATGATTAATGGAAAGTATTTTAAATGGATTTTTGTGCTCCCTTCATGTTCCTATTAAGTGAGTTGAACTGTAATGATATGGAAATATACTTTAACACAAAGGTTGTTCCTCCTCTGTTAGTAACATCTTGACTAAGGAAATCTGAAAAATGCCTTCTTACTTGATTAATGTGTAGTTTTTGGGAAAGACATTCATAAAAATAGTGTGCTGTTTACATAGCTGTGGATAAAACATGTAACAAACAAGTAAAGAGCCCAACACTAGAGAGTTAGAATCAGAGATTTCTATTCTATATGTACCTTCTCTTAACAACTTTTGTCTGTTAAGACCCTTAAGATCCTTACCCACACAATGCTGTGTATTCTTAAGTGGACACTTCCAGAAGGTTCAGTGTAATGAAACTAGTGTAAACAAGACTCAGAAATAGATTGTGTATTGAATCATTAGATGAAGCCATGAGGGTGAGCATTGAGGGGTCAGAGACTTTAATGGATTTATACACTATTATGTACCTTATTTTTAAACAATAAAAAACTCCAAGAATAATCCCACTTTTAACTTTGAATAGTAATTTAATGCCTTGTGTAATGTTTAAGGGGACAAGTTGAGCATTTTTAGGGGGAGAATTAGGCTCTGTGGGGGGTGAGGGGACACCTGTACCCCAAGAAGAAACAGTGACCATTGCTTCAAGTAAGCTAAGATTTCAGTAAAAATTTTTAATGCTATAAATGCTGGAAGTAGAAAGAATTTTTATTAGAGTACATGCACAAGACATATGGAGAAATAAGTTAGGGACTATTGTGAAAGTTGAAGAATAAGTTCATTTGCTATCTGGAAATTTACTTTCATATGTTCATTATGTTGTAATTAGGTTCAAAATACATGTTTATCACTTGATGATAATGCCATAGAGTACATGTAGTATCTGACTAGATACACATTAATCCCTAGTTGTCTGAAGTATGTTAGGAGGTGTGGCCTCTAAACTAGTAAAATGTCTTGTGATCTTTAGATACCATGCCCACAGGCTAGAGAAACACAAAATAAAGAATTGAAGAGGCATAGAGTAAATATCAGCACTACAAGTACAGAACATCAGCTATGTCTAGATAAAATATGTATGATAAAGTACATGTATTTATTCTCTCCTTTTAAGTACTCTAATGAGGAACAGTACCTCATAAGAATCACATATAAGAAACCTTCTACAACATAGCCCTCTTCCTCCAACACAAACTCTACACACCTGGTATAGTTCACAATATTATTATTATTACTACATTTAGGCTATTCTGAGGACTTTGGAATAGCCTAATTAGAGGGATTAGAAGGGAAACCTCAATTCAGGGGATGATATTTCAGGGGATATCAAAGTGGCCTTAATACAAGGGTGTCCTCATTTCTGATGTAGGAATATAGGGATTCTACAAACTACAGCTAGATGTGACATAGAAACAGGTATGAAATGTACAAGGTCTAACAATAATTACAGGTATGCTACAAACTGGTAACAGAGTATGTATACACTGTACTTTTATAATAGTGTACACACATAGTCTGTTCTGTATGGGGTGCCGTTTGTCTCAAAATTATAAAAAAAGAGAGTATTTAATTGTGAAATAAAGATATATAAATACCGCTAGGGATATAATAAATACCGTTAGAGATATAATAAATACCGCTAGGGATATATAAATACCGCTAGGGATATATAAATACCGCTAGGGATATCTAAATACCGCTAGGGATATATAAATACCGCTAGGGATATATAAATACCGCTAGGGATATATAAATACCGCTAGGGATTTATAAATACCGCTATTTTGACATTACGGGTGTGGTTTAATGGAACTTTGAACTTTGTGTTTGCACGGGTTGAAAAGGATATCGTGCATAAATAGCAGCCAATTAGTTAATATGGCTACCCAAAAAATGTTACTGTCAATGTTGGATCTTTCTCTAATGCTCTCACCGTGGCCATACAGCAAGCTACTTCTGGATCACAGTCAATTAGTGTCTTTGCCACTCCTATATCATATAATGACTCCAAGCAGTGCTGTGTAAGTGTGTGTGTACTAGTTAGTATAAGGGGGATTATGTGACTATTAAAGTTAGGAAGATAATGTTTACCTCGTGAGTAGCTATGCAGCTTTGCAATATTGAATCTACACTGAATGTTGTTGTTGTTGTTGTTGTTGTTGTTGTTGTTGTTGTTGTTGTTGTTGTTGTTGTTATGTAACTAATATTTCATCATAATGAACAGTTGCTGTATTTATAGATCTCATCCAGCTCCTGGCATTATCCTACCATCCTATAATCTTAAAGGAAAAGTCCAAGGTAGCTAGCAGCAATGCTAGCAAATGGCCTAAAGTTGGATATAGAGAGTACTTACTGCTAACTTAATTTCTGGGTCCACTAAGCTTCTAGCATCATGTTCTGATAGGATCCAAAAATTCATTTCACTGATGAGTGTTTCCTTCCAAAAGCATCAATATGTGTAGTGTGAGTATTACTTTTCCCAGATCATATGGAAAATTACTATATCTAGAATTCAGAAATAAGCTGCATACTGGTTTTTGCAACCCATGATTGTTAGTTACTATTGACTATTAACAATTACATTTATTAACTTCTAATAACTCCTTCACTTTTATTGATTGATATAAATTATGTAATTATATAATATAATTATAACATCTTTATAACTAATGAACTAGCTATGATTATAAAGTCTATTGGAGTCAATGACACACTGATCACAGCCTGTGTTCAAATGTTCACCTGCTGAATGTATAGCAGCCTTATATAGATCATTATTATTGTTGGAAGAAACCTGAAATCCTGAAGCAGTTGTGAACAAACACATTCTAGGAACAGCAACATGCTCGCCAAAATAGAGATGATACATCTATTAGTGCCAAGAGAGTATCAGTATGACTTAATCTCTCAAAAAACTAGTTGATATGGTGACATGTTACCTCATGATGGTTCAAACTTTCCAACAAGCACTTATTCTGAGGTAAATATACATAAAGTAGACAGTATAAATCCACTTCATTTAAGAGATCAAGCAAATGATCTCTTTCCAAGCTTCTAAATAAATCTCCATAATTACTTCCTACACACCTGTGCATATCACACCACAGTCTCTCTATTTGTTCATTGTGTATGAAACTTCCTGTTATCACTGAAGAATACATGATTGTGGGAAGCAATCATGTATCTCCATATAGCCACATTCTCTCCTCCACAGTCAGATCTGATGTGATCAGGTAAGTCATGATGTAGAGAAATAGCATCAAGGAAATTAGTAAGTACAGTTGATGATCAACATGATCAACCTGATGTATGGATCCTCTTAATTCTTTAAGGGTTACTCATAATCCCAACCTAACCAAGTGATCTTTCATCAATACTTCACCATCATTGTGATGGTTTTGTTTTATGGAATGGATTAATTCATCTAACTGATGATTGATAATGGAGTATGTGTTAGATTGTCCCTGCAAATGCTAGCTGACAACCTCGACGAACAGGTTCCTCTGGATGTCTATGCAATGCAATCAATTCAGAACTATCTCTCTCAAGCCTAGAGAACTATATATTATAATATCTAGTCTAGAGTTAATAATAAACAAGTCCTGAATCAGCTAATTAATTAAGTGATAGAATGTTTCACAATAATTGTGTATGCATGAATTCATAGCTTTGATGTTGCTGCAAGCTCAGGCTTGCATCTGGCAATGTTCCTAGTGTTAGTAGCACTGTGCTACTGTTGGGTTGTGGGTGGGTCATCTGTTAGAGGGTGTCTTCCTCTAACAGTATGGCCATCTAAATATTGCAGTCTTCTATACAATGTTGCCCTAAGAGTGTAGCTATTTTATTCCACTTGTAATTAAGACACCTCAGTTCTATAATTTCATCAACAGTCACTTCATTATGAGGTCTTCTGACTAATATTTGAGACCTAAAAGAGTTGAAATAATTTTCTAATTGTACATGCATGTTGTATTTATCGTTTGCAGGTAATGGCTCAGTAAAATCTGAAACGTCAAAGTTTTATTTTTGGGACATTGAAATGAATGAATACACAGTCTTACGTAAAATACTAACACAAAATTTATTAACAGTGACCACAGAATTTTAATACCAGTAATAATAATTGATATAAATAGCTAATTATAAGATAACATAACACATAACCTGAGATATCACAATGCACAATTATCAGGGTAACAAAAATTAATATCACAAAATATTTTCAACTTAAAACAACGAAAATTATTGAGAGGTGACGGTTTATCCAGGTGATGGGATATTGAGAGGCAGCATGACGAAAATATTGAGAGTATTGACAGTTTCTACACTAATGAAGACTGAAAGTACCAATAAGAATTGTCCAGTGTGTCTTGCATTTTGTAAAAAAAATCATGTAAAATTAATAAATGACATTAAATAACAGCAACACAGCAACTGTTTATTATGATGTGATAAAAGCTACATAATAATAATAACATTCAGTGTAGAGTCAATATTGAAGCTGCATAGCTACTCACGTGTATCTTCCTACTTTAATAGTCACATAATCCCCCTCATACTAGTACACACACACTTACACTGCACTGCTTGGAGTCATAGGAGTGGCAAAGACACTAATTGACTGTGATCCAGAAGTAGCTTGCTGTATGGCCGCAGCGAGAGCATTAGAGAGAGTTCCAACATTGACAGTAACATTTTTTGGGTAGCCAATAACTAATTGGCTGCTATTTATGCACGATATCCTTTTCAACCCGTGCAAACACAAAGTTCAAAGTTCCATTAAACCACACCCATAATGTCAAAATAGCGGTATTTATATATCCCTAGCGGTATTTATATATCCCTAGCAGTATTTATATATCCCTAGCGGTATTTATATATCCCTAGCAGTATTTATATATCCCTAGCGGTATTTATATATCCCTAGCGGTATTTATATATCCCTAGCGGTATTTATATATCCCTAGCGGTATTTATATATCCCTAGCGGTATTTATATATCTCTAGCGGTATTTATTATATCTCTAGCAGTATTTATTATATTCCTATAGGTATTTATATATCTTTACTTCACAATTAAATACTCTCTTTTTTAATAACTTTGAGACAAACGGTGCCCCATAGTTCTGAGTATCATTATCATCATTACTGACCTGTCAGCTTCTCTGCATAGTTCCTTATAGAGTTAGCTGCTGCTGCTGCTGCTGCTTTTGCTGTAGCTGTTATCCCAAAGGCATCAGATATAATATCTAGTTTAATAATAAGCCTCCTCCATGAAGCATAGGGGTCCCTAAGTAACCAGTACTGTATCAGTGCTCTTAGACGTTCCTTATCAGTGGAGAATTCAGATTTAATAGCATCTAGCTTAGCATCAGAGATGAACAGCGTGGCACGAACATCATCCAATGAGAATTGCTCTAGGATAGTTGCTACATTTTCCACACTCAGGGGAGGAGCTAGATATAATATTGAAATTACACATATTTGAACTGCTAATAAAATAACATTCAAATAACATGGAACACAATTAAACTCTGCCAGGGCTAGTAGAGCAGCTGCATTGGCTTACAGCAAAGCTATAGAGCAGACCTACAATTAGACTAGAAATAAGGTTTCAGGGAATGTGCTCTAAAATGAATTATTCCCTATTTCACACTATTATTCTCAAAGTTATGCCCATTATTACCAATAATGAAAAATAAATGAATTTGAGTTGAAACAAAGTATTGATTGAAGATGTTATAGTGAATCATTCATTTAAGGAAGTTCTATGTAATTTTATAGACAGATGTCTTGCTCTTCATTAAAAGAATTCTTTAAAATAGAAGTACACATTCTTAAGTAATGGATGAAGGCTAAATGAAGAGAGCCTTTCTAGCAAAATATTTCAGAAAGGAAACTTTGAAATATAAAACTTCTAAACAACACATTAACTGACTGATTGTTGGCTTCTGGAAATATTTCAGTACAATTTAAGTATAGTAGTCTCATATAAACCACCAATAGTGTTTGACCTACATAATTATATAGCTGCAGCACTACATCTTCATAGCTAGTGTATAGATGCTAGTAGTTACTACTACTTCTGAGAGAGCTTATTATTATTTGAAGCAGGCTGAGAGATTACCATTATGTAAGACAACTATATTTAAAACGTCTCTTCAACATTTGTATATATGTATGTATGTATGTACGTATGTACCTACGTATGTATGTATGTGTATGTGTGTGTGTGTGTGTGTGTGTGTGTGTGTGTGTGTGTATGTATGTATGTATGTATGTATGTATGTATGTATGTATGTATGTATGTATGTATGTATGTATGTATGTATGTATGTATGTATGTATGTATGTATGTATTATTTATACATACATAAGTAGATAGCTAGTTCTACACCTACCCAGTATAGAGACTGGAACTAGTTAGAAACTTATAACATCAGAGCCTCCAACTTGAAGTGAATAACTTCAGTACAAAAATTGCTCTCTTTCCGTATTTTTGTAGCAAATTCCGTAGAGCTAGCTAGTTTAATGACCTGCATCATTCTTAATCATTATTATTGTTATAAGACACACACCTACGTGTAGTATCTTGTGATTAATAATGATTAAAACATAGACTAGACTGTGAGCTAGAATTGAGAGTCTTAGCTAGCTATCATAGTGCTTGATAGGAAACACTGGAACAAGCTATAGCTGTAAATAACAATGCACCAGTAAACAATATGAATTAACTGACAATAAATATACTTACTGTTTTTATCAACTGTTTTGAGGAATATGAACTGTTTAGACAACTCTTTAAGCCTCTGCTGGACAATGTTATTTCACAGCTGTTCTATTAGCTAGCTATTATTATACATACTTCCGTATAAATTGAATCAATTTCCGTAGTCCGTATTTATAGGTGTAAATCCGTAAAAATACGGATAAATCCGTGTGGTTGGAGGCTCTGTAACATTACATCATAGGCTATGCCACAAATATGACACCACATCAAAAATATATAAACAGTGAGTGGTGCTTGTAGTGGGAACCAGCAACCACTAAAACAGATTTTCCTAGGCCATAATGTCTGCAGGGTGGAAATAATATAGCTAGTTATCTTTCATGACTTTAGAGGATAAGTGACTGCATTATGGTCGGAGTGGTATAGGTTCTATAATGTAACATCAGCTTTGTAGTGTGTGTCTAGGGAGGTAGGTTACATACTGAGACAAATATAGACTGCTTGACTATAAAATATGACCTATTAAAACTGTTTACTTGCACAATTATATTTGAACACACACACTCACCTTCTGCATTATCTTTGAGCAATGGTTTCTGGATAGACAATTTCGTTTGACCACTAAGGCAAGCTTGTTCGTCCTTGGTAGTTAAAGATTCTTCACCCCCCGCTTTGTGATCTTCGGCTAGACTATAAAATAGCCTTTTATCTAAAGTAGAAACAGCTTCTGCCAGTTTCTTCCAGCATGGTTGACTGAACTTGCTTGTAACATAGTTAAGCTTAAGCCACTGTTTTACAACTTCACTCAGACAAGGGCCACATTGAGAGTGGTCTGCAAAGATAGAGTCTAGGGTACCAGGTCGCATCCCTAATTTGCGACCTATATCACTCCATCTTGACTCAAGTGGTTTTAGAGCTGACACTACTTCATCCCAGTCATCCTCACCTACAATGTCATAGTATGCATAATATTGATAGCAAATGTGTCCAGGGTCTGACTCAAACTGTAACTTACTCAGTGTTTTTGTGCAAACAGTCTGTAACACTTCTTTCACATCACCATCTATATTATATTATATTATATTATATTATATTATATTATATTATATTATATTATATTATATTATATTATATTATATTATATTATATTATATTATATTATATTATATTATATTATATTGAAGTGATTATATTAACATTATTATTGTATAATTTATCTTCTCAGACTTATTGAATCACAGAGGCAATTACTAGCTACTAATTCAGGATATGCATAGTAGAAAAAAAAAGCACTAAAATGAAAAATGGTGTGACCAGGATACTTTTGATATTTCTTCCTGTTAGCTATGTTATGCTGTACATATAATTATTATAGTATTTACCAGTGTAAGGTCCTGGGTTTGATTCCACATCTCCTGATAGTAACAGCAGGAACTGAGATAGACTTACTCTGTGATATCTATCAAAACGACGAGTCTTAGAGTTAAAGTCGGATAATCTTTGAGTCCAGACTAAAGTACTTTCGGAAACGGTTATTTCAAATAGAAGCAGATGGTGAATTGAATACTTTATAACATATTTGGCTTTATTTCTGGAAGTAGACCTTTTCCTGTGGAACTTTACTTTATGGCAACGTGTGGAGTGAGACAATTTCTTTCTCCCCTTGAAGCAGGTGGGAAAATGTCTACTAATCAAATCCAGCTTATTGAGACGAAGGAGAGATGTCTTGTTAGAAAACTTTGCTGTTCGGCTATGGGTTAAATGTGGCTGTTTCTTTTCCCCCCAGAAGTATATTATAACTAGGGTGATTACCAAAGCAAGTCCACTTAGAGGGAGGAATGTGTCCTTCTCATACTCCCGGCTAGTGATGAGGGAACGTCTCATCTCCCATTGAGTCAGCCTACGCATGTAGCAGCGAATGTCATAAGGATGTGAGAACGAAAAACGGGATTTACGAGTCATAGCCTGCAGTAATAAATTGTTCATAATTTCACAGCAGAAAAATTTTGCCACTGATATTCATGTAGTGACTCCTTCTTATAAATTTAACTTTTATCATCTCAGGACTTTAGACTTAGCTAGTTGTCTATATCTGTATTATGTAATGATGTCCAGCACAGGGTGGGGATAGAAATTAAGGTATGAATGATCATAGTGTAATTCTGTATTATTGCTTATGAACTAGATATAACTTAGGGGCAGATCTACAGAGGGTTCAACTAAGCTCAAGAGCCTCCCTTTTTACTCTTGTCTACTAGCTAGAGTCCAGGGGCAGATTGTTATCTGTGGAGATATAACTATAGGTTCTATCATACTATCTATTTCCATTATACTCCTTCCAGAGAGTTAATAGTAAGGGGTGGCCTCTCATCCACAACTACTCCTGAGCTAGATAGTTGGTGGCTATTCATAAAAATAAGCTTTACTTCACTCCCAAGTATAGCACAGTCTTCTAATCATAGTCATACTGTTCATGCAGATGCATAATTGCAACCTATAGTTTCTACCATCCTGGATTTCATTTTGTTAGCACTGGCATAGTTGTCAACTGTTTTGAAACCTCTGGGATAGTACCACAATTAGATCTGTTCTGCACGAATAACTTGTTTATTTTTTTTCTTTGGACTGTTATCTAGTGTTTCCAACTCTTGGCATGGCTGTAACAAAGAGTAAGGTTGGTCATGTATTGGCTGAACCAACTTTCAGCTAGATTTTAATCAATTGGCTCGTGCAGACTCTATAGTCCATGCTGTAATGTATAGGCTGGATAACTTCTGCTGCTATAATAGATAGTTTGGAGAGTGTGGTTATTCCCACTAAACCTCATCAGACACCAAGAAGTCATTTAGAAACAGTAGAAAGGACCAAGTTGGTTTGCAAAATTACATTATGATAAATCAAAAGATGCTGCTTTGTGTCATATTTCTTTAGTGCACTACAACAAGGCAAAACCTATCCATGTACAATTATGATCCAAGAACACCTCCATTACTTAATAAATTGCTTGCTATAAGTTAGCATGGACTACTTGTAACATCAAAGCTAGCTCATGATCATAGTAGCTACAAACAATACAGCAGGTCAAACTCTATAACTGGCTTTAAAGGGGGCTATAAGCCAGGTTAGAGACTGTAGGTAAATGTCCCTGAAGTCCATTATGTTAACTATGTAATTGTAGACTTTGTTCCAAGCTGCAGTAGTGCTGAATGGCCTACATGTTATTTTTGATAATGGTTTAGATATACAGAAATGTGAGAAGTCAAAGTTTTAAATACACTGCACCAGTTCAAAGAGTCTTGATAGGACAAGGTTAGTTGTATAGGTATGTCCATTGTATCTTTAAGTATACCCTCAGAATGAATTCAGTTTGTTTAGAGTGGGTGTGAACTAACAGCATGTGTCCTTATATGGAAGGTCTAACTAGTACTACACATACCATTACCTTATACATAATTAATATGGACAAAGTGTAATTCTGGAAGTCAAATATTTTTAATAGCCAGAAATATTAACTAAATACCAATAATATTGATTAATCTAATTAATGATACTATACTGTCTCCATTAATAAGAATATCTCAACTAAATATTTCCAGAATTACAGTACTACAAAAATAGTATTATTCATGAAGAATAATATTAACTACCAAAGTCACTGACCAGATCAAGACTATCGAGGACAGAGGTCATGATAATTAAAATTCTGTTAGTCAGGCCTAACAACATAATTATTATATTGGACTTTTTCCACCAGTTGTTAGTTCAGAACTAGAAATTTGCCATGTTACTCAGTGGAGTAACCATGGAATTGTTACAAGGGGTCTTTGATAACAGTGTTTATTTAGGAAGAGTGTCTTCAAGAATGTTTTCACCCACAAACCACACACATTTTAATAATAAATTCCTGACCTATAGCTACTCCCATACAAAATATACTTCTGCCAAGATATAGGCAGAATGTTTCCATTGTATCTACATAACTTACTACGTATAGCTAGACAGATAGCTACAAGTCAAATCAGCTCACACGGAACGGACTGACGGACGTAAAGCGTCGACGAACAATGTCGACCTCAACCTGATCAAACGAACAATTTAGTTATTATCTCTGATCATTAGAAGAACCAGCTAAACACATAATCATTAGAAAAACAAAACTTAGTGTGGGTGTGTCAGAACTGGGTGTGTCTATTCAGTCTAAACTATTCATGGTATTTACATCAGACATCAATATTACTATCACTGCAATGCAACATCAGATATTCAGTGTTTACCCCTCTGAGTAAAGAGGCTTTTAATATTGCATCCACAGCTACATACATACATGACATATGCATTCATGCATGGCTAATCTGGCATAGCTATATAGCTACATATTATATAGGAAGTGTCCACTACTCTGGTTAGCTGGAAGACTTGCCACTACTATTACATTGCTAATCAGCTAGATAGAGAGTAGAAAGAAATTTCATAAAGGTAATAGGACAAAATCAGCAATAAGCAGAAAAATCCACACAACTCCTAGATCCATTAATAGTCACAGACAATTTTCTCCTCCAAATTAGCTAGCTATGTGTGAATAAATCCATGAACCTGGCAACACTGAGTGAGTGCTCTCTACTCCCTTAAATATACAGTTTAGCCTCACACTGGAGTGAAAAAAAGCATGAGGGAGGGAGTTAATAATAATTTTTATGCTTCAGATCTTTTTTAAATGTACCACAAAGGAATTGAACTCCTTCTAGCTAATACTAACAGGATGGCTGGTTCTGTATTTGATACATCTTTGGATAGACTTAAATATACAGTCAATATCACAAACGTTGAAGAACCTATAAAGATGAGGCCATTTCGCGATCTAACATAATATTATTATTTAATTAGCAGCAAAATTAAATATTATTGTGTGACCGAATGATGTCATAATGATGCCGTAAGGATGAAAATTTGGAATTCCCCAAGTTTGGGGCTGGGCGATAAACTATGAATATCTAAGTCTACAGCCTGATAATGGAGCATGCATGCAGTGGTAGCATCTACTCTCTCGATCCATTGCAGTAGGATCAATCTTCTAACACATGGCATGTAAGTTGGCTAGCTTTGATTTGTCGGCCCCATATTATATGGACAGCCGGCTAGCTATCTAGCTAGTTAGCTGGCTATGTAATTCTAGATGAGGAGTCTCCTTTGTGGAGTCTCTAATGTGGCGGGTATTATCTAGCTAACTGACTAGGTATTTTTGTGGTTGGTCTGTAGCTTGTTTGGGTCTGTAATGAGCTGCATGTGGAGGTTGTCTTCAGTGGTGGTCTTTAATTAGGAATAATATCCTATGGCCAGTTATTTGTAATTAAGAGTTCTTATACACTTTACTTACTCAGCTGATAATAGGATTAGCCAACTAAATGGACTCGACCTCACCTAGTGTGATGGTAGTGGTGGTGGGGGTGGTGGTGGTAGTGGTGGTGGGTGTGATGATGGTGGTGATGATGGTGGTGGTGGTAGTGGTGGTGGGGGTGGTGGTGGTGGTGGGGGTGGTGGTGGTAGTGGTGGTGGTGGTGGTGGTGGTGGTGATGGTGATGATGGTGGTGGGGGTGATGGTGGTGGTGGGGGTGATGATGGTGGTGGTGGTGGTGGTACTGATCTGGGCTAGAGTCAACCTTGTATTAATTAGCTAGTGTCTATTCCATATTATTGGTGATGGAGACCTGTCTAGGGATGAGTAAATTATGCTATTTTTTTAACCTATTATGCTATGTTCTGATTCCTGAACTTTGACCTATTATGCTTATTAAAATGTGCCTATTATTCCTCAATTATATGCTGCAATAGACCATAATTATAATATATAATACTAATCAGCGGGAGTTGTATTGTAGTATAATGGAGGCTTCAACATACTTAGTCCTCTAAAGTATTTTGCTGTTTGTCATTAAATGAATTGTTGACAACTAGACAGAAGCTTGATCTCCTCAGAGGTTGTTGCAAGCTCTACCATGATGTACACTGTACAGCTAACTGTAGTTGTTTACTGTGCATGTGTCTCAGTGTCTGTCTGGAAAATGGATGACGTGGTTTATATACTAGGCTGTTAGTTATCCGGTCACATTTAATAAAACAAGATTAACAGCCTAGTAAGCCACATCCAGTTTCCAGCCTAATTAATTAAAACCCATTCAGTCTATGTGGTGCTAGACTGCAGCAACTGCAGGGAGGCACCCCCACCACCAGCGCACTTGGCGGTGCAGACAATAATGTTCGGGAGTCGTTGATTGGCTGAACAGGATACCTTGGTAAACACTAAAGTATCACACCATTGGCCAATAAAAAAAAAATAGCCTATTATGCTCAGTTATGCTCCAATGTAGCCTATTATGCTAAAAGAATTTGCAGCTTAATTTACTCATCCCTAGTAAACAGTCTATTAGACACTTCCCATTTATGGAGATGTACAATAAGTGGGTAGATTAGCCACAAAAGCACTCACAAGTGTATGACTACACATGTAGGCCTTATGGCAAGCCGTTTGTAACAAAAATCCTCCCTTAGGATCCCGGCTTCTAAGCTTAGGATCCCGGCTTCTAAGCTTAGGACCCCGGCTTCTAAGCTTAGGACCCCGGCTTCTAAGCCGTTCGTAACAAAAATCCTCGCTTAGAATCCCGGCTTCTAAGCCGTCCGTAACAAAAATCCTACGCCGTTTGTAACAAAAATCCTCGCTTAGAATCCCGGCTTCTAAGCTTAGGATCCGGGCTTCTAAGCTTAGGATCCGGGCTTCTAATAGTACCAATAAGATTGAATTCTAATAGTAAATTATAATTATTATTGTTTTATTATAATTATTATTGTTTTATTATAAATATTACCAGTTAGAGAGCACGTGAGCTAACCACGTGGCACGCTGTGCAGGCTATCTTTTAAGAAGCTGCTAAACTGACGTTCACTTGCTCTTTCTTCTTTTTTTTGAGTTAACTGCTAAGCTGGAAGACTGCAACTATGGCCGAAACTTCCAACTGCTTGGAGTTATTGTTAGAGATAGGTGGATCCAGGAGAGAAGTGAGTGTACCCAACAACAACATCTTACAAACGATTGAGGAGGTGTTGAAGAAATATAATCCTAAGGCCACCATCAATTTCAATGTTGATCATCCAAATACCGATGCTGATAAATATAGCTTACAGAGATGGTCCCTGAAGTGGAACGATTATATTGATGTCAGACAGGAATGTGAAATTAAGCATGGTGACAAGATTAAACTGACTTCACATTATAAGCCACCTGTAAGTATGCAAGGTTGAGGATGTAGTAAGGTATAAACTGCTAGCTTCCCATGGGGTAACTTTAGATACTACTGTCAACTCTGACTTAGTTGTCATATTATAATGCCTACTTATAGAGAGGTACTGTAGTGAGAAGGGTACCAGTAGCTATTACTATGTGAGACTTCAAAGACTGAAGCTATTTTGCAATTGCAATCGAGATTTGAGTTATCCCATTTCCAAAGTTATCTCAACATACCTTACTTGCAGGAAGCTTCATATAATACTGTACTCTCTTCCTAGCCCTAGCCCTAAGTTAGGAGTTCAATATAATATTATGTGGGAGAGTTTATACTGTAGGATACCTTAATGGCATTTAGGTAGTGCCTCTTAGTATAAGTCCCTGTGTACCTGATCAAAAATAGCTGAACCTATCTATACTGTATGCTGGTATTGTTATGTTAGGCCATAATGTTTATTATTGAGTCGCTGGATATTATTATCAAAAGGGTGTGATAAACCACACCCAGTCCTTATTAGAAAGCCACACTCATTGATATGGTCTTTAGTGACAAATGATGTGTCCTTGATATGAACTATGCATGCAAAATTGTGACCTGTATAGGAAAATCGGGCAGAATGTCAAGTTAATTATTGTTCATTAAAAACTTAGAAAATTGTCGTCAAAGTCATTGCTAGGGCGGGTCTGCAGCTTCTCTGTTTATTGTATAATTTTGTATTGTACCTGGCTATCAGCAGCAGCTCCCGAGGCGCCTACTATCCAGTCTCGCCCTTCTCTCTGCCCGTAGTTGAAGGAGATAGCAAACTTCTCTGCTTCTGACCTCTCTCAAGCGACAAGAGAGGAAAAGAGACTACAAGTTCCGTGAAGATCTTCAGCTGGCGTTTACCACCACTAGTACGTGGGCTAAAAGCATGCATAGCAACTGTCTGGACTAAGCCTGCAGCCAGCATGACCTCTCTCACTTCTGAGGCTTATAGTTCTTCTTCTACTGAGCGCCTGGGCTTCAAACTTTGCCAGAGGTTAGATAAAAGAGTATAGTTAATTAAGTTTTATGCCAAAAAATCATTTTTCAATAAAAATGAACATTGATGACAAAAATGCTACGTAGCTAATTATTATGTGCGCCCGTTCTGCCCGATTTTCCTATATCCGGTCACAATTGAAACTCAAAATGATGGGTATACGTAAATCCTAGTCTCAAAAGTAATATTATTTCTGTGCATTTTCAGGTTGGTACCAGTAGTTGCATAAATAGAGCACTTTCTATTTGTTCAAAGGTTGGAAAACCCACTCAACAACATGCTGAGCAGTTATCTAAACTATTTCCTGCTTCTTCATCTAACCCTTCTACATCTAGTGCTTTTAACCCTACAGCACAGAGTATGAACTTTGACCAGAAATTAAAGAAAAAGGGGAGTATTCGTATAAAACCTTTTAAGTTATATATTGTTGTGGGTGACAAAGTTTTTACGTCTGTTCCAAAAGGTGGCATTAGGAGGAAGCTAAACCAAAACAACCTTATTGCAAAAATAGAGTTCCGACGCACAATGTCTAGTGAAAAGGTTAAGAATTTAATAACCGAAGCATTTCCACATTTAAACCTAACAAACCCAGTATTCATGAAAGCCCAAAACAATGACATGGTGAGAATGGAGTTTGATGGGTTTCCCAATGGATATGAAGTACAGAGCTGTGCATCCAAGGAAAGCCTCTACATTGTTGAGACTGCTTCAAAGGTAGTATGAAGGAGGGAGGTTTTAGTTGAAGTGTCAGTACTCAATATCAGTACAATAGAACCTCACTAACTTGAATAGCCCTGTACTAAGGATTACAATTTTTGTTTAAGTTAGTGAATTTTTATTTAAGTTAGTGAAGAATCAACTATGTACATGGCTATATATTTTTTACCAATGTACTTAAAAGCCATTTTCTAAGCTGAATAGCTACAGTATTTAGCTACAGTATTTAGCTACAGTCACATGTTAAGGTACATGTGGTTAAAGCATGCATAGGTGCTAATGGTTTTACACCTTTTGTTGTAGGTGTGGCTGCTTTATCATTGTACATGTACATTGCTCTTATAGAGAGTTTGAACCTTGACCCCTTGCATGCCACTGTTCAACTTGGAGAGGGGTTTAACTTAGTGAAGTTTAAGTTAGCAAGGTTTCACTATACTAATTTTAATTTTATTTTTAGCCTTCTGTATCTAGCATGGACTTGTCTACCATGGACTTGTCTACCAAGGACAGTGATGATGATTTTTTAGATGAACCAGCCCTAATAAAAAGAGTAGATGGAATTGTTGCAAAACAGGTATTAATAAAATGGATTAGGACTAGGTAGCTAGCCTCTGTGCATCCAGATTCTAATTATGTGGTGGCAGAAAGGAGACAGTGTTTGTGCATGTACCAAAAATTACCTCAAATCTGGTAATTTACCACACTTTCTTCATTCACTCCAGTGATTGCCTGAGCTGCCACTGTATTTAGAGTACCAGACTTTCTATCATAGAGACCGAGGCAAATGTGAAAAAAGTATATAAATACATGCTAAACAGTTAGTTCATGTGCAAACGGAGGATCCAAGGCTTTCCTTTCTGCCCCCTCATAATTAGAGCCTGGGTGCAAGGCTAGGAATTGGGTAATCCCTTGTAGAAGTTCTATGTACTTCCCATAACCCAGTGATTTTTGTATACATAAATTATACCCTTTCATCTTAACTTTGGATTCCTAAACTCAGCCCAGGTTGGGGGGAAATATTGCCTCATGGAGCTATTGTTGGTCTTCTGTATATTTTAGCCTATTGCTTCTAGCAAAGAAGTGTGTAAGAATGATAATTCTTTGGAAGAATCTACCAGTGAAATATTGAAAAGAGCAGATGAAATTCTTGCTAAATTAAAGGTATGGTGAAGGAGAAGATGCAGAAGTGGCTGTTTTAGTCTACTGGCATTGGATTTAACATGCTTACCTTACCTATTATCCATAAATAACTGGCAAACTTTATCTAGGCTAATTTCCTCCATAATGTAGTTCTGTAGTGTATTGGAGGTAGCTAATTCCATGAAGTGTAATAGAAAAGCTTCAGCATAGTATAAGTGCAGTGCCAAGATCATGTGTTCATCAATAATGTAAAAGAGTAAGTGTCATCTTGCTTGGCTCTGCATTTAATTGCAGTGTACAATAATTATGGGATATTTTAACTGTGGCAAAATGATCTGAACATAGCCAGTAAAATTTTGCACACTGAAAGTGCTACCTCTTCCTCCAGACCCCTACTGATACTGATGTCATTACTCTGTCTGATTCAAGTGATACAGAGCTAGAATTTTTGGAGGTAAAGATGGAATCTTCTAAAGTAAGCCATTGGTGATATTAACCAGGAAATGCTGTGTATTATGGGTAAGCAAAGACCCTTATGTGAGAGCATCATTGATGACCTTTGAACTTTGGGTACATGTTGCCTCTGGATGTAAGCCACAGACTCCTGAATCTGGATCTATATGTATAGCAAATTTTCATTGACAGTATTAGTATGGGCACACTGCTTGACAGTTATATCCTGGTTGTTATGCCTATTACTGAGACTATGCAAACATACAGGTATATTCTTGTAACTCATTGTAGGTAAAAGAACTAGAAAAATGGCCAGTGGTGATAGAAAAAGGTATTGTGTATAATTGTAGAGGTAAAGTCTTGCATGTGTGTACCTTGATGTTGGGACTATATATGGAGGAATCTTCTCCATACCACACTGGTAACCATGAATCAGATTTTGCTACTGCAAGACAGCTCTTGTATAATAATATTATAATTATGGTCTCGGTTATAGTCATGGTTACAGTTGTGGTTTACCAAATTAGACCTTTAAGTGAACAAGTAAAGTTTGAATGATAATAATAATAATAATAATAATAATAATAATAATAATAATAATAATAATAATAATAATAATAATAATAATAATAATAATAATTTCCCCCATCCAGCTGGTAAGAAGAGAGGGGACTTCATTAATAATGGTTCATTTTTTGTTGGTGAGAAATTGCAAGTCAATCGACCTACCATTTATAAAGATGTCATGAATTTGTACTCCAACAACTCAAACCTAATTAATCAATTTCCGATTGAAATTGAATTCATGAATGAAGGTGGCATTGATGCAGGTGGTTTGTGCAGGGATTTTTTTTCTGCTTTTTGGGAACAAGCTTATGAGAAGAAATTTGATGGATCAGCCCTTTTGGTACCCCTTGCTCATGCAGACATTTCATCAGACATGAATGATTTTGAAATCTTGGCAAAGATTTTGTCTCATGGCTTTCTGGTGTGTGGATTTATTCCAACTCGTATTGCTTTCCCAGTTCTTTGCTACGCTCTTCTAGGGGCATCAGTGAACATACCACAAAATCTTATTGTGCAGTCATTTTGTGACTTTTTGACTACAGTGGACCAAGAGTGTATCTCTAAAGCATTGGTAGAGAAAAACTTTCAAGAGGAGTTGCAAACAGATGTTTTAAATGTGGTATCAAGATACGGATGTAGGGATATTCCTACCCCTAATAACTTGTGTAAAATCTTGATGAGCGTAGCAAACTATGAGTTTAGGAATAAACCCTTTGTAGCATTGACCACAATGAATGCTGGAATTCCAGATAGTCACAAAGTTTATTGGGAAAGTACAAGTGTACATGATTTGTACTCTCTTTGGTCATCACTCAGTGCTAGTCCCCAAAAAGTGTTGGAGAAGATACAGGAGCCAATGTTTAAAAATCCAAGTGAAGAACGTATTTTCAATTATCTCATTCAATATGTGGGTGGGATGAAAATTGAAGAGGCCCAGAAGTTTTTACGATTTGTAACTGGCAGCACTGTGTTAAGGGAAGAAGATATCAGCATTAGCTTTAATGCTCTTACAGGTATTGCTCGACGTCCCATTGCGCACACTTGTGGTCATGTTCTTGAGTTATCTTCCACCTATTCTACCTATGTTGAGTTTGTTAAAGAATTTTCTGCTGTATTGAGCAGCAAATACTGTTGGCCCATTGATAGTGCATAGTAACTATACAAACTAATCATGACATGTTAGCTGCTTTATTATTAAATTGCTGATTTTTCTTTAATAAAACAAGTTGATATCACTATAAGGTAGTACTGGGTATTATAATTCTAGTTGTCACAAAACTAAATCTAGGGTCTCAGTTAAAGCCTACTAAAAGTTAATACAGTTGACCAAAGAAAGGAATTCATGCAGTTTTCTCATGAATACTAAGTATTGTTGAATGCACTTTTCTGAAGATAACATATTAAAGGTTTTGGCCACTAAAATTATGGAAGTGATGCAATGATTATGATCTTAATAGTTTATTTAACAGGAAAATGGTCAATATTACTGTATTTTCAACAAGATTGATTATGACAACTCCCCATATATATTGGGGTAACTTCTAACTTTATTGTAGATGAATGTAAGAGATGCTTCATACAAATCAATCCCATAACAGTCACTTGAAGCATCTGGGTTAATTGAGCTTTTAAGCTCTTCTCGATGATCATCCATTAGCTGAAATTCAATTTCTGGTGTCTCCACTCCCTCGTTATCCTCCAGGACCAGACTGTCTTCTTCCACGCCATATGAATTGTCAACATTCTCAAAAAAGTCTAGTGAAATTAATCCAGATCTCTGAAGTTGGAGTGAAGATTCCACAAATATCTGATTGGGTGATTTATGGTTAGCTGTCCGAATACAATGGTTGTTCCACCCTTCAGCAAATCCTTCCAGTGTTTTATTTATTCGCAAGAGATAAACATAATGTAGAGCATACAAATGTATCTCATTCATTGGGTCTAAACAGTTCCTGTCTTCAAGATAATAGAAAAGTCTATAATAAAGCAGTGTAGCACATCGATGCACATCCCTCCAGAGTCTCTCGATACGCTGATTGTGTGTGGAACGGCCAGTTATAATACTATTACGATTCATACCCCTGTGTTCCAACATATGCTGAGCAACTAGTATGTTCTCTCTCCCTTGGTCAGATCTCACCCTAGAAGGTAGACCATACTGTCTCGTTGCTTTGAGAAACAATTCATAAACAGTAGTAGCTTTGTTGTTGTTGGAACACCGTAAATATGTTATTAATCGACTGTACCCATCAATAGAGGCATGTGTGATAAATCTCCATCTTACCAACTTGTGGTGCCCATCTATTTTAATATACAACAACTTAGCTTATATTTGTGGACCAAAGTTTGGGGGTGGGCAGTGCTTCATTTAGGGAGGGAGGGGGGGGGGGGAATTTGCCCCCTAGAACCCTCTGAATCATTACAATAAGAAATTTAAACTATAATAATATAAATCAAACAGCTATTCTTCTACCCTTTCTATTTCATGTGTCAACTATCATTTCTAAGTTATTGTCTATTAGTTTGTCTTTATATAGGAAAAGAGCTTTCAGAAAATATATATTTTTTTGCATCTGGTGTCAAGTAATAGTTGAAAGCAGTAGCGTCGTGAGAGGGGTGCAAATGGGTTCATTTGCACCCAGAACAACTTAATTTTTACCCATAACACTTACTTGCATCCCTGCAGAGTAGCTCAGTCTTTAGCTACCAGCTAAAAAGCATTATTTAATTCTAGGTCATAGAACTGTGGCTACACACTAGAACTTGCGGCTGCTGCAGCACAGCAGTCATTATGATCACACAAACAAAGGTTCAAAGTTCACTGAGGTAATAAGTATATTATAATTATTATTATAGAGATTAAGAATAAGTATTATGCATGCAACTATAGCTTGCACCCAGTATTCAAAGTGGCTAGAGACGCCACTGGTTGAAAGTAGTCAAAAATAGTACATGAAGGTTTGCAGGCTTCCTTTGACTAGGTTGTTAGAAAGTAAACAATCAGAAAACTCTTTAAATGAGCAAAATTTTGAGAAAAAAATCAACTTTCTAGGACAAAGTAGAGGATAATTATGAGCAGATATAAGGGGGGAAAATGAATATGCATACTTTCTAAAAGTGGAGACAGAGTGAAATTTCTTCCTTTTCTTGAAAGTAGTTTCTAAATCTACATCAGACTGAGACTCATCTTCACAACTCTGAGGTACTAGCATTGTTATGCACCTTTATAGGAAATCCCAAGACGCAAGTCTCAATAAACTGATCACCCCCTCCCCCACCCCCAAATTTTTTTCAGTTTGCCTTGCCCCTTTAAATTTTTTTTCTAAATGAAGCCCTGCCACAGTGGGCATTAATAAAGGATACTTAACATACCTATATGCCATAGAGAATTTGGTCCTGGAACATTATATGATCTTCTAGCAATTGGTCCAGTGGTAGCTCTGAGAGCAGTATTTATAGGATCAGTTTCCCTAATGGCAGTTCTTAACCTTTCACGAGTAACTTTGTAACCCAGAGCTCGGAGTCGTCCACGGACCATTATTTCTCCCATTTCAGGAAATTCTGCTCTCATTTCTTGTAGCAGCACCATTAACTCTTCATCTTCAATATCTCGTCCCTCTTGAAGCATTCCATATTCAAGCCTTCGTCTATAAATTGTCATTCGACTCACTCCCAACATGGAAGCTATATCTGTCCATGAAAATGACAAAGATTCCAAATATTCCAACTGATCAGCATTGACATCAAATCGAGGTCTTCCCCTAGCTCCAGTTGGGATAACACCTGACTGGTAACGTGGTGACAACTGCACCCTATCCAAATGAATCCCTAAATTGGAATAGACTTCACTCAAGCATTCCACAAGTTCATTCAATGATGATTCATAGTGCTGCTCCACAGAAAATCCTGTGCCAATTGAAACATTAACATAAAGAATGTCCCTGATCCTTGCAATTCCTGATATTATCAGCTGCAAGCGTTCTAAATAGTATTCAGTATGCTGCTGATCTAATCCAACTCTATCAAGCTCCCTTAAAAATGCGGCAACCCTGTCAAAAAATTCCTCCCAACCCCATACACCAACTCTAGCAACACTCGCCATTAGAACATGAGACTAAATGAGGGGGCGGTTCCGGGTGCGGGCGGGGCATAATGGCAAGTAATAGCAAGCGCTGAAACCAGCTTCCAGGATCCTAAGCTTAGAAGCCGGGATTCTAAGCGAGGATTTTTGTTACGAACGGCGTAGGATTTTTGTTACGGACGGCTTAGAAGCCGGGATTCTAAGCGAGGATTTTTGTTACGAACGGCTTAGAAGCCGGGATCCTAAGCTTAGAAGCCGGGGTCCTAAGCTTAGAAGCCGGGATTCTAAGCGAGGATTTTTGTTACGAACGGCTTGCCATAATCCCGCCCCAAAAATTGGGGAATTACAAATATTTATCATTATGACATCATTGTGACATCATTCGGTCTAATAATAGTAGTCAAAGTTAAACGTTTTGTGATAACATTTATTTACTCCAAAAAGGCAATGGTAGCAAATAACAATTATCTTTTGAATAGAAGTCCACAAGTCTATCTAGAGATGTATCAAACTTAGCTAGATCCTCCAGAGCAGCAGGTGTTAGGAGTTCAATTCCTTTGTGGTATATATATTTAAACATAAAAAAGTTATTAACTCCCTCCCTCACGCTTTTTTCATTCCAGTGTGAGGCTAAACTGTATATCTAAGGGAGTAAAGGGCACTCACTCAGTGTTGCCAGGTTCATGGATTTATCCACTTACAATCTGGAGGAGAAAATTGTCTGTGGATGGATCAAGGAGTTCTGTGGATTTTTCTGCTTATTGCTGATTTTGCTACTCTGTGGATTATACAGACAGCAACCTGGCAACACTGCTCACTCCTGGTTCCACAACTCTAAGCAGTTCAATCTGTGGGCTGATTCTAAACATAAAGAGCTTATGAAAACAATTCCTACGCGTAGGTATATAGCTATGCCAGATTAGCCATGCATGAATACACATGTCATGTGTGTATGTAGCTATGGATGCAATATTAATAATGTTATTGTAGCCTCTCTACTCAGAGGAGTAATATTCAGTAAACACTGAATATCTGATATTGCATTGCAGTGATAGTTAATGAAGTGAATGCCATGAATATGATAAGTTTAGACACATTCATAATAATAATGAATAGACACACCCAGTTCTGACACACCCACACTAAGTTTTGTTTTTCTATGTGTTTAGCTGGTTCTTTAATAGCTAAATCCTTAATTTGATCAGGTTGAGGTCGACATTGCAGATCGGCGACGCTTCACGTCCGTCCGTCCGTCCGCCGTCCGTCCGCCGTCCGTCAGTCCGTCCCGTGTGAGCTGATTTGACTTGTAGCTATCTGTCTAGCTACAATAGTACGTAGTAAGTTATGTAGCTACAATGGAAACATTCTGCCTATATCTTGGCAGAAGTAGTAGCTATAGGTCAGTTAAAATGTGTGTGGTTTGTGGGTGAAAAGATTCTTGAAGACACTCTTCCTAAATAAACACTGTTATCAAAGACCCCTTGTAACAATTCCATGGTTACTCCACTGAGTAACATGGCAGGAAATTTCTAGTTCTGAACTAACAACTGGTGGAAAAGGTCCAATATAATATGTTGTTAGGCCTAACTAACAGAATTTTAATTATCATGACCTCTGTCCTTGATCTTGTCAGTGACTTTGGTAGTTGATATTATTCTTCATGAATAATACTATTTTTGGTGTATTATAATTCTGGAAATATTAATATTGGTATTCTTATTAATGGAGACAGTATAGTATCATTAATTAGATTAATCAATAATAATATAATTATAGTTAAAATTAAATATTTGACTTCCAGAATTACACTATTAAACTTTGTCCATATTAATTATGTATAAGGTAATGGTATGTGTAGTACTAGTTAAACTTTCCACATAAGGACACATGCTGTTAGTTATAGTAGTTGAGTATGGCATTTCACACCCACTCTAAACAAACTGAGTTCATTCTGAGGGTATACTTAAAGATACAATGGACGTACCTACAACTATAACCTTCTTCTATCAAGACTCTTCGAACTGGTGCAGTGTTTTTAAAACTTTGACTTCTTATTATGATCAAGTGTAAGCCATTACATTTCTGTATATCTAAACCATTATCAAAAATAACATTCCTTACAGGCCATTCAGTACTGCTGCAGCTAGGAACAAAGTCTACAATCACATAGTTAACAGCTTTTCAGAATAGACTTCAGGGACATATACCTACAGCACTCACTAACCTGGCCTACCATCCTCCTTTAAAGCATGCAGAGTGCAGTTATACAGTTTGACCTCTTTTACATGCTGTATTGTTGTTTCATATGAGCTAGTTTTGGTGTTACAAGTAGTCCATGCAAGCCTATAGCAAGCAATTTATTAAGTAATGGAGGTGTTCCTGGATCATAGTTGTATGTAGATAGGTTTTGACTTGCTGTAGTGCACTAAATCTCATCAAAGAAGTATGACACAAAACAGCATCTTTTGATTCATCATAGTGTAAGAAAGGCCATTTTGCAAACCAACTTGGTCCTTTCTACTGTTTCTAAATGACTTCTTTGGAAAGATAGTGTGTGGTGAGGTTTAGTGGGAATAACCACACTCTCCAAACTGTCTATATAGCAGTGGAAGCCATCCAGCCTGTACAGTACAGCATGGACTATAGAGTCTGCATGCATGAACCAGTTGATTAAAATCTAGCTTAAAGTTGACACCTGACCGACCTGACTCTTTGTTATGGCCATGCCAAGAGTTGGAAACACTAGAAATAAGCAAGTTATTCATGTAGAACGGATCTAAATGTGGTACTGTTCCAGAGGTTTCAGGACAGTTGACAACTATAACAAAATCGAGTAGCTACGTTGTAATTATGCATCTGCATGCTATGCTCATGTTGATACAAGCTAGGCTACGAAAGTGGATTCAGGTTTTGGAGAGGAAAATTTGGAAGCCACACCCCTTTTGTGGCTATACCAACTTACTTTGAGTATAGCGAGAGGATAATAATAACTGCATGGGTATGAATCCGAATGAGGAATAAAGTGATGACTGAATGAGAGTTATGGGCTAGTGGGTGGTAAAATGATAGCTGAAATCAATGATGTATAAATGCAATCACACAGACCTATGCTTAGCACAACATTACAATTTAAATAATTATTATGAGCGATGTAGCAATTTTACCACAAGTAATAATGAATCCTGTTCAGGTCTACCACAGCCCCCTTTCTTTAAGCTGTCTGCTCTTAGGAGGGTGGGTGACAGTTCAAATGCTGTGGTTATGGAGGAGTCTGAAACAGTCCCTGAGACTCTGATCATCTGGGGTACCTGGCTGCAGGTAGATATATACCTCAGGGAAGGTCATCTGTCCAGTCTTCAGAGTCTACATCAGGAGCTGAATTGGATGAACACAGGTGGATGTGATCTACAACGTAGCTATAGCACACTAGACTCCAGTAAATAATGCTGGCATAATTAGGGAGCCTCAACCATTATGCTGGGCATAATTGGAGCATAATAAGGAGCCTCAACCATTATTGGTTGGCATAGTTTGGAATTGATCATAGTACATGGCCTAAGCGCATGTTGTAGCTAGTTAGCTGAATTAGTCCTAATAAAGTTTTCCTGCTCTAGTACTTCTAATCCTGAGATTGAGAGTAGTAGCTAGCAGCAGTGTATCATAGAGTGAGAGCTCTTTAGTTCAACAAGAAAAATAGGACTGCTTCATTGATTGATAAGTAGATTAAGAGCCCCTACTAAGTCTGATTGTGTCGAAAAGGAAGATACTGACTCTATTTGTTATAAAGAAAAGTAGGGGCATAATGGGTAGAACTTAGGGCATAATAGGGTTAAATTTTGAGCCTCCAAAGCATAATGGGCAAAAATTTGAGCATAATATTATTTTACTGGACTCCCCATTCGATGATGACCTCATAGCAATAGTGCATCCTTCTAGCTCAATGTTCAGGGCCACTTGAACCAGGATTGTTCAGTGTGTACTTCTAGTGTAGGTGTTCAATGCCCGAAGCCATTGCTGGGATGTCACCGGTTTCTCCTTGGGGTCGAAAACACTGTGAACTGACGGCCGTACAGATATTGGTGGAAATGTTTTACTCCAAAAATGACAGCGGGTGCTTCTCTTTCTAGCTGAAAGTACTGTTTCTCTGCCAGTGCCAGTGAGCGGGATGTAAAGGCGATTGTACATGTCTTTGTCGGTGAATGCATGAGTTGAAAAAGACATCTCTGAACTAACTGTGGCCGTAGACTTTGAGTTTCCTGTCGATCAATGTCATGGAGTCGGATTCTTTGAGTGACGATGTTATAAGTTGAAAGGTCTTTAGCTTCATGGTAGAATCATCACTGTCAATGCTATTCACGGTGAAGTAGAGTTTAGCTCGCTGGGTAGCAGCTATACGACTTCCAGGCCTCCTCCTTCGTATGGGAGGGATAGAGCTGTCCATACAGTGCCATGATCCTCGTTGCCACTATGTCGATCACACAGAACTACACAGCTATAACTTAGCACTACTCGGCTACAGCTACGTACCCATCAATGCACTTGAGTGATGCAGGAAATAGTATTTTCCCACAGATAACAATCAATCTTGTTCAGGTCTATATACCACACTAAATAACAATAGTATAACTACTGCAGAATCTATAATATTATTGATCTTTACTAATCTATCAACAATGTAGTTATTAATAATAATCATTTTTCAAAAATTGAACAGTATGTCTGTGATTAGAAGACTGTGCTATATTTTGGGAGTGAAGTAAAGCTTATTTTTATGAGTAGCCACCAACTATCTAGCTCAGGAGTAGTTGTAGATGAGAGGCCACCCCTTACTATTAACTGTCTGGAAGGTATGATAGAACCTATAGTTATAATATCCCCCACAGATAATAATCTGCCCCTGGACTCTAGCTAGTAGTCAAGAGTAAAAAGGGAGGCTCTTGAGCTTAGTTGAACCCTCTGTAGTAGATCTGTCTCTAAGCTATATGTAGTTCATAAGCAATAAGTAATGCTGTATTAGAATAGAGTTAAGTGAGAAATAGTAGAACTATAGTCAATACAGAAGTCTGTATTATTTGCCAGACAGATCTATAACATTAAATCTTGGATTCACTCCCTGATATTTCAGGACAATGAAATACAATAAAGTATTATATGAGAGGTGGTTGAGGTTACTTTTTTTTGAGGGGGAGGTGAAGTGTGGCCACAAAGTGTAGAGAAACCAAGAACAGTTTGTATGCACTAGTAACTGAATATTTTTAATCAGGTAGTAGTTATTACATTACTATAACTAGATTTTATCTGAGTGAATGTGTAATAGCTACTATTAAGAAAAATGGATGCTGAGCCTGAAGTAGTGATTCAGAAGTTGTCTTTTTATAAATTACAGGCATGATTTAGCTCAGCCTTGTATGAGATGACCTTTATAGTCATTCAGCAAAAGATCCTGGATATTTCAATTCAACAACAATGATGATAGTTTTTTACAAAGACTTGTGAAGCTGTGCACATTCTAACATGTTCATTGCAATAAAAAATTTTTTTGGTATACATGTGTGTGGGGGTGGGGGGAGGGGCTCTAACCCCTCTAACCCCGCCCTCAGCCTCCTATGTATGTAGCTATAATTATAATAATAATGATATCATAATTAACTTTATAGAGGGTGTGTTATGAGGTCAGGAGTGAAGCTATGTCAAAACTAACACTGTGATCATTCATATCTTAATTTCAACCCCCCACCCTGTGCTGGGCATCATTACATAATACAGATTTAGACAACTAAGTCTAAAGAAAAGTATGTCCTGAGATGATAATAGTGAAATCTATAAGAAGGTGTCACTACATGACTATCAGTGGTAATTTTTTCCCTTAAGATTATGAACAATTTATTACTGTAGGCTATGACTCGTAAATCCCGTTTTTCGTTCTCACATCCTTATGACATTCGCTGCTACATGCGTAGGCTGACTCAATGGGAGATGAGACGTTCTCTCATCACTAGCCGGGAGTATGAGAAGGACACATTCCTCCCTCTAAGTGGACTTGCGTTAGTAATTACACTTGTTGTAATATACTTCTGGGGGAAAAGGAAACAGCCACATTTAACCCATAGCCGAACAGCAAAGTTTTCTAACAAGTCATCTCTCCTTCGTCTCAATAAGCTGGATTTGATTAATAGACATTTTCCAACCTGCTTCAAGGGGAGAAAGAAATTGTCTCACATCACACATTGCCAAAGAGTAAAGTTCCATAGGAAAAGGTCTACTTCCAGAAATAAAGGCAAATATGTTGTAAAGTATTCTATTCACCATCTGCTTCTGTTTGAGATAACCATTTCCGAAAGTACTTTAGTCTGGACTCAAAGATTATACTTTATGTCTAAGGCTCGTCGTTTTGATAGATATCACATAGCAAATCTATCTCAGTTCCTGCTGTTACTATCAGGAGATGTGGAATCAAACCCAGGACCTTACACTGGTAAATACTATATACGTATGTACAGCATAGCATAGCTAACAGGAAGAAATTTCAGGAGTGTTCTGGTCATGACAATTATTTTCAGCATAGTATTATGTGTTTTGTTAGTGTTTTTTCTTCTACTATGAATTTCAATAATTACCTCTGTGATGTAATAACATTGCTAATATTATATCCACTTCAATATAATATAATATAATATAATATAATATAATATAGATGGTGATGTGAAAGAAGTGTTACAGACTATTTGTGCAAAAACACTGAGTAAGTTGTAGTTTGAGTCAGACACTAGATGCATACACTATCAATACTATGACATTTTAGGTGAGTATGACTGGGATGAAGTAGTGTCTGCTCTTGAACCACTTGAGTCAAGATGGAGAGATATAGGTCGTAAATTAGGGATGCTACCTAGTACAATAGACTCTATCTCTGCAGACCACTCTCAATGTGGCCCTTGTCTGAGTGAAGTCATAAAACATTGGCTTAAGCTAAACTATGATGCAAGCAAGTTTGGTCAACCAAGCTGGAGGAAACTGGCAGAAGCTGTTTCTGGCTTAGATATGAGGCTATTTTACAGTCTAGCCAACGATCACAAAACAGGGGGTGAAGAATCTTTAAGCACCAAGAATGAACAAGCTTGCCTTAGTGGTGAAATGAAATTGTCTGTCCAGAAACCATTACTCAAAGATAATGCAGAAGGTGAGTTTAACTTTTTCTTTTTGAGGTAGGTCAAATGTGCATGGGAACAGTTTTGGCAACACAATAGGTCATATTTTATACTATATTTGTCTCAGTATGTAAAGACAGACACTACAAAGCTTGGTCTTACATTTAAGAACCTACACCACTTCCACTAATACAGTTGCTTATCCTCTAAAGTCATGAAAGATAACCAGCTACATTATTTCCATCATGGCTTTGCTTAGAGAAATTTGTTTTAGTGGTTGCTAGTTCCCACTAGCTACAAGCACCACTTACTCACTGTTTATATATATTTTGTGGCATAGACTTGATGCTAGACTTGACTAGTTACAGCCTCTATACTGGGTAGATTATGGTGTATAACTAGCTACTTATCATAGGTACCAACATTTTCATGGGGACACTCCAACCACACCCACTAATCACATTTATAAAGATTGTGTCATCATTAAGGAATCCACAAAATATTAATATACTAGTTAGGTTTGACAGCTTTTTGGAAGTAGCTTTCTTGCATTCTGTGAGCAATTCCTCAGTAAAGGTTGACTCATAGTAGCATGCTGTAAGCAGTTTAACTTCATTGTCTGCACTTCTTAAGATCCTAACAGTTGATTTTTCAGCCTTTGAACCATGAACCACAATGTACTTTGGCCTATTGGGTGCAAATGAATACCTCTTTTGGGACTTGGGGACAGAGCTCCCAGTTAGGAGATTATCCCCAAAGTTTGTGGACAGTTGGCACCTAACTATGACTTATGTATGTATTATTATTTTTATTAATATCTAGCTAACATCCTTGAGACATGAGAAAATGAATGACAGAAAAGACTGTCTGACTGACTGACTGACTGAATGAATGACTATAATTATATGAGTAAAAGTGCACAAGCTAAAAAAATAAAGAATAATTACACTAATTATATCCTGTTCCTGTTCATAGTTCACCACACTATAGCCCTGTCTCACCTTATACATCAATGTATCTATGCATTATGATAGGTGGATCTAGGATTATAATGGCAGATCCTGAGCCAACATTGCCACTAACTGTACATGTGAGGAGATACTGAAATATCACCAAAATAATATAATGGTCTTAAAGCCATTCAAATAGCAGTAGTGTAGGAAGGTTAGCCATTGGACTAGACAGCATGCAATTCAAGCCTATTTTTAAGTGGAGTGAAGAGAGGCCATACTCTCATAGCCAATATGGTGAAACTTGCCACTTGCATCCATCTGACCACCATGGCAGCAGCCCCTCCCTCATTGCAAACAGCCCCAGTGTCACAAAATTTTGGTCACCTGTCAGATTTGTCACCTTGGGTCACCTCCTTGTAAGAATGGTCACTCTATAACAATAATTATCCAGGAGATGCATTTTGGCAAGCTTGGCTGGACAATAATATCAAGGCATTGTGTCAAGAATGGAGAGCTATTGTGCCATCTTAATTCAACTACTTGAAGGACGGTTCTTAACTAGAAGATTTCTCAAAGTCAGAGAGAGGGTCTCTAGCAAAATAGCCAAGTTCTTCTTCATCAAAGAAGCTAAGCTGTTTTACAAGAGTAGATCTGCTTATCAATCTATAGAGAGCCACTAAGAATGACACCTAACTGAGTAGGAACTACAGTGACCACTTGCCTAATTCGGACTGTGGACACTAAAGGACGGCCCCAGCTATCTTAACACACTGGCCACATCTAGCTAGCCAGACAATCTTTTTCTTGTCGATATGAATGAATTGTAGTTTGCATTGTGTTGCCAGATTCATAGAATCTGTGGATTTTGGAGCAGAAAAAATAATGTCTGTAGATAGATCAAGGCCAAACGTGGAATTTTAAGCTTATTTTATATATGAAATTTCTTTCAAAAGAGTGTCCCTTTATCTCATGCACATAGCTAATATTCAATCAAACATAATAATGGTTTTCAGTTTCATTAAGTTTGGATTAGAAAATGGTGAAATTTTGGTTTCAGCAACATTCCCCTCCTGCCACCCCTCCCTTGCAGTGGCCTTTAGGCACACGTGTAATCATCAAGTCCTTGTTTACTCTGTGGATTTTTTTAGACAGTAACCTGGTGGCAACACTGTACAGTAGCATCAATATCAAACTGCAGACCCCAAAGTGATAGATACAGCCTGGTTCTGCCCTGATCTGTGGATTTCACAGAAGCCATTTTTGCCATCTTTTCTCGGGAAGTGTGACACTACCTTAGAGACTGGTCTGGTCAGTGTGACACTACTCTAGAGATGGCCTGGTCAGAGCATACTACCAACAACCTCTGGCAAAGTCATTGTAGGGGTTGTCTGAGAAGAAGAATGTGCATCAATTCTTTCAATATAGCCATGACTAAAGAGTTTCTGGTTAAAAAGGTGACGAAAAAAGCAGCTGAAGATCAACAAAGGGCTATCCTCTGCTTTGGAGAATGCAAAGCAGAATGAGAATGAGATAGACACGTCACTTTTTTGCTGTTGAATAGAGTTAATTCTTTCTATATTACTGGGCAACTCTGTGATCTACCTGAAAGAGAAAACTGGTTATAATTCTATAAAACTTAGCGGGTTGATGAAACCTCCATAATGTGACTGATTTGGACAGTGGTCGTTCATTATAGGCAGGCCCTGCATCCAAAGTCAGTTCATGGGTAGTCAGATTAGACAGTTATGACATAAGCACTCCACTTGGTTTATAAGAGCAGTCAACCAAAACCCACAACCTGTGCCACAGAGAGTCTTAGGAAAAATTAGAGTGTAGAGTGTTTTAAAATCTGATTCTATGAACCTAACTATTACAATTGTACATGCAACACATCAAGGCTACAGGACTCATTGGTATTTTAATTAAATTCATAGTGAGTGTGGTCATAATTAATTGGAGGGCAAGGTTTGTCCCTGATTTTGAAAACTTGGAAGGTATGCATAAGTACTATAGTAGCAATGGCAGAGTATAATTGTGTTCCATGTCATTTGAATGTTATTTTATTACCAGTTAAAATAATAATATGTGTAATTTCAATATTATATCTAGCTCCTCCCCTGAGTGTGGAAAATGTGGCAACTATCCTAGAGCAATTCTCATTGAATGAAGTTTGTGAAATGCTGTACATCCCTAATGCTAAGCTAGATGCTATTAAATCTGAATTCTCAACTGACAATAAACGTCTAAGAGCATTGATACAGTATTGGCTTCTTAAAGATATCCGTGCTTCATGGAGGAGGCTTATAATACAACTAGACAATATGTCTCTTACCAAGACAGCAGCAGCAGCAGCAGCTGACTCTATAAGGAACTATGCAGAAATGCTGACAGGTCAGTAATGATGGTAATGATACTCAGAACAGACTATGTGTGTAGGCTATTCTATAGTCCTCAGAATAGTCTAAATGTAGCAATAATAATAATTATTGTGAACTGTACCAGGTGTGTAGAGTTTGCCTTAGAGGAAGGGGGCTATGTTGTACAAGGTTTTTTATATGTGATGAGTATGATAATATGGGTGAGGTAGTATAGTACTGTTCCTCATTAGAGTATTTATTTAAAGGGAGAGAATAAATACATGTACTTTATCATACATCTCCTATTTTATCTGATGTTTTGTACTTCTACTGCTGATCTTTTTCTCTAGCATGTTGGCATGGTAACATTACACATTTTTTACTACACACCTCCTAACATACTTCAGACATCTAGATACTACATGTGCTCTATCATCAAGTGATAAGCATGTAATGATAACATTCATGGACATTTTGTAACTGCACTAATGTTATACATATGTGATCCACTACTAATGCCCATCCACTTAGTGTGTGCATAGGATATGCATGCTAGTTTTAAAAAGAAAGCGGTCAAGAAAAGATTTAAAGAAAAGTAGGAAATTTTCCCTTTTCTTGCAAGAATGAAGTGAAAAGACACTCCTTTTCCTGAATTGACTTTAGCAAGACTATCCCACCATCAGCAAGTGATGCTATCAAAGCTGTTCATGTTCTGACACAAACTATAGACACATCCTACTCTATTATCCCTATCTCTATAGGATATGCATACTGGTGAGCATAGTTTTAATAAACTATAGACACATCCTACTCTATTATTCCTATCTCTATAGGATATGCATACTGGTGAGCATAGTTTTAATAAACTATAGACACATCCTACTCTATCATCTCTATCTCTATAGGATATGCATACTGGTTAGCATAAACTATAGACACATCCTACTCTGTCATCTTTTAATGAGATAAAAGTATAGAGATGAGAGAGATTTTTGTTCAGACAAACCTACACCTGTAACTTGTTAATGAAAGGAGTAAAGCAATTAAGGTAATATTTCAATGAAGTGTATTATTAGCCAACTTAATTTTACACAATGTCTATGGAAATTCATCCAATTAACCAAAGTGAGTTTACTCAAATCATCAGGAAAATCATCTCTCTGGAACATAGATTCCACAGAGGCCTTACTACACTGATGGGAAGGACTCTCTTCTCCACTCATGTCATCCTAGTAGCTAGCTAACTGAACTTCAGCGAATTTTAAAACAATGGTAAAGGGTTTTTCCTCATAATGTACTACTATAGTGGTGCATAAATGAGTAAGTAGAGAGGGGGATACTGTACCATTTATAAAATAAAAAGTGGAATCATAGATTAAATTTTGAATGGCTGGTAGGAAGAGGGTTAAGTCATGCATTTACATAGCTCTGGAAGCTGTCAGTAAAATGAACTGTACTGGTTGATGGAAGCAATAATGGTTATTGTAGTCAGTCTGAGTTCTTCTGAAGATGACTGCTTGGAGTTGTATGCTGGGTTACAGCCTGATTGAGAAGAGATTGTGGACCTATCAAATGAAGTTTACTATAGTGACATGGAAACTTGATCTGAGCCTAGTCCCCTAGCCCTAACCATAGTTCTATCACTAGCCATAGACTGACAAGTATTGCATCAAATTCTTTGTTTTATTCATGAGAGATTTCTTTGCCAAATGGCATTCCCTATGCTTTGACAATATTCAAAAGACAATTTTCATGATGTGTTTTGTATCTGTAATCATATTATATGAACACTAGCAAATATGTTTATAATCAAAATGTAATCAACAGTATTCATTTTGTGCATCAAGAATCATAAAATTTCATTTAAAAATTTTAACTCAAACTGAGCAAGTTTCCCAGAAAAAAATAATACACTTTGATTTTTAGGTTAAAATAAAAACAAAAAAACTTGGGTAGGAGGAGAGTTATTAGGAGAAATCCAGTTCAGCTTATATTCATGTGTCTGTGTCTATTTTCTTTTAATAGTTGAATGTCATTGTATATAGCTTCTTCCAGTCAAGCTCTTTGTGTATGTGAGTATACTGCAGTCAGTAGACACCTAACTCTCATGAGGAAACTTTACAATTGTTATTATAATAATAATAGAGACAGTTATTAAGAACATCAGACATGTTTTAGTTACAATAGCTAACTCTCATGATTCAAGTGTTCAGAGAAGCTACAAGAAGTCATTATACTCATTGCAGAGATTAAGTAAACGTCTTGTTGTCAGATGAAATTTCACTCCAGACTTAATCAATGCACATAGCTATTTCAGGTGTAGCAGTGACCAGAGGAAGTAGACTTTATGTCTGATTGTTATGGTTGAGAAGTTGTTTACTGTTTTGTGTGAGATAGTGGATATCTAATAGTGACCTCATCTATCTCTACATTCCCTTCATTTTCAAGACATGTTTTTCCTCTCATTATAATATAGTTAATTATTAGCAACTGTTGAATAGCAATATTTCAACATAATCCTGTAAGAGTTATCTTGCTAGTCTCCAAATGAAGCCTTCAATAAAAACCAAAAGAAAAACTCTCTCTCAATAGCCATTGTGTAAAGAATAACATGTTCCAGGAATTATTAGCCCATTATTCTCCATGGTAGCTACTACCCATTATTCTAGAATCATTCCTACTTCCCAAGAAGTCTATTATTCAAAATGAAATATACCTACTAGTAGGCACCGGCATATTATGCTCAAATTTTCACTACTGTATTATTCTTTTGAGCAGTGCTCAAAATTATTCCCCATTATTCCCCCAAAGCTGAGAACTCATGCATAATTACTCAATTCAAGCTTTTGAATATTATTGAAATGATGTTACTTTCTATACTACAATTCTCCTAGGTTTTCTAGTCCATATACTTAAAATGCTTTCTAAATTATCATCAGATAATTTGTTTGGTAAAAACCTGAAAGAAACTCTGTGTAGTTTATGTTATCTTCCTCCATGCAGACTCTAGCCTTACCCACAAAAGAGTGTTGGCTGCTTTGGACAAGGTGAAGGATGATATGGATGGTTCTAATGAACTCGAGTACTGTCTTGATATACCAGATAAGATTAGAGAGGAGATGAGAGAACAGAGTGGTAGTTTTTTCAAGTATAGGAAGAAGTCAAAGTATAGGAAGAAGATAGTGAAATATTGGTTAAAGTATCATCCTAATGCATCATGGGAGGGTCTGGCAGGGAAGCTTCTCAACATAAGGAAGGAACGAGCACTAGAGAAAGTGAAGAGGAACATCTTCAGGCCAAAAAAAGGTATTAAGATGTGATGTTATTGTAAACAGGTGTCCATAACTCAAGAGTTTAATGTGTATTAACTATTATATTGTAATAAGTCAATAGTCACTATACATACAGTTAACTGTTATAAAGCAAGAAGTTAAAGTTAGCTACATAATAGCTAGCAGAGTTTGAAATAACTCTTATGATTACTAGGACAAAATGTCTAAATTGTTCAGACATTGTAATTTGGTCGGACATTATGTACTGATTCTAATTACTGTAGCCTTTTGTTTCTCTAGGAGAATTCCTGTGCTCAACTATGCCAGTGATTTCTATGTTTATGAATATTTAGTTGAATAGTGAACTAAGTCATCATTCATTTTTTTTGCTTGTCTTGTTCATAACAAACAGCTGGTGCACATTTCCTGAGTCAACAATTTTACTGCTCATGCTTGTATCATTGTTTAGGTTTAATTATTCCAATCAATATTTAGTAAATTACACAAAACAAAATATTATCTGGAAAATGTCTGAGGACCCGACTTTTACTTTGAGCACTGATATAGTTTAATAGGTTACTTTTACTTAAGGTTATTTTTCCTACTGTATTTCTCAGTATTTATATACTCTATTTGTGTACATGGAGTTTAAGATAAACTATATAAATCAACTCCCACAGACCCCTCCCTCACTCTCACGAACCTCACTCAGCTGATGGAAAATGTGAATTATGTTCGGTATATTCTCAACATCCCTGATGATGTAAATGATGACATCCGTAAACAGCACTCCAATAACTCTAAGTGTAAAGAGATCTTCAGTGAGTGGTATCTGAACAACCACCCAGCCCCATCATGGCAACACATAGCTGATGGTCTATATTGGAATAAAGAACATGAAGTATTAGAGGTCCTCTACCTTAAAGGTTAGTCAATACTATGATCCAGATCTGCTGTCGTCAGTTGTGTGGTTTAGACATTAGTTATTCGTGGATATATCTAAGTTTAGCTTCTAATTCCAATTTGTAGCATATTATTTCTAAATCAGTCAAAAGAAACTACTCACTTTTCAAAAATTAGTGTCTAGATGCTAGAGGTTAGAAGCAATGTGATGATTGTGTCTTTGGGGTACTAATCATTAGAGTAAGCAATATGGAGTAAATTTTAGTTTACACTGATGTTTATCAAGAGTGAGGTAGCTAATTAAAATTTAGTAGCTAGGAAAAATATGAGTTGTAATGTAAGGATGTACTCACTACTCAGTACATTACAAGAGGCTTGTAATAAGTGTGTAGATTTGTATGTAGTTAATGTACACTCCAGGTAGGTGTACATGAACTACACTGTTAAAATGAGGTGTACCAGCACACCCTATAAGGGGTAATATGCTTACACTATTGGGGGTGTTGTGTTAAATTAACACCCATAAGGTACCATACATCTTCAGCCCTAGTCTCAGTAGGCACCTCTATGGCTGTTACAGTGAATTATAGGTGATTAATGTAAACAGTCTATATTTGTCTCAGTATGTAACCTACCTCCCTAGACACACACTACAAAGCTGATGTTACATTATAGAACCTACACCACTCTCCCACCATAATGCAGTTACTTATCCTCTAAAGACATGAAAGATAACTAGCTACACTATTTCCACCCTGCAGACATTATGTTATAGGAAAATTTGTTTTAATGGTTGCTGGTTCCCACTACAAGCACCACTCACTGTTTATATATTTTTGATGTGGTGTGATATTTGTGGCATAGCCTATGATGTAATGTTATAAGTTTCTAACTAGGAACTAGTAAAACATTGGAGGTTACAGATCAAGGCTAGATTACCAAAGTTTACTTGCTCAATTAGAGGTGTCTACAGGCATGCCCCCTCTTCCAGAAACACTTTTAAAAAAGGAAGCTCTGAGATCAATTCTGTGGCTAATTTAAAAGTTTTAAAAATATATAGTAAAAAGAAGTGCTCAAAGAGCTAAATCTAAGTTGTATCATCAAAGAACAAACTATCTATACTGTCCATTATTCTGGTTTAAACATCAGATGGAAAATTTGATACCTCACCTAAATTCCCTTGGGGATAGTTAAATGGTTATTAAGTGTGTGTAATGGAAGGATGCACTTCTAGCTCAGTAACAAAAATGGTGTAATTTTTACATGGGTACTGCAATATACATGTCTTGTAGGTGATGTCATACCTTAATAATAATAATAATAATAATAATTATTATTATTATTATTATTATTATTATTATTATTATTATTATTATTATTATTATTATTACAGTAGAACCTCCCTTATACGGGTAGTCTGGTTTTAGGGGGTGCCCGTAACTCGGATTTGCCCGTATCTCAGAATAAAGGAAGATGTAATGTTATGAACCCTATGTATTACAAAAAAGATTATAATTTGGTTTGTTTCTTAGTCTTCATTCTTTTCCTTTTGCTTACCATAGTGGTAAGCCATGCACATGCTCAGTATGGACATTGAACCATGCCCACATGTTATTACATTATGCATTATTGAAAGGTCAAAGTTCCAAATATAGCTGCCCGGTTGAAGGAGGTGCCCGCATCTTGGGAGTCTGGATAATGGAGGTTCTACTGTATTGGGTAGAATATATATGTATTTTGTAATCTTAGGGTACTAATTTAGGCTGATTGTCTCCTCACTATTACATGTACATAATAATAACAGCAAATACAAGAATTATTATTGATTTTGAAATAATATGGCTTGATATTGGTCTTCAAGTGGAAGTAGTAGAGAACAATAAACCTTGAATACCTTCCACCTCCTTCAAGATAACTTCCCTGCCATTATTTAGGTGTTGTAAAGTAATTGTACATACCCACCAGCCACTGGGCATGTAAAGGCCTTACCACTAACCTCAATATCTTCAACTACTTAAATTTTTGGGCACTAAATTTAGTGAAAAGTACAAAATTCGATAAAATTAGTAGCTGTATTTAATAGTGACACTAAGGTATGGACATATTAAACAAAACTGCTGCTTATAAGTTTTAATGTTATCTATATTGAATGTTTTTATGTCCCTATGGCAAAAAGGTGTAGAATTAGCATAGAATTGAGAGGAAAAATTGTCATATTTTTTGAAGAAGGTTATACTCAGAGACAGATTGCTGCTAGAATTGTTTGCAAAGTTCTTAAAAAGAACAAGTTGTTAGGTTCAGTGGTAAATAAAAATATTCTTGGAAAGAAAAGAAAAAAATACTTCCATGAAGACAGACTGATTGTTAGGAAATGCAAATCGAATCAATACAAAACAGCTCCTGAGATCCAGACTGAAGTAAGAGAAGAGTATGTAATCTAATATCTAATTCTACATTTTAGAGGAGGATAAGAGAGGCTGGGTTTTTTGGCCATAAGCCTAAGAATAAGCCTTACTTGTCTCCTACACACACAGCTCTGTTAAATTTTTCAAAGATGTAATGATATTGGATGTCTGAAAACTGGTCAAAAGTGTTATTTAGTGATGTATGAAGGTTCACATTGCATAGAAGAATGGCTGGTGAAGAGTTTAGTGATCACTGTGTTATGAGTAGCATAGGTGTAGGAAATGGGGGGGGGGGGGGGCACTGGGGGCATGTGCCCCACAATATTTTGGGTCACTAATACAAATAATATTATTATTCCAGTGCCCCCCCCCCCCCCCCCCCAATCTGACAAAATAGATTGCAGGTTGGTTGAGGGAATCAAGGTCTTGCTATTCCAGCAACCACTTAATGTTAGCTGATAAATAGGCAGTTTACATAAGTCTTTATTGACTCCTTATACCTGTATCAACATTTATGGCCTATGGTGTCTCTCTTGATGCATGTAGCAGCTGCTCAGTATTAGGTACTATTGCTGAGAAGTTTATAGGTGAAAATAATCATTTTTGGTTCTTATTAAATTGTATTAAAAATGTGTGGCTAGTGGGTGTGGTCACTCAAAATTTTCGCCGACACACACTCAGCCATTGCTTTCCATACGAGTGCCCCCCCCAATCAAAATCTCATTCCTACACCTATGAGTAGTGTTAAACATGGAGGTGGTGGGATAATGATATGGAGATATATCGACTCTACTGGGATGGGTTTTTGACTAATGTTGAAGAGAGGCTTAATGGGGATGCTTACATTGATATGCTTGAGAACTATATGATTCCTAGTGTCCATCTATTATCAGAGAAGTGACTCAATTTTGGGGTGCCAGGCCATCCAAACAAAATATTGGGGTGCCACTGGACCCCTTGGTTCCTACTCCAGTGTACATACATACACACATACATACACACTTACATGTAACTAGTTACAGTCTCTAAACTGAATAGGTATAAAACTAAATTTTAGTTTACACTGATGCTTATCAAGAGTGAGGTAGCTAATTAAAATTTAGTAGCTAGGAAAAATATGAGTTGTAATGGAAGGATGTACTCAATGCTCAGTACATTACAAGAGGCTTGTAATAAGTGTGTAGATTTGTATGTAGTTAATGTACACTCCAGGTAGGTGTACATGAACTACACTGTTAAAAATGAGGTGTACCAGCACACCCTATAAGGGGTACTATGCTTACACTATTGGGGGTGTTGTGTTAAATTAACACCCATAAGGTACCATACATCTTCAGCCCTAGTCTTAGTAGGCACCTCTATGGCTGTTACAGCTGATTAATGCAGGCAGTCTGTGTTTGTTTCAGTGTGTAACTTCTACCTCCCTAGGCACACACTGCAAAGCTGGTCTGAACACTACTCACAATGTGGTGTCATACTTGTGTCATAACCTATAACTAGTTATAGTCTCTATACTGGGTAGGTGTAGAACTAGCTATCTACTTATGTATCTAATATTTTTTGCAAATGTCCTTGAAGGTAACTCAAGTGAGGGAAGTACTCAAACCATCCCTCTCCCTGCATCTGACACTCCACATTTAACTGGAGAATTAAGACAACCTGATGGGGATTCTCTTTCTGCTACACAAACTCTCGACAGTCAACTCACTTCTTTTAAAAATAAGCCCCTTCCAAGCAGTGGAGAGGAAGAAAAGTGCATCGATGCAGATCCTCCTTGCACTGCATCTGGGGCCGTTCCTAATCCAACCACTTCTCCACAAATAGAGAGTAGCGAATCTAATAAAAGAAAGAAGGAAAAGGCTAAATTTGAAGGTAATGTCAAAATATCATGTTCCATAGACTGTGGGTAAAGTAGATTAATTCTAGTAAGTCTGGTAATTTTAGAATCACCTGATAAAGTGGAGTTTGTCCAGACAAGCTGTTCTATCACAGTAGACCTAGTCAAGTGTACAATTAGCTATGTTAAAGTAACTTTACCACTGTCAGGATATCCCTATATGTAGCATACTCGATAACCAGGTAAAGTTCATAAGTTTAACTCAACATTTATGTACTTCCAGACAATAAGCTATACAGTTAATAGTTAATATTTGTAAGTATAGTATTGTAGATTTAATTTTACTAGTAGATTCGTGAACCTCCTCCTTCCCACCTGGAATTCACATTCCTTACACACTATTAGACCCTAATAGTAGTAGCTCTGAGGGTGTGGTATATCACATGATGTCAGGTGACTTTGACACACTTCCTAACCAGTCTGTAAGTGATGTGATTAGCTACATATGATGAAGATACTTTCTGTGGTTATGTATTTGTTTAGAATGAGAAGATTACAGCTAAAGCTGAAAATTCTTTTAACAATAGTTGTCTTACATAATGGTAATCCCTCAGTTTGCTTCAAATATGAGCTCTCTCAGAAGTAGTAGTAACTACTAGTATCTGTACACTAGCTATGAAGATGTAATGGTGCAGTTATGTAATTATGTAGGTCAAACACCATTGGTGGTTTATATGAGACTACTGTACTTAAATTGTACTGAAATATTTCAAGAAGCCAACAATCAGTCAGTTAATGTGTTGTTTAGAAGTTTTATATTTCAAAATTTCCTTTCTGAAATATTTTGCTAGAAAGGCTCTCTTCATTTAGCCTTCATCCATTACTTAAGAATGTGTACTTCTATTTTAAAGAATTCTTTTAATGAAGAGCAAGACATCTGTCTATAAGATTACATAGAACTCCCTTAAATGCACTATAACATCTTCAATCAATACTTTGTTTCAACTCAAATTCATTGATTTTTCATTATTGGTAATAATGGGCATAACTTTGAGAATAATAGTGTGAATTAGGGAATAATTCATTTTAGAGCACATTCCCTGAAGCCTTATTTATAGTCTCTATAATAATTGTAGGTCTGCTCTATAGCTTTGCCGTAAGTCAAAGCAGCTGCTCTACTAGCCCTGGCAGAGTTTAATTGTGTTCCATGTCATTTGAATGTTATTTTATTAGCAGTTCAAATATGTCAATATCAATATTATATCTAGCTCCTCCCCTGAGTGTGGAAAATGTAGCAACTATCCTAGAGAAACTCTCATTGAATGATGTTTGTGACATGCTGTACATCCCTGATGCTAAGCTAGCTACTATTAAATCTGAATTCTCCACTGACAAGGAACGTCTAAGAGCACTGATACAGTACTGGTTACTTAGGGACCCCTACGCTTCCTGGAGGAGGCTTATTATTCAACTAGAAAAATGGAGTAAAGCAACAGCAGCTAACTCTATAAGGAACTATGCAGAGAAGCTGACAGGTCAGTAATGATGGTAATGATACTCAGAACAGACTATGTGTGTACACTATTATAAAAGTACAGTATATACTCTGTCACCAGTTTATAGCATACCTGTAATTATTGTTAGACCTTGTACATTTCATACCTGTTTCTATGTCACATCTAGCTGTAGTTTGTGGAATCCCTATATTCCTACCTCAGAAATGAGGACACCCTTGTATTAAGGACACTTTGATATATCATCCCCTGAATTGAGGTTTCCCTTCTAATCCCTCTATTTAGGCTATTCCAAAGTCCTCAGAATAGCCTAAATGTAGTAATAATAATAATATTAAAGAGGTGGAAGGTCATTTTATTATTACTGTAATTCAGATTTTGAAATATTATAATAATTATATATTATTATATATAATAATATTAATATTATATTATAATTAATTATATTTTATTATATATAATTATAAATATATATAATATAATTGAACTCATTCTAATACTAACACCTGTTCAGGAGGATCTAGCTAAAAAGTAGCTATTGAGAGATTTCTGGCTCAGTCTGTATATAAACCATTACACATTTAATAGTTATAGCTAGATATATTAAAAAGTTGGACATTGAATTTAAAAAGATTAAAGTCTCGGACCCCTCAATGCTCACCCTCATGGCTTCATCTAATGTTTCATCACACAATCTATTTCTGAGTCTTGTTTACACTAGTTTCATTACACTGAACCTTCTGGAAGTGTCTACTTTAGATTATAGAAGCTAAATTACAACACTGCATGATTTCCCCCTCTCCCATCAACTTCCCCCCAAGCAAAAATTCCTAGATGAAACCCTGATGGTCAACATTAATAGAATGAATACACAGCATTGTGTGGGTAAGGATCTTAAGGGTCGTCACAGACAAAAGTTGTTAAGAGAAGGTACATATAGAATAGAAATCTCTGATTCTAACTCTCTAGTGTTGGGCTCTTTACTTGTTTGTTACATGTTTTATCCACAGCTATGTAAACAGCACACTATTTTTATGAATGTCTTACCCAAAAACTACACATTAATCAAGTAAGAAGGCATTTTTCAGATTTCCTTAGTCAAGATGTTACTAACAGAGGAGGAACAACCTTTGTGTTAAAGTATATTTCCATATCATTACAGTTCAACTCACTTAATAGGAACATGAAGGGAGCATAAAAATCCATTTAAAATACTTTCCATTAATCATAGTTCTTCTAATAGAGAATAAGTGACATATGAACCCCCAAAACTTCCATTTTAATGATAATCATCATGTATGTATTACTTTATAGTAGATTTTGTATTTTGTAGCTGCACTAATGTTGTACATATGTAATCCAAAAGGGTACATGTATACCTGCTAATTCCCATGCACTTAGTGTGTGCATAGGATATGCATGCTGGTGAGCATAGTTTTAAAATGGCTAAAAGAAAGAGGTCAAGATAAGATTTAAGTCCGAAATAAAAGTTGGAAATTACTCTTTTCGATAAGAATCCAAGAATCCAGCAAAAAGACACTGCTTCAAAGTTATTTTTTCATGAATTAACTTTAGCAAGACTATCCCACCATCAGCAAGTGATGCTATCAAAGCAGTTCATGTTCTGAAAGAATATTTATAAACTATAGACACATCCTACTCTATTATCCCTATCTCTATGTCTGGTTGTCAGATGAAATTTCACTCCAGACTTAATCCATGCACATAGCTATTTCAGGTGTAGCAGTGACCAGAGGAAGTAGACTTTATGTCTGATAGTTATGGTTGAGAAGTTGTTTACTGTTTTGTGTGAGATAGAGGATATAATAATAATAATTGTATGCAGTTCCTAATCCACTTGATAGAGTTGATGTGTTGTCAGAGTTAACTAATATAATGAGGGTGAAGTAGTAAGTATGCAGACATGTTTTATGTTGTGTATCTACATATATATTATGGTAAACAGGGGGGTAGGAAGATGATTTTAGGTAGGGGGGCACCATTTAAGCTAAAGACCCCCCCCCCTTCTTACCAAGCCATCTGAGATTACAGTTTCAGGGTGAAGTTACAAATTATAGATAGTTGATAAATTTTTCCAAAATAAAATTAAGATGTAATCTTCAGCTATTTTCTCTAGGTTAGCTAGGTGCATCAGTTCCTGCTGTATGAACAGATAGTTCAGCCTACAGTGAGTCATTGTGCTTCTCAAGTATGTCTTCAGTCTTATCAGAGAAGAAAATGACCTTTCAGCAGTCACATTAATTTTGTCACAGGAAATGTGAATTTAACACCTTATCTACTTCACTCAGCTTATTCTAATAAATAACACTTTGCTCTATTTGTACCATGCCATTCTCATGTTCCTGAAAGTGCTGCAGAGCCTTTCTCCAGGTTCCAAACCTTAATGTAAAACTTTGACACTTGCAGGAAGTTTTGCCACAAAAGAAATATTTTGAACTTAGATGTGCACTTACATATCCAGGAATACTTTTCATACCAACTAGGCTTTATTTTCCTTGAGTAAGCTTTAAGCTTTCCTTCTTTATACTCTTTACTCTGATCTGCGTGACTCACCTTGGAATCAGACATATCCAATGGATGATAAAAAAATTGTTAACTATATTCATACAGCACCAATAATCAAATTTACAAGGAACACAAGAGGAAATACCACAGGGTTGCTAATCCCCAAAGGAAAGACTTTTTATGTAGGAAGATCATATTATTATAGTTAATTCTATAGTTATGCTTGAGATTCACCTCTAGTAAGACAGCAATAATTAATAGCTATTAGCAAAAAAAGGAGGTTAATAGTGGAATATACATAGTAGCGAAAACAGGAGGCCAGGAGGGGACCCTTAAAATCAGGAGAGTTGGCAACCCTGATACCATGATTTCGAATCTCTTTCCCTTAAACTCAAACACTTGAAGGTTCTGACTAAGAGGTTCAGAAGTAGAAGCCTCTCTTGTATCAAAAAAGGAGTTTAGCTTCTTTTGAACCATGTCATGTGAGCCTAAAGTAAATGCATGTATGATCATGGATTTTGTGGTTAGTACATGTATTTTACACTTTATTGTACAAGTGAAGTGTAAAATAGTGAAGCACCACACACATGCACACACACACAAACTGCAAAGGTCTGTGAAAAGTGGGGGGGCACCAGCACCTGGTGCCCCCCTGCTTCCTACCCCCCTGGTAAAGTCAAAGTCACACTAAAATTCCAAGAAGATTCAAAAGCAGAGGAATTCTTAAGACTTTAAATTCTTATTAGTGACCCTAGAGGTTAGGCTTTTAGATTATTCCTATTTTCCCCATATTATTCTATTCTGCAGTGGAGTATAAGAACTTGATTATTCATTACTGTTTGTACTTATCATTAGCTGCTGAAAGTTCATTAAGGTCCATCTGACTAAAGCAGGATATGTAATGGGAGGGAGTTTGTGTTGTTTAAGTCTAACACTTTCCTTTCACTTAGTTTCTTTATCTTGTTAGTGTATTTTTTCCATTGTTACCTCATCTATCTCTACATTCCCTTCATTTTCAAGACATGTTTTTCCTCTCATTATAATCTAGTTAATTATTAGCAAGTGTTGAATAGCAATATTATTAGTAATACCTCAACATAATCCTGTAAAGAGTTATCTTGCTAGTCCCCAAATGAAGCCTTCAATAAAAAGCAAAAGAAAAAACTCTCTCAATAGCTATTGTGTAAAGAATAACATGTTCCAGGAATTATTAGCCCATTATTCTCCATGGTACTACCCATTATTCTAGAATCATTCCTACTTCCCAAGAAGTCTAATATTATTCAGAAATATAATCTGCATACCTACTAGAGGTTAAAGAATAGCAGTTCCTATAGAGTAAATTAGGTGTGAGAATTGTAACTTGTAACAGACACTTCATAAAACTTGTTACAAACACTATTAGTAAAACTAATTGTAGCAGACACTCTGTTACTTGTGGTGTGTTAGAGTTCAGATTTTGTATGCAGCTCATGAATGGCATCCTATACTTGGTATATAATGGAAGGCTGCATTGAACACATATTGACTAAGTTATGGCTGAAATCACTATTTTCCTATGTTCTCTCTTAACATAAAAAATGGCATAGCCACAACATAATTGTGTAAAGACTTCCATCCATTTTATGATGTAATCTCCATTGAATTGTGCACAAAATGGCACCATCAAATTAAGTTAAGGTCTATGGGAACAAATTCAGACTTTAGCTCAAAGAACTGAATGTCTGCCAGACGGTCACTCACTACAACATCTTCATGTATGTTATGTTTTTCATGTAATTTCATGTAACTGCTACATGTTAGTAACAGCTAGTACAAGGTCTTGTACAAGGTCTGTACAAGGTCTTGTACAACCTATACTGCAAATGCTGGACCCAGGCCTTAACTTACCAGTGATGTAAGTATACCTCCTAGTTATGTTCTGTACTAAGTTAATAATTGTGATAGATGTGACATAGTATAGTTGTAAAGAGGTGATGGTCTATTGCTGTGAGGTTATAGTATCATAACCATAAGTTGTTAAGCATATTATTATTATTTGACTTGTAAGTGTATGTTCACTGTTAGTAATTTATCTATGCACTAATACTATTCAAATTACTGTAAATTGTACTTGTAAAAATGTCCTGAGTGAATTGAGTGTTCCAGTCTATCATTACTATCTGTTGTTAATATTTATTACATAGTGGGCTGTAAATTTTTTTGGATAGAGCCATTAGACCCCACTTTTGTGCTCATGATAAAATATATACATACTCTTATTTACAATATCTCCTAACATAAACCCCTCCATTCAAAAATATGTCTTTACTCCATAATCCAATTCCCCATCTTTAACCTATGTAGATTAATAATTGACTGATGATGGAGGAACTTTGCTACATTGTACATGTACTTAATTAGTTTATGTTATCCTCCTCCAGACCCTACCCTTACCTACAGCAGAGTGTTGACTACTTTGGACAGTGTGAAGGATTGTATGAATGGTTCTGATGATCTTGAGAATTGCCTTGGTACACCAGATAAGATTGATAGGGAGATGAGAGAACAGAGTAGTAGTGCTATCATCTATAGGAAAAAATTAGTGAAGTATTGGTTAAAGTATCATCCTAATGCATCATGGGAGTATCTGGCAGGGAGGCTTCTCAGAAGGAATCAGAAGCAAGCTTTGGATAAAGTGAAGAGGAACATCTTCAGACCAAAAAAAGGTATTAATACTTTTTTTGGTGTTATTGTAAACAGGTAGCCAGAGGATATTTTTTTAATGTGTATTAACCATGTCAAAAGTCTGTTTCAGTCACTACATACAGCTAATTATTAACTGTTATGAGCCAAAAAGTTAAAGTTTAAAGTTTAAGTAGTAGATATACATATAGTTAAAGGTTACTTAGAAATCTAAGGAGATTTACAAACCAATGTTAGGCTATTACCCTCTTTTATCATAGTATAGTTATAACAAATAGTAAAAAAAATTTTTTTCCTATCTATTACTCAAATACATTGTTTTTGTCTAATACTCTTTAAATTGTGAGTTTCTGTTAGTTTGCAGAGGTCTGAGAAGCTATCTATTTCCTCACTATCTGGAAAGTGCTATCACTAAAACATAGCTTTGCTGAATTTCAGTTATAATTCCAGTGTAGTGTCTACCATGAGGATGAAGTCTTCTGGTACTTTTTGTTTATTGAAAGCTGATTCAGCACTTAGTAGCTGTGACTATCCCAAGCAATGGTGAACAGTTTGTTTAGATAGTACACTATCATGTGTCTGTCTGTCCCAGATCTACATTAGCAAGTGATGTCAGTGAATAGAATTGTGAAGTGATGAGTATGAGTAATGATAAGTCAGAGAACACTATTTTTAGTCATATTTTTATCTCTTATGATGATAGTCTATCTGATGAAGATAACTTAATTATTTTTCAATTGAGATAATAAGCTCCCTACCCCCCTTCACCCCCTAATTTCTGATATTTTTCACTCACCCCCATAAGTATGGGAGACTAAGTGATGATAGATAATGTAGAATCACTATGAAGTGTATGATTGTTTTCAGTGAAAAATCTCTTCCACTTGATTAGGTCCATAATGTTCAATAATTTTATGAATGACACTATAGACAGCAGAATTCCAAACTGTTTATCCTTGTATTAGAACAACACCTTAGTTTACTACCTTTTAAAATACACCTTAATGTACATTTAGACCACCTTAGCATGTGTATCATACTGGAGTGTCAGGACTGGAATAAGTGTGGTGTATTGTAGTAATAAATAATATTATTGTAAACTGTTTCTTGTAGTTTAGACCTTTACATAGGCTCTAACTTTCTCTGAGTACCATCAGGTCCATGAACACACCCACTGGACATGTCCACAAATATTTCCCAACCCTCCAGTGTTGACCACATCCACTAATTAAACCATTATAGAATTCATGTGAGTACAGCTCATGGTGAGTATTATTCATGGTACTGCAGGATTATTAGACAGTAGAGTACCATCTTTACTTTTACTAAGAAGTTCTGGGCTTAAAGGAGTGTCATAGCTACACTCTTCACTATTGAACTTAATAGTCATCATTTATTTCAGAATCAGAAAACATGTGGCATGATCACTGACTTAAAAAGAAAGGTTGTTCTTGTACACAAATTTTGTACCATAGAGCCTCAGCTTCAATAAGAGCTTGAGATATCTGAGGTCTTAAAGAAAGGTTTTACTAACCTTGATGTAACAGGACTTAGAAAGTTTTATGTAGTGTTTTCCCCATACATGTGTAATGGCATCATTTGACCAACCGTGGAGTACTCCAAAATCAATAGTACATCTTGTATATGGATCACCTACATCAGGTGTAAATATTATTATTATTAAGTATAAAGTAATTACTAGAGACAGTACCTTTAGAACTCCTTCCTATCCCTTTAAATTCCTGTATCCACTTGGAATCAAAGTGAATTCCTCATCTAGCTCTTTTGGCAGAAGAGGGGGTTCTCAGAGGCCATGAAGATAGTTTTCCTGACACTATAGAGTGTGCATATAATATAGCAGCTGCAGAGCTGGCTGTCAGCATGGACAAATAAATGTAGTGCATGGCTGAAATTGTTACATCTGTAGCAAACACTTAGAGATGCTCACTCAGCTGTTCAAGAACATGTAGAGGTTGTATTGCATGACATGCTGTGTACATATTCAACTATACACACAGTAAATTGTCCCAGAGTACATGACCTAGTTATTATAGATGTCTGACCCAGCTACCATTTCCATGTCAAACAATAGGCAACTGATAAGACCTTCCCTTTCTTCTTATAATAGAATTAATTTCTTGAATGTAGTTAGAGCCTATGCCTTTACTGATGTTACTTCATTCATAAAATTCTGATTGTCTACAAGGTAATACAGATATCCTCATAAATGAGGAACATGTTTATAACAAGAAACAAAGCCATCATAATTAGCCATTCTAAATTGTATAGCTGGGAGTATCTATTAGACTTAGTACTGACACATCTCTGTAAGTGTGGAAGCATCTTATACAAATGTCACTTATGTAACTTGTTATGCACACATTAGAATTATTATTATCTTCATCTTTATGGAGAGAAATGAATGTAAAAGTTTCACTACTTTCATGGGGAACACTGACACATAACATCTTTACATTATACATTAGCATTGCTATAAAATTAAAATTTACATGGATTCTTAGTTCCAGCATGTCTGAAACTATATCTCCAATCAAAATTCTAGCACTAACTCTTCTGACATCTCAGCAACAGTCATACAATAACACAATGTGTAAAGACTTGATGCTCATAATGTAATATTATGAATGGAAATGAATATTTTTCATTTGTTTGTGTCATGTAATTAATTATTCAACACTTTGTAAATTTATCCTAAATTTTACTCCCACTCAAGCTATTTATTAAAACTTCATACTGTAACTTGTATGAAGTTAATTAGAGTGTGAATTATATTCTATTCTTATGTAGCATATCATGTAAGTGTGTGGTTAATTTCTTGTTTTAGGAGAGGTACATCAGCTAAAAATAAAGATTAAACCTTTTATTATAAACATGTCAAATAGCTGATGTTCAACTATTTTCACTGTAGTAAAAGATTTGTCACAATATCAGATTATAATGAGAAATAGCTAATGTGAATTTTAAACTGGTGTATACCTGAGATATTTAGATTGTGTGTAAAGTATTGCCACAGTTAGACTGACAAAGAAACAGATTCCACCATTTACCATAAACCTAGGAGAGTTCTCTTTATAGCTACCTCTACTCTTCCTTAACCACTAAGTTAATAATATAAGCTGATTAAAAATACTCATTACATATCTTGTGTCCAGTCTGTACTGTCCATCCACCCAACTAATATATCCTACCCCCTCATCTGGATTTAACCCCCTGGAATATCTTTTATCTGATAGTGTCAGCACTTCTAATTAGTGTAATAATGTGTAGATATTTATTAATATTGTGACTAGTTAAATCTTGTTATGTATAAACTAAGGTCATCTACAAGTCAACTTTAGAATCATGCATTTATTAATCTACTGAAGATTAAGAGCTGATTGTGTATTGTTTATTAGTATTGAAATACTTTCCTGTAAACTGCATTATTAATAATCATTAGCTGTTTACTAACCTACAAAGATTATTATCTTCAGGTCTGTGTTATTAGTATATTATAAGAGTAGCTGTAAAAGAGCCAAATTTAAAGCCAGCAATTATTTTTTCCTACTGTATTTCTCAGTATTTATATACTCTATTTGTGTAGAATGAGTTTAAGATAAACTATATAAATCAACTCCCACAGACCCCTCCCTCACTCTCACTAACCTCACTCAGCTTATGGAGAATGTGAATGATATGGATTATGTTAAGTTGAGTCTCAACATCCCTAATGATGTTTATTATGACATTAATAAACAGCACTCTAATGACTCCAAGCATATGGAGACCCTCAGTGAGTGGTATCTGAACAACCACCCAGCCCCATCATGGCAACACATAGCTGATGGTCTATATAGTCATCCTAGTCAACATGAAGCACTGGAGGTGTTAAGGACCCTCTACCTTAAAGGTTAGTCAATACTATGATCCTGGTCTGCTGTAGTCAGTTGTGTGGTTTAGACATTATTAACATGTATCTTTCTAAGTTTAGCTTCTAATAAAAGTTATTCCAATTTCTACCATATTTCTAAATAATTTAAAGGTAGGGTCACAGGTATACACTGGCAGTCAAAAGAAACTACTCACTTTTCAAAAATTAGTGTCTAGATGTTAGAGGCTAGAAGCAATGTGATGATTGTGTCTTTGGGGTACTAATCATTAGAGTAAGCAATATGGAGTATATTTTAGTTTACACTGATGCTTATCAAGAGTGAGGTAGCTAATTAAAATTTAGTAGCTAGGAAAAATATGAGTTGTAATGGAAGGATGTACTCAATGCTCAGGACATTACAAGAGGCTTGTAATAAGTATGTAGATTTGTATGTAGTTAATGTAAACTTCCAGGTAGGTGTACATGAACTACACTGTTAAAAATGAGGTGTACCAGCACACCCTATAAGGGGTACTATGCTTACACCATTGGTGGTGTTGTGTTAAATTAACACCCATAAGGTACCATACATCTTCTGCCCTAGTCTTAGTAGGCACCTCTATGGCTGTTACAGTGAATTCTAGGTGATTAATACACAATACATGCACATGGGAGTATTTATGTTCCCATTCATACTTAAAACTAACTACACATAGCTTGTCTTTTATGCGGTCAAAGAATCAGATGCTGGTAAACTAGAATAGAGTCTATTCTAAGTGATTTTCAGAATCATCTTCTCAAGAAAGGAATACCAGGTGAAATAGCTGATAACTTTTCTAACAGGTTTTTTATGATGTAAGTTTTTAGAAAAAGGCTTCAAGGAGTTAGTTCCAGTTGTAGGCATCAGACACAAAATTTGTGTGATTTTAAGTATTCTATATTCATATAAAGTAGCACTAGAGTTTCCTCTGAAATATATATGGAGGTTAATGAAGAGGATCTTTTAACTACCCCTACTCCCTTGTAAAGTGATGCCACTAAAGCTTCATCATCAAAAGGCTCTCTGAGTGGTACTCCTTCACAAAGAAGTGAAAGCCATTCTTCTACACCACAAAGCAGTATCAGCCACACTCCTAGTTGTATCCATTCAGTATTATAATATTATATGAAACATAACCATGGAATCTAACAGCCTACAAGATGCTCTCATTGACTTAATAACTTAGTATTTCCAGTAGACCATTTCTTTTTAGTAGATTTGCGTATTGGTTAGTAGACCTCAGTAATTCCTAGTATAACTCAGTATTTCCTAGCATATTTTAGTATTTCTTAGTAGGTCTTATTATTTCTTAGTCTTTCTTGCTATACATTAAAACTGAGTGCCCTCTCTTATCAGCTATTCAGAAACTGGACTAATGGTTACCTCACCCACAAACTGGTAAGGTTGTCTCCTCTAAGAAATGCATATTGAGGGGCTCAGTGTCCTTAAGCTGAAGTCTACTACCATCAAGGGAAAGTGTGGTAACTTGGCCTGAGCCTATCCTTAATTTGGCAAAGTGTTAACAAGCCAGATGGATATTCTTGTTGATGCATTTCCCTGATGCACTCTATGATAGCTAACAACAGTATTTATAATTGAGGTGAAATGAGCACAGATGATGAAGTATTACACAGTATTACAGAAATCAATGATGCCCTGCAAGGTGTTACAATCTATTAGAATCTCATCCATTTGCTGTTCCATGACAAATTTTAAAGAACGTATGTCATGCTCTTTTCTTCTGGGAATAATAATATTATAATAAGCCTTAGCATCAGTATGCCTCTCATCTATACCTTGAGATAAGTAAGTACTAGGATAGTTCACACCTTCCTTCTCTGTGAAGTCTAAATCAATAATGGTGGCTTCATTACCAGAATAAGAAAAAAGCAAGGTTTGCTGCTCTAATGTCACTATGCACATAGTTCTGTCCAGTAACACTAGTATAGAAATAATTTACTTTTGACTTCCGTCCACTTTGATGCAAGTAACATACAAGGTATTAAAATTAATAAGAGCATCCTAAGGTTCATAACTGGACTCCACTGCCTCTTCCTCTGCCTTTACCTCCTCTGCCTTTACCTCTGCCTTTACCTCTGCCTTTACCTCTGCCTTTACCTCTGCCTTTACCTCCTCTGCCTTTACCTCCTCTGTCTTTACCTCCTGCTCTTCTACTCTCTGTTTGTAAGGGAAGATAATTGCTATCAAAGCTCATACTCTATAAAATATCAACATTATGTTTACATTCATTACTACAGAGAAAATACACTCATTTTGTATTCTTCATTGTTTTTGTGACAGTTAATAAGAGGAGAGGGTTAAAGAGGGGGGGGGGGTTAAGAGGGTTAATTACTCACTTTTTGTTTTTCACATTCAGTCTAACAGTTATGAAAGAGGAGAGGATTAATTAGAAGTTCAAACTTCAATTGAAAAGTAAAAAGCTCACCTTCAATCTCTCATTTTCACACTGACAGAAAAGAGGGAAGGGTTAATTACAAGTTCAAAACTCAATTGCAACACACACTTAGCTATCTCAGCTTTGAGTCCTTTCTATAAAGAGGTGGCTAATTTGAAGTGAAAAGAGGAGAGGTGTTTAAATCTCAATTGCAACATCTTATCTCAAGGCATTGTAGGGCTCTGGGGGCTGGAGTCTCTCTAGTTTTTCAGCTTACCTTAACTACTTATTAATGCCACATGAGTCGACAGTGATGACAGTATACTCATTTTTAAACTGACATTTGCCCCAGATTGCTCCAGAATTTGTCTATGAGTATGCAAATTTTCAAAATTTTTCTAGAGAGCATGTCCCCGGACCTCCCTAGAAAGCACTATGCTTTGCAAAGAGCCAAAAATCTCCTAATTTAAAAATAACTTTTTATGCCTATGTGTGTGTGATGATAAAAATTACTCCATTGTTTATTTAATGGTTTAAATTGAACACAACAGAGGCATGGTTGAAGTAGCACCCTGCATAGACGTCAAAAAATGAACACAAGATGGTATGAAATACACATCACAATGAGTATCAAAGTAGCATCCATTTATGGGGTAACTTAACTAAAACCCTATATGGGGAGTCACAGCTAAATGACCACTATGACACCAATAAAGGTGTTGAAATAATACCCCATTTTTAACAGTGCATATATGAACTTGTATCATAATAGCTATCATGAGGTAGTGTATTTATTATTGTCAGTTTAACTAGAGTTTAGCTAGTATAAATATTGCAGTTCATTTTCCATTTTAGTGCATAATAACTGACAGCTATCCAGTGCATTGACATGAATTCTACATGTACTCATTCTGAATAGACCATTTCTCATATATTTTAGTGATGAGTTATGATAATATACATATTATAATACATGTAATATGTAGTGGATGTGTTTCTGAACACTGTATCCCACACATTATTAGCATGAAAATTAATAATTGATGATACATTGTTTGCTAATCACAACACTGAAAATATTTTATATAGCTACTTTTCACATTTCAGGTTCTAGAGAATCTCGTCGACTGTGTGATGAGGCCATGAAGAATGGACATGTCAAATCTCAAATTAACAAGATTGTCCTTTATGGACCTGGCGGTGCTGGAAAGTCCAGTTTTTTGGAGATGGTAACAGGCAATTCTCCACCAGAAGTACGAATTAGCACTCCAATGGCTGCCAGACCTGTCCAGTTGTTTCAAATAGACACAACCAGTAAGGAATGGGTTAAGCTGTCTCCAACAGAAAGAAAAGAAATCCTAGCTAGAGCCACAATGGGAGCAAAGCGTCAACTTGTTGAAGAGACCATGAACCAGACTGATTCAAAAGATGTCAACATGACTGGGTACCAAATTGATTCAGAGGATGATTCTGATGAGGAGGCAGAAATGCCAGTGGGCTCAAGTATTGCTACAGAACAATTATCCTCAATACAAGACACTCAGCCTCAAATGCACCCATCCACTACGAAACCAACACCTCATACTGCAGGTGAGGTCTCACAACCTGATAGAGACAGCACTCTCCATGCCATCTCTACAAAGGGTGACCTAGCTGAGTTGATGGATTCATTCTCCACATCAGGAAATACTTTAACCTCCATCCACAAGCTCCAGATCATCGATTCTGGAGGACAACCTCAGTTTCATGAAATCCTTCCGAAATTTCTAAGGAGAATGACCCTGTACATCTTTGTGTTGAAGCTTTCAGAGGACCTAACCACTAAACCCATGGTAGAGTATTTCAACCAGAGCGGCCGCATTGGCACCCCTTACCAATCCTTTCACACTAATGAGCAGCTAATAGAGCACTGTCTACGCACAGTACATACCCACAGATCCAATACCAAAAGTGACAGAGAATGTTCTAGGATCATGGTGGTGGGGACCCACCTGGACGAAGAATCTAAGTGTACCACTGAATCAAGAGAGGAAAAGAACAAGAAGCTGGAAAAGTTACTACTTCCAATGTTCAAGAATGAAGTCATGTATTATGGAGATAAATTTATATTTCCTGTAAATGCCAAAAATCCAGGAGATCACGAAAAGTATATGGTGAAGCTCATCCAGCATGATATCTCGACAAATTGTAGTCCAGAGCCGATAGACGTTCCCCTCCAGTACTATGGTCTAGAGCTCCTCTTGGAAGAGTCAGGTAGAGGAGTCTTAAGCAAAGAAGAATGTCTTCAAGCAGCACTGGATCTTCACTTTGACGAGCACACACTTGATGCAGCTCTCCAGTTTCTAGATGAGATGTCTGTTGTTTTCTACTTCCCTGAAATTCTTCCAGGTGTAGTGTTCACTAACCCTCAGGTCCTCCTGGACAAGGTAACTGAACTTGTAGAGGAAACCTATCACTTGAGAAAAGGTGGAAGCTTAGTCATTTCAGGAGATATGCAGGAATTCAGGGATCATGGTCGCTTTTCTCTGAAGTTCCTTGGTAAATTCAAGAAGCATTACGTACCTGGTCTCTTCACTTCAAAAGAGCTGGTTAAGCTGTTTAAGAAGTTACTGATCATAGCTGAGTTCAGCAGTACAGAGTTCTTCATGCCCGCTCTTCTTCCTGTTCTGGAAGATGAGGAGATTCCTCAGTATCGCATCTCTGAAGATTCTCCAGCTGTTGCTCTCGCTCTGGACTTCCCACTCGGAGCTCCTCGACTCGGTACCTACTGCACACTTAGCTGCTTTCTTGTGTCTAGTGACAACCAGTTTCCTTGTCCTTGGAAGATTAAATTACGTCCCCATTCCAACACTCCTATTGTTCTTTACCGCAACTGTATCCAGTTTATTATTCCTGGCTATCCTGGTTCAGTCACACTAATAGACACCTTTAAACATTTTGAAGTTCATGTCAACACCTCCAGTGAAATATGCAGTAAATTTTGCTCTTTTGTTCGTCAAGCTATTCTAAGTGGTATTAAGAAAGCGGTTTTAACGCTTGGTTATAACAACTGTACTCCATCTCCAGCTCTCCTTTGTCCCTGTGGTGTTGGTGATCCTCACGTTGCTACATTTTGTGAAGGGCTGTGGATATGCATCAAGGACACAAACAAGTTTGGACCTTTGACATCTAATCATTTGATGTGGCAAGATCATGCAGATTCCACTGCTCTGCAAGGTGTGTACATGTTTAGTATAGTGCTGTCATGTCTGAATGTTGAGGTATTTGTTTCTTCTCTGTGTTACATAATAATAGTATAATAGCTCTATAATGAAACCATTATTATTATTATTATTATTATTATTATTATTATTATTATTATTATTATTATTATTATTATTATTATTTATTGTTTGTGAATCATTTAGGTCCCCTTGATTTAAAGACTGTTCGAAATGCTTTGTGGGAGGCCAGAAGTAAATGGTATGACATTGGTGTGGAATTGGATGTCGAAACATCTACTCTTGATGTTATCAGTACCGAGTGTCAAGGAAAGGTTGAAGATTGCTTTAGAAAAATTCTAACCAAATGGCTGAATCGTGTCACACCCCAACCTTCATGGAGTGCACTAGTGGAGGCACTGGAGTCTCCTGCAGTGGACCATTCGAACTTAGCTGATAAGATTAGAAGCAAGTACATGAAGTAAGAACATTAACTATACCTCTGACTGCACTATGTTTTATTGTTAGTCTTGATATTGTGAATCTCTTGGTCAGTTAGTTAAATAGAGTACTAGTCTCCCACAACTTATTTTTATGTAGTACATTTAATACTATTAACTTTGTAAATTTCCATGTAATAATTTTTTTGCACAAATAAATGAAATTTTCATTTTATTGCGGGCTATATAGCTATGTATTCTGTGTGGACACCTGTGACAGGTTCTTTGAAGTGAATACAGTAAAACCTCTATTAGCGACCCCTCCTAGGAGTGACCAACCTTCATACAGAGACCAAATCAACCCCCTCCCCCATTGATTCTTCCATTGAACTAGTACATTTCCAACCTCTAGTTCTTTAGTGTCCATACTGGGACACCATCTTCACCATTCACATATTCTTCTACTGGACAACTGTCATGACCACTCATTGTTTTGTCAATGAGCCCCTGCAGGAGCCAAAGTGAACAGGGGAGCAGGCTATGGTCTCGAGGTGCCATGTAATGTATACCTACCGTTATATGGACCTAAGGTCTACATGAAGTGATGGTTGGGAGGAAGAGTTCTTTAACTGTCTTGGCCAAGATTCCCAGGAAGGTGAAGCTGCAGAAGATGATGATAGTGAGCCCACTTGAAGCTAACCCAAAAGTTAAGGGGTATAAGGAAGCTAATCATCATTAGAAGAAGTGAAGCTTTTCCTGAATAATAGAGGGTACACAAAAGAATCGTTACAACTATGAACTCTTATGGACAGTCTATATAGTAAATTTGCAAATGACTTCATTACACCAAACAACCGATTTTGTGTAAACTAGCTAACATTCAAAATTCTATTTTCATTGAGTATGAAAAGAACCTTTAAAAAGAGACCAACCTCTCAACAAGGACCAACCCCCCCCCCCCCCCCCCCCAATGTGGTCTTTATTTGGAGGTTCCACTGTAAAATAAAGTATAAATGGCTGCTATCCCATGTATAGAGCCAACTCGACTCTATGCCCTCCATTGATTACTCCGTACCTCACTTCTTCCTGGTCTGACATACTGTTAGACTAGCTGTGGGCAACAGGGTTACACCATCCCTCTTTGGCACAACATACACCACATCCAGTACTGATTCTTGGCATATGTCTACCACCAAGACTGGTAAAGAAGCATGTCCTCAGTGATGCTATATATAATATTATTGTGATGTATTCAGACTATCAATGCTATAGTATTTTTGTGCCCTATTAGCTCAATCCATTATTAGCCATGCTATTGTCTTTGTGTAGAAGGAAATATTTTCTCCCTTGTGGTAGTTACTCCTCATTAGCTGATCTCCTATTGCAGACAAATATGTTCACTATCTTATAACTATATTGTGTCTTATAACAAGCTTATTTTACTGCTATTAAGGAATAGGTTAAACTGAACCCATAAACCAGTGCTTATAACCAAGTTATAAGTAATGTTGTAAGTTGACTTCTATGAACCTTTCTCACAATATAAAACTCACTATTATCCACAGGGACTTGCTAATAATAGTGTCATAGTAGTATATAGTGTTATTATTACACAGCATTATTATCCACAGGGAATACTATTATAGCTAGTAGTGTTATTACATATCAGCTTGTAACTACCACAGATCTGTACTTTATTTTCACATTTTAGACTATTATTCAGTCATGCTATCAATCAGAGGTGAGCACCACTGGTTCTTCAGTGTTGGCACCAATTGACCAAATTGGGGGCTATAATAATACCTACGCTAGAACCTAGATCTAGAAATTGAGAAATAGCTACGTAAGTATTATTACAATAACGACATAATCCTAATTTAAGGCAAGACTGTTATTAGCTTAATAATGACAGTCTTGTGCTAATTATGCGTTGCGGAGTTTGGAGTATAGCTATATCTGAACGCAGTAGATAGCTCTGTGATACTTAGTAACTAGATAGGATAGGTGGTAGGACCTTGGGCGTTATTTGGTACTTGGTAATAGGATTGCCATATACAGCAACTAGGTGTGTCCGACAGTGCCAATTCACACCCCATGTACTGTTCCATCAAAATTAACATAATCTATGGTATTTGTATATAGCATAAGATGAAATAAAGTTATTATCATTGTCCACGTATAAATCAATAGCAGGAAAATAATCATAACTGGAAAGTGTTTACAAAGATCAAAATGATAGAGAAGAGAAACTTTAATAGTGTAACCTGTAAATGTGGCAGTTGCATGTCTAAATGTTTTGGGTCCCCTTGTCTAGGAGTTTGACTCAATGTTTCCATCAGGAGATCTCATCTAAGTCAGCACTATGCCCAGCAGCTGGAGAGGTTGGTTTAAATTGGTATATATAAAACCAACCCAAGCAAAATCTATCAGCTGAGCTGGGGTCTGTGAAACCATCCACCATTAGGCCTGGCTTTGAGGCTCGGAATGGCTCACCAATATAGGCAGGCTCACAGTATTTGATAGCCTGATAGTCATGAGAATTTGGGTCTACATGAAAAACAAAACAGAAAAGTTAGTCTTTACTCAGTCCTGCATATAATCATTATTATTCATGGCATGCAAGTAGAGGTCAAAGTACACACAGTGTGCTCTATAAAATTTGTTTAAAATTTTAAAACATCAGTGATGAAATTTTCAAACTAAATATTAACAATTTCATACTTTTATAAAACCTCATCTTTCACTGGTAAAGAGAGATAGTTATTTACTTACCATTACTGGGAATAGATGGACTGAGAACTGAGACTGGTGAGATGGGAGAGACAACTAAATGGAAAGAAACATATCACAATGACTACGATAGAGAGATTAGAACTATGGGAAGTTCAACAAGTGATAGGATATGGAAAATAACATAATTATTACTAAAGATTATTGTGTGGGCGAGTGAATTCAGTTAAATAGAAGTACCAGAATATAAATCACTAACATAAATCTTTCCCTGTACCAACCACACCAGCTTGTGTGGGTATTCATCTGCTCTAACTATTCTCTACCACTTCATCTGATTCTAGTTTATGACAATACTTAATCATATAGCAGTAAAATAAAATGGGTCTTCATGTTTTTAGGCTATAAATTAGGGTTTTCATTTATGCTATGGTAAAGGGTTTACATAGGCTTTGGTAAAGGGTCCTTAAATAATGGGATAAAGGTCTTAAAGTGTAGAAAATGTGCTATTGGGGAAAAGTACACTTTTAGAAATTACGAACTTGACAGTAATATTGTGTTCTGACTGGAATAGAAGGATTTAGAGATGTCCTTATTTCAGGGGATTGATCATAGAGGAGTTTCATTACATATACAAAGATATCCGAGTTGAAATACACCATTACAGGAGATTAGAATAGAGGAATAGAATAGAGAAATAGAGGTGTTCTAGTGTATACACCATTACAGGAGATTAGAATAGAGGAATAGAATAGGAATTCTAGGGTATACATCATTTCAGGGGGGTTGGAATAGTAGAATTCCACTGTATACATCATATAACAGCCAACTGGTGGTGTGACCACACTGTATAAACACACCACCTCTCTATAACAGCCAACTAGATAGTGGTGTCATGTGGGTGACCTGTATAAACAGGTCTTCTCTATGCCAACTGATTGTGTTAATGTATTGTGAGATTAACTCTGGACACACACTGTGCTGTGTAGGGTAACTTCCCAGGCCTGAGAGTATATCTCTCTGCTAGGAACAGTGACTGACATTTACTAAATATGCTATAGCCTGGAAAATATCCATCCTATTACCAGATACACATCAGTTACTCTTCAGAACATAGGCCTAGTAGTAAATTTACCATGGGTAAGACAAAAAGCTGATCTTTTGGTCATAGGGCCACAGTGAGGGGGAGAGTATCACTGTGTGTACAGGAGGAAAATGTGTCCTCTCCTGCATGAAGCATGGAAGCTAGTGAAAATTATATTTTCTATTTTCATGGATGCCTAATAATTTTAGTATTAATTATAACACTAGATCAGACCTGGACATTTAAGGGGGGTGGGGCACATCTGGCTCATTGACTGTCCCTGTCTGGCCATCAGGTTCCATAAGGATGACCACTATATACAAGTTCCATAAGAGTGACCACTATATACAGGTTCCATAAGGATGACCACTATATACAGCTTCCATAAGGATGACCACTATATATAGGTTCCATAAGAGTGACATACAGGTTCCATAAGGATGACCACTATATACAGGTTCCATAAGGGTGACCACTATATACAGGTTCCATAAGAGTGACCATTATATACAGGTTCCATAAGGGGTGACCCCTATAAACAGGTTCCATAACGATAACCACTATATACAGCTTCCATAAGGATAACAACTATATAGAGGTTCCATAAGGGTGACCACTATATAGAGGTTCCATAAGAGTGACCACTATATACAGGTTCCATAAGGGGTGACCCCTATATACAGCTTCCATAAGGATGACCACAATATACAGGTTACATAAGGACGATCACTATATACAGGTTCAAAAAGGGTGACCACTATATACAGGTTTCATAAGGGTGACCACCATACACAGGTTCCATAAGGGTGACCACTATATACAGGTTCCATAAGGATGACCACTATACACAGGTTCCATAAGGGTGACCACTATATACAGGTTCCATAAGGGGTGACCACTATATACAGGTTCCATAAGGGGTGACCCCTATAAACAGGTTCCATAACGATGACCACCATATACAGCTTCCATAAGGATGACCACCATATACAGCTTCCATAAGGGTGACCACTATACAGGTTCCATAAGGATGACCACTATATACAGGTTCCATAAGGATGACCACTACATATAGGTTCCATAAGTATGACCACAATATACAGGTTACATAAGGATGACCACTATATACAGGTTACACTGTATAAACAGACCACCTCTGAATAGAACACAATATAACATGTCCTATCTCTCTTTCCTAAAACACTTGGTCTCTATACATATTTAAAGCCTGCACTCAACTCCAGTATCTCAGGAAACACTATATCCTATGAGTTAACATACTGTCTAAAGATGTGGACATCACAGGATTATGGCCACTGTTATTAAAAGGGCTTCCACACACAGGGAATTACAATATCCTGAGTGAATTTACCACATACACATCATACAGTGGGTCATACCATGTTAGACATGAGTCACATTTCATAGAGTCTTCTGTTTTCTCATTTATTTCCCTGGCACATATTCCACAGTACCACACAAGATTGCTCCTAAGCACATCTAGGACATTAGTTAGAGCACACCGTGCCTCTCTGGAGAATACTTTGAATGCACATGTTTTCTTCAAGACACACGTACAGATGGAATTTTTTCAGGCCACATCTTCCTCTTGTACAAGCCGTTTTTGTGCCAGCACAGCCTCCTTTACTTGGCGATGAAGGAAGCATGACAGCATAACTAGGGAAGTAAGCATTGTATATGAGATACTCCAAGTAACAGTACACACCAACCTTCTTCCCTATCTGCAGTGGCTTTCCTCACAAATGCTACTGGCTTCCTGACCTGTTCTGCTATTCTGAAGGCAGCTAGGTAATGGGATATCAGTGTTTATATTTATATTTTGAGGGGTTGAAGTGAATGTGACTAAAATTTTGTGGAGAAACATCTGTATATCTCTCAGTGAGGGGGGTGGGGTCTATATACTGTAGTATTCTGTATCTTTATTAGGTGGGGTGAAATGTATTCCTTCAGGGAGCTAATAGAATCCTTGAGGGGGCTATTGTCTCCTAATCCCCTCTCCCTGGATTAAACCCTCTCAATTAGCATAAAGCACACTACCTTCATTTAGTACATTGACAAGTACCTCCTTTCCACTCACCCAAGCATCCCTCAACATCTTCAAGACATCATATCCTCTTCTAAATTCAGCAATTACCCCTTCAGATGCTGAAGATATTCCTTGGGCCACTATTATCACTTTATGATATTTCTGGTGTTGTGAGAGTGTAGCTGACTCACTGCTCCTCCTGATTCTCAATAGCAGTAACCTACACAAGTGAAAAAATCAAACTAGTATACAGAGTTTTACTATACTAGCCATCCCACACGCCCAACTATTAATACATGCGTATGTCTACCTTCTACCTACTATACAGATGTCTATGCTGACACACTACACTAAGTATTATAGATTAAGGAGCTTTTTTTCCCTTGCTTATATCCTCACATAACTTCTGTATAAGTTGTCTTTCAGCATTTTGATGCTCCATTGTCAAGTTATGGAGGATTCTATCCATGCACTCCACACACCCATATATGATTACCCCACATACTAAAATTACAATCCCCTAGTTTCTGCTCTAGAAAAGGTTGTACTTTAGTGCTTTATTATAATCATGTTATTTTGTAGCATGACTCATGTGTCACTTGTAATACACTAATTATATGTATATATACATACATGAGACATACAGTACATACTAGGCCTTATGGCAAGCCGTTCGTAACAAAAATCCTCGCTTAGAATCCCGGCTTCTAAGCTTAGGATCCCGGCTTCTAAGCTTAGGACCCCGGCTTCTAAGCTTAGGATCCCGGCTTCTAAGCCGTTCGTAACAAAAATCCTCGCTTAGAATCCCGGCTTCTAAGCCGTCCGTAACAAAAATCCTACGCCGTTCGTAACAAAAATCCTCGCTTAGAATCCCGGCTTCTAAGCTTAGGATCCTGGAAGCTGGTTTCAGCGCTTGCTATTACTTGCCATTATGCCCCGCCCGCACCCGGAACCGCCCCCTCATTTAGTCTCATGTTCTAATGGCGAGTGTTGCTAGAGTTGGTGTATGGGGTTGGGAGGAATTTTTTGACAGGGTTGCCGCATTTTTAAGGGAGCTTGATAGAGTTGGATTAGATCAGCAGCATACTGAATACTATTTAGAACGCTTGCAGCTGATAATATCAGGAATTGCAAGGATCAGGGACATTCTTTATGTTAATGTTTCAATTGGCACAGGATTTTCTGTGGAGCAGCACTATGAATCATCATTGAATGAACTTGTGGAATGCTTGAGTGAAGTCTATTCCAATTTAGGGATTCATTTGGATAGGGTGCAGTTGTCACCACGTTACCAGTCAGGTGTTATCCCAACTGGAGCTAGGGGAAGACCTCGATTTGATGTCAATGCTGATCAGTTGGAATATTTGGAATCTTTGTCATTTTCATGGACAGATATAGCTTCCATGTTGGGAGTGAGTCGAATGACAATTTATAGACGAAGGCTTGAATATGGAATGCTTCAAGAGGGACGAGATATTGAAGATGAAGAGTTAATGGTGCTGCTACAAGAAATGAGAGCAGAATTTCCTGAAATGGGAGAAATAATGGTCCGTGGACGACTCCGAGCTCTGGGTTACAAAGTTACTCGTGAAAGGTTAAGAACTGCCATTAGGGAAACTGATCCTATAAATACTGCTCTCAGAGCTACCACTGGACCAATTGCTAGAAGATCATATAATGTTCCAGGACCAAATTCTCTATGGCATATAGGTATGTTAAGTATCCTTTATTAATGCCCACTGTGGCAGGGCTTCATTTAGAAAAAAAATTTAAAGGGGCAAGGCAAACTGAAAAAAATTTGGGGGTGGGGGAGGGGGTGATCAGTTTATTGAGACTTGCGTCTTGGGATTTCCTATAAAGGTGCATAACAATGCTAGTACCTCAGAGTTGTGAAGATGAGTCTCAGTCTGATGTAGATTTAGAAACTACTTTCAAGAAAAGGAAGAAATTTCACTCTGTCTCCACTTTTAGAAAGTATGCATATTCATTTTCCCCCCTTATATCTGCTCATAATTATCCTCTACTTTGTCCTAGAAAGTTGATTTTTTTCTCAAAATTTTGCTCATTTAAAGAGTTTTCTGATTGTTTACTTTCTAACAACCTAGTCAAAGGAAGCCTGCAAACCTTCATGTACTATTTTTGACTACTTTCAACCAGTGGCGTCTCTAGCCACTTTGAATACTGGGTGCAAGCTATAGTTGCATGCATAATACTTATTCTTAATCTCTATAATAATAATAATAATATACTTATTACCTCAGTGAACTTTGAACCTTTGTTTGTGTGATCATAATGACTGCTGTGCTGCAGCAGCCGCAAGTTCTAGTGTGTAGCCACAGTTCTATGACCTAGAATTAAATAATGCTTTTTAGCTGGTAGCTAAAGACTGAGCTACTCTGCAGGGATGCAAGTAAGTGTTATGGGTAAAAATTAAGTTGTTCTGGGTGCAAATGAACCCATTTGCACCCCTCTCACGACGCTACTGCTTTCAACTATTACTTGACACCAGATGCAAAAAAATATATATTTTCTGAAAGCTCTTTTCCTATATAAAGACAAACTAATAGACAATAACTTAGAAATGATAGTTGACACATGAAATAGAAAGGGTAGAAGAATAGCTGTTTGATTTATATTATTATAGTTTAAATTTCTTATTGTAATGATTCAGAGGGGCAAATTCCCCCCCCCCCCCTCCCTCCCTAAATGAAGCACTGCCCACCCCCAAACTTTGGTCCACAAATATAAGCTAAGTTGTTGTATATTAAAATAGATGGGCACCACAAGTTGGTAAGATGGAGATTTATCACACATGCCTCTATTGATGGGTACAGTCGATTAATAACATATTTACGGTGTTCCAACAACAACAAAGCTACTACTGTTTATGAATTGTTTCTCAAAGCAACGAGACAGTATGGTCTACCTTCTAGGGTGAGATCTGACCAAGGGAGAGAGAACATACTAGTTGCTCAGCATATGTTGGAACACAGGGGTATGAATCGTAATAGTATTATAACTGGCCGTTCCACACACAATCAGCGTATCGAGAGACTCTGGAGGGATGTGCATCGATGTGCTACACTGCTTTATTATAGACTTTTCTATTATCTTGAAGACAGGAACTGTTTAGACCCAATGAATGAGATACATTTGTATGCTCTACATTATGTTTATCTCTTGCGAATAAATAAAACACTGGAAGGATTTGCTGAAGGGTGGAACAACCATTGTATTCGGACAGCTAACCATAAATCACCCAATCAGATATTTGTGGAATCTTCACTCCAACTTCAGAGATCTGGATTAATTTCACTAGACTTTTTTGAGAATGTTGACAATTCATATGGCGTGGAAGAAGACAGTCTGGTCCTGGAGGATAACGAGGGAGTGGAGACACCAGAAATTGAATTTCAGCTAATGGATGATCATCGAGAAGAGCTTAAAAGCTCAATTAACCCAGATGCTTCAAGTGACTGTTATGGGATTGATTTGTATGAAGCATCTCTTACATTCATCTACAATAAAGTTAGAAGTTACCCCAATATATATGGGGAGTTGTCATAATCAATCTTGTTGAAAATACAGTAATATTGACCATTTTCCTGTTAAATAAACTATTAAGATCATAATCATTGCATCACTTCCATAATTTTAGTGGCCAAAACCTTTAATATGTTATCTTCAGAAAAGTGCATTCAACAATACTTAGTATTCATGAGAAAACTGCATGAATTCCTTTCTTTGGTCAACTGTATTAACTTTTAGTAGGCTTTAACTGAGACCCTAGATTTAGTTTTGTGACAACTAGAATTATAATACCCAGTACTACCTTATAGTGATATCAACTTGTTTTATTAAAGAAAAATCAGCAATTTAATAATAAAGCAGCTAACATGTCATGATTAGTTTGTATAGTTACTATGCACTATCAATGGGCCAACAGTATTTGCTGCTCAATACAGCAGAAAATTCTTTAACAAACTCAACATAGGTAGAATAGGTGGAAGATAACTCAAGAACATGACCACAAGTGTGCGCAATGGGACGTCGAGCAATACCTGTAAGAGCATTAAAGCTAATGCTGATATCTTCTTCCCTTAACACAGTGCTGCCAGTTACAAATCGTAAAAACTTCTGGGCCTCTTCAATTTTCATCCCACCCACATATTGAATGAGATAATTGAAAATACGTTCTTCACTTGGATTTTTAAACATTGGCTCCTGTATCTTCTCCAACACTTTTTGGGGACTAGCACTGAGTGATGACCAAAGAGAGTACAAATCATGTACACTTGTACTTTCCCAATAAACTTTGTGACTATCTGGAATTCCAGCATTCATTGTGGTCAATGCTACAAAGGGTTTATTCCTAAACTCATAGTTTGCTACGCTCATCAAGATTTTACACAAGTTATTAGGGGTAGGAATATCCCTACATCCGTATCTTGATACCACATTTAAAACATCTGTTTGCAACTCCTCTTGAAAGTTTTTCTCTACCAATGCTTTAGAGATACACTCTTGGTCCACTGTAGTCAAAAAGTCACAAAATGACTGCACAATAAGATTTTGTGGTATGTTCACTGATGCCCCTAGAAGAGCGTAGCAAAGAACTGGGAAAGCAATACGAGTTGGAATAAATCCACACACCAGAAAGCCATGAGACAAAATCTTTGCCAAGATTTCAAAATCATTCATGTCTGATGAAATGTCTGCATGAGCAAGGGGTACCAAAAGGGCTGATCCATCAAATTTCTTCTCATAAGCTTGTTCCCAAAAAGCAGAAAAAAAATCCCTGCACAAACCACCTGCATCAATGCCACCTTCATTCATGAATTCAATTTCAATCGGAAATTGATTAATTAGGTTTGAGTTGTTGGAGTACAAATTCATGACATCTTTATAAATGGTAGGTCGATTGACTTGCAATTTCTCACCAACAAAAAATGAACCATTATTAATGAAGTCCCCTCTCTTCTTACCAGCTGGATGGGGGAATATTATTATTATTATTATTATTATTATTATTATTATTATTATTATTATTATTATTATTATTATTATTATCATTCAAACTTTACTTGTTCACTTAAAGGTCTAATTTGGTAAACCACAACTGTAACCATGACTATAACCGAGACCATAATTATAATATTATTATACAAGAGCTGTCTTGCAGTAGCAAAATCTGATTCATGGTTACCAGTGTGGTATGGAGAAGATTCCTCCATATATAGTCCCAACATCAAGGTACACACATGCAAGACTTTACCTCTACAATTATACACAATACCTTTTTCTATCACCACTGGCCATTTTTCTAGTTCTTTTACCTACAATGAGTTACAAGAATATACCTGTATGTTTGCATAGTCTCAGTAATAGGCATAACAACCAGGATATAACTGTCAAGCAGTGTGCCCATACTAATACTGTCAATGAAAATTTGCTATACATATAGATCCAGATTCAGGAGTCTGTGGCTTACATCCAGAGGCAACATGTACCCAAAGTTCAAAGGTCATCAATGATGCTCTCACATAAGGGTCTTTGCTTACCCATAATACACAGCATTTCCTGGTTAATATCACCAATGGCTTACTTTAGAAGATTCCATCTTTACCTCCAAAAATTCTAGCTCTGTATCACTTGAATCAGACAGAGTAATGACATCAGTATCAGTAGGGGTCTGGAGGAAGAGGTAGCACTTTCAGTGTGCAAAATTTTACTGGCTATGTTCAGATCATTTTGCCACAGTTAAAATATCCCATAATTATTGTACACTGCAATTAAATGCAGAGCCAAGCAAGATGACACTTACTCTTTTACATTATTGATGAACACATGATCTTGGCACTGCACTTATACTATGCTGAAGCTTTTCTATTACACTTCATGGAATTAGCTACCTCCAATACACTACAGAACTACATTATGGAGGAAATTAGCCTAGATAAAGTTTGCCAGTTATTTATGGATAATAGGTAAGGTAAGCATGTTAAATCCAATGCCAGTAGACTAAAACAGCCACTTCTGCATCTTCTCCTTCACCATACCTTTAATTTAGCAAGAATTTCATCTGCTCTTTTCAATATTTCACTGGTAGATTCTTCCAAAGAATTATCATTCTTACACACTTCTTTGCTAGAAGCAATAGGCTAAAATATACAGAAGACCAACAATAGCTCCATGAGGCAATATTTCCCCCCAACCTGGGCTGAGTTTAGGAATCCAAAGTTAAGATGAAAGGGTATAATTTATGTATACAAAAATCACTGGGTTATGGGAAGTACATAGAACTTCTACAAGGGATTACCCAATTCCTAGCCTTGCACCCAGGCTCTAATTATGAGGGGGCAGAAAGGAAAGCCTTGGATCCTCCGTTTGCACATGAACTAACTGTTTAGCATGTATTTATATACTTTTTTCACATTTGCCTCGGTCTCTATGATAGAAAGTCTGGTACTCTAAATACAGTGGCAGCTCAGGCAATCACTGGAGTGAATGAAGAAAGTGTGGTAAATTACCAGATTTGAGGTAATTTTTGGTACATGCACAAACACTGTCTCCTTTCTGCCACCACATAATTAGAATCTGGATGCACAGAGGCTAGCTACCTAGTCCTAATCCATTTTATTAATACCTGTTTTGCAACAATTCCATCTACTCTTTTTATTAGGGCTGGTTCATCTAAAAAATCATCATCACTGTCCTTGGTAGACAAGTCCATGGTAGACAAGTCCATGCTAGATACAGAAGGCTAAAAATAAAATTAAAATTAGTATAGTGAAACCTTGCTAACTTAAACTTCACTAAGTTAAACCCCTCTCCAAGTTGAACAGTGGCATGCAAGGGGTCAAGGTTCAAACTCTCTATAAGAGCAATGTACATGTACAATGATAAAGCAGCCACACCTACAACAAAAGGTGTAAAACCATTAGCACCTATGCATGCTTTAACCACATGTACCTTAACATGTGACTGTAGCTAAATACTGTAGCTAAATACTGTAGCTATTCAGCTTAGAAAATGGCTTTTAAGTACATTGGTAAAAAATATATAGCCATGTACATAGTTGATTCTTCACTAACTTAAATAAAAATTCACTAACTTAAACAAAAATTGTAATCCTTAGTACAGGGCTATTCAAGTTAGTGAGGTTCTATTGTACTGATATTGAGTACTGACACTTCAACTAAAACCTCCCTCCTTCATACTACCTTTGAAGCAGTCTCAACAATGTAGAGGCTTTCCTTGGATGCACAGCTCTGTACTTCATATCCATTGGGAAACCCATCAAACTCCATTCTCACCATGTCATTGTTTTGGGCTTTCATGAATACTGGGTTTGTTAGGTTTAAATGTGGAAATGCTTCGGTTATTAAATTCTTAACCTTTTCACTAGACATTGTGCGTCGGAACTCTATTTTTGCAATACGGTTGTTTTGGTTTAGCTTCCTCCTAATGCCACCTTTTGGAACAGACGTAAAAACTTTGTCACCCACAACAACATATAACTTAAAAGGTTTTATACGAATACTCCCCTTTTTCTTTAATTTCTGGTCAAAGTTCATACTCTGTGCTGTAGGGTTAAAAGCACTAGATGTAGAAGGGTTAGATGAAGAAGCAGGAAATAGTTTAGATAACTGCTCAGCAGGTTGTTGAGTGGGTTTTCCAACCTTTGAACAAATAGAAAGTGCTCTATTTATGCAACTACTGGTACCAACCTGAAAATGCACAGAAATAATATTACTTTTGAGACTAGGATTTACGTATACCCATCATTTTGAGTTTCAATTGTGACCGGATATAGGAAAATCGGGCAGAACGGGCGCACATAATAATTAGCTACGTAGCATTTTTGTCATCAATGTTCATTTTTATTGAAAAATGATTTTTTGGCATAAAACTTAATTAACTATACTCTTTTATCTAACCTCTGGCAAAGTTTGAAGCCCAGGCGCTCAGTAGAAGAAGAACTATAAGCCTCAGAAGTGAGAGAGGTCATGCTGGCTGCAGGCTTAGTCCAGACAGTTGCTATGCATGCTTTTAGCCCACGTACTAGTGGTGGTAAACGCCAGCTGAAGATCTTCACGGAACTTGTAGTCTCTTTTCCTCTCTTGTCGCTTGAGAGAGGTCAGAAGCAGAGAAGTTTGCTATCTCCTTCAACTACGGGCAGAGAGAAGGGCGAGACTGGATAGTAGGCGCCTCGGGAGCTGCTGCTGATAGCCAGGTACAATACAAAATTATACAATAAACAGAGAAGCTGCAGACCCGCCCTAGCAATGACTTTGACGACAATTTTCTAAGTTTTTAATGAACAATAATTAACTTGACATTCTGCCCGATTTTCCTATACAGGTCACAATTTTGCATGCATAGTTCATATCAAGGACACATCATTTGTCACTAAAGACCATATCAATGAGTGTGGCTTTCTAATAAGGACTGGGTGTGGTTTATCACACCCTTTTGATAATAATATCCAGCGACTCAATAATAAACATTATGGCCTAACATAACAATACCAGCATACAGTATAGATAGGTTCAGCTATTTTTGATCAGGTACACAGGGACTTATACTAAGAGGCACTACCTAAATGCCATTAAGGTATCCTACAGTATAAACTCTCCCACATAATATTATATTGAACTCCTAACTTAGGGCTAGGGCTAGGAAGAGAGTACAGTATTATATGAAGCTTCCTGCAAGTAAGGTATGTTGAGATAACTTTGGAAATGGGATAACTCAAATCTCGATTGCAATTGCAAAATAGCTTCAGTCTTTGAAGTCTCACATAGTAATAGCTACTGGTACCCTTCTCACTACAGTACCTCTCTATAAGTAGGCATTATAATATGACAACTAAGTCAGAGTTGACAGTAGTATCTAAAGTTACCCCATGGGAAGCTAGCAGTTTATACCTTACTACATCCTCAACCTTGCATACTTACAGGTGGCTTATAATGTGAAGTCAGTTTAATCTTGTCACCATGCTTAATTTCACATTCCTGTCTGACATCAATATAATCGTTCCACTTCAGGGACCATCTCTGTAAGCTATATTTATCAGCATCGGTATTTGGATGATCAACATTGAAATTGATGGTGGCCTTAGGATTATATTTCTTCAACACCTCCTCAATCGTTTGTAAGATGTTGTTGTTGGGTACACTCACTTCTCTCCTGGATCCACCTATCTCTAACAATAACTCCAAGCAGTTGGAAGTTTCGGCCATAGTTGCAGTCTTCCAGCTTAGCAGTTAACTCAAAAAAAAGAAGAAAGAGCAAGTGAACGTCAGTTTAGCAGCTTCTTAAAAGATAGCCTGCACAGCGTGCCACGTGGTTAGCTCACGTGCTCTCTAACTGGTAATATTTATAATAAAACAATAATAATTATAATAAAACAATAATAATTATAATTTACTATTAGAATTCAATCTTATTGGTACTATTAGAAGCCCGGATCCTAAGCTTAGAAGCCCGGATCCTAAGCTTAGAAGCCGGGATTCTAAGCGAGGATTTTTGTTACAAACGGCGTAGGATTTTTGTTACGGACGGCTTAGAAGCCGGGATTCTAAGCGAGGATTTTTGTTACGAACGGCTTAGAAGCCGGGATCCTAAGCTTAGAAGCCGGGGTCCTAAGCTTAGAAGCCGGGATCCTAAGCTTAGAAGCCGGGATCCTAAGGGAGGATTTTTGTTACAAACGGCTTGCCATACGGGATGAATCTACTTGCCTGCCTGCACGCGTGCAGTGGTAGCATCTACTTTCTCCCTGTCTCTATTGCACTGCAGTAGGATCAATCTTCTAACACCCGGCATGTAAGTTGGCTAGCTTTGATTTGCCGTCCCCATATTATATGGACAGCCGGCTAGCTATCTAGCTAGTTAGCTCGCTATGTAATTCTAGATGAGGAGTCTCCTTTGTGGAGTCTCTAATGTGGCGGGTATTATCTAGCTAACTGACTAGGTATTTTTGTGGTTGGTCTGTAGCTTGTTTGGGTCCATAACGAGCTGCATGTGGAGGTTGTCTTCAGTGGTGGTCTTTAATTAGGAATATTGTCAGTTATCCAGCTAAATCCACTCTATACCAGGCCTGTCAACCCTCAAGGTTTCACCTTGTGACTCAAAATTTTGAGCCCATACTCAAGGTCTCAAGGGACATATCAACATTCCTCAAGGGAAAGTGGCAATGACCACTGCTTTTTAAGATTCACTGCTTTTTTTTGCGAGCTAGTTAGCTATCTCATCTTGCTTTGTATTTTACATGTTGCGTGCATTAGCTAATAAGTTAGTGCATGACACCTAAATTTGTGCCAGCTATTAGCTAGCTTCTCTGTCTATGTGCTGCTGAGGAGTTGCAGTCTTGCAGCTATGGCTGAGAGATCTGATGTTGGTGAACTGTCTGGTGGTGATGATCTGGGTGAACCTTCACCAAAGAGAGCAAAGTATACTGGATATAAGTACAGTGTTCTAAGGATTGGGAATCAAAATGACCATCTATTCCTCACAAACCCCATTACATTCCACATTAATTTTGATGAAAAATGGATTTCAACAGCACACCTCCAGGTTTTCACTATGAAATCAAGGTTTTTTTCCACTGACCTCAATATTTTTTACCAAGTTAGGTTGGCAGGCCTGCTATACGTGTCACTAAAGCATTGGGAATGACTTAGCTAGAGATATGAAGAAATCTGCTAGAAATCTGCTGCATATATAGTGTGTGCTATAGCCATTATAACTATAGGTTCTGAAGGGAAGTAAAGATGGTATTTGCTACATGACACTCCCATTTTTCCTGTATTCTGTGTCTGTGAGCCTGTAGTATAACTACAGTGGAACCTCTACTCCAACTGATACTTCTGTATGACGTGGAACTCCTCTATTCCAACTCCCTGAAATGAGGATACCTCTGTATACAGTGGAACTCCTCTATTGCAACTCCCTGAAATGAGGATATCTCTGTATGACGTGGAACTCCTCTATTCCAACTCCCTAAAAGGAGGATACCTCTATATACAGTGGAATCCCTCTATTGCAACTCCCAGAAATGAGGATACCTCTATATACAGTGAAACTCCTCTATTGCAACTCCCTGAAATGAGGATTATTAAATGTTTGTTTTCCTTATATATAGCTAGTGAGGAAGGCACTATGGATTTAAAGTTAGGAGAGCACATACTGTATAATATTATAGATGATTGATATAGTAACTGACAAAATTAACCACTGAAATCCAGTCTAACCCCTGAAATGAGCCTAACCCCCTGAAATGAGTCTACCCCTTGAAATGAGCCTAACCCCCTGAAATGAGTCTAACCCTTTAATCAAGACACTCAGACACTGGAGAATTAGACATCTCCTCAATGGTAGTCCTTACACCCTATTGGCTGTAAGGGGAGTACTGCACTACCCTCTGAAATAAGAATGTTATTACCCCCACCCCCTCCCCTCCTGAATGTGTACCCCACTTTAATGTGTAGTTAATTTCTTGAGTGTCTGGAAAAGGGAAGTTTCTCTGACACATTTATAAATGAATTATTCTTTCACATTCAGAGGGTAAACAATGAGTTCCACTAAATAACAGCAACTTGGATTTGTGGAGAATTTTACTCTCAGTGGTGTAGCTGCTGTCATTTCTAAAACAGCTGCTGCTCCCATTGAACGAGTCAAACTGCTGGTTCGGAATTAGGATGAAATGATGAAGGCAGGTCGTTTATGAGAGCCTTACAAGGGAGTGATTGACTGTACTGTCAGGACTTTTAGGACATTAGGTAATGTTTCTGTGCTATCAACAATAGTTAGCCAGTATAATTATAAGCTGGTCACTATATACAGTGAAACCACTAACCCCCTGAAATGAGGACACCTCTATATGTGATGCAATCCCTCTATTTCATCTCCCTGAAATGAGGACACCTCTGTATTGGGGATACTTGGCTGCCTTAAATAACAGCTTATGTATTAATGTTAATAGAACTCCACCCCCTGAAATGAGATTACCCTTCTAATCAGGACATTTTAATTAATTTTGTCACAGGCGGAATAGAGTTTTCTGTTGTAGCAGGTAACTTGTTGTGTTTCTCTGTATATATTAGTAATGTGAGAGGAGGGTGGCCACTAATTATACAGGTTCCACTATATAAGTGGGATACTGGTTGTGTTTCATGGGTGACCACTATATACAGGTCCTCTTATAAGCAGATCACCTCCGTATAACAGCCAACTGGTTTTGTCCCAAGGGTAACCACTACAGTGGTGCCAAAATAATTTTTGTAATATCCTAAGTAGTCAACAAAGTTATCCAAATTTTTCCGTACCAAAAAATTCAAAGAAATCCAAGCAAAATCTTTATCAAAAAATGAATGAATGGCTTAAGAACATGAATTTTTATAGCATTTTGACACACCTTTATAGCTAAGATCAGTGTTTGGTTTGATAGCACTTTTGAGGTACCGTATTTGCTGAAATTTTCGTCATTGTTTTAATTTCGGATGTCACTTTTATTACGAAATTTAAAAAGTTGAATAATTGGAGATGCAGAGGGCAGCATGCTAAGCTTGCTAGGCTCTTCCGAAATTAAAACAACATGAAAATTTCAGGAAATATGGTACATTAAATTGAACACTTTAAAAATTGCATAAAGTGTAAAAATTTCAAAACTGTTTCTGTGCTAACGCTAGGAGGGTTAGGTAAAAATCCAAATTATTATTGATCAAATCCAAAGCAAATATTGAAGGGTCTAAAATCCAAGACTTTGGCGGCACTGCCACTATATACAGGTTCCACTATATAAGCAGGACACCTCTGTATAACAGCCAACTAGTTGCATCCATAGGTAACCACTTCCACTATATAATGCCTGCAATGATTGGATGAGGTTACTTCCCATACCTGACTGTACTGTGTAATACAAACAGGTGGGCATTAAATAGAGACAACACCATTGAATGAAAGGTCCTTCAATAGACACATGTCGGCAGAAACAATGGGAGACTGTGTAGGCTACAGACATGTGAATAAGACAGCTATAATCTGTTAATGTTGTGTACATGCAGTGTATTTATTAGTTAGCTCTCACAAGTCCCCACCCCCTCCCAGATGGAACCCTTTACCCCCATCTCTGGGTGTAGGTAAGCAAGGTGTCAAGTAAGTCCCCACCCCCTCCCAGATGGAACCCTTTACCCCCATCTCTGGGTGTAGGTAAGCAAGGTGTCAAGTAAGAGATAACGTCTTCAAAGATCTTTATACATCCTTTTCATTCATTCTCTAGTTTCTTATTAACTAGACAAAGTGTTCACTTCTAATTAAGAATTATAGCAATAAAGGTTTATAGATTTCTCTTTTGGTGCTGTACCTCTAGTACTAATGTGTATACCTCCTTTATTAAGGCTATTATCCTCTCTCTGGAATTATAGTTTTTTTGTAGCTTTTTGTTAAAGAACTTTTGCTGAAGTCATTTCTAATTACTGTTTTGTCTTGACATAGAGCAATTTTCTGAGCAATTCCATTAAGAAGTGGCCATGATGTGGTAATCTTTGTCTATTTTCTAGTCACTGCTCAGTAACCATCTCCACATGCTTTATAGAAAGAGGAAAACACGCAGGTATAATTTTTCTTATGACCTTTGTCTTCATCCTTGAAGTATCTCTGTACTATTGCTCGTCCTCCTGCATGTTTGTGTCCATTGTTGTATACTTTAATTCCCTTTTCAAGCTCCTCGGGGAATAGTTCTTTACCTGTAGGTACTCTGAGGTTATTCTTCCTCCATTTGTTAAAGAGATTGTAGAGATGGCTTAATTTTAGGGTTTATATTCCTATCAGCAATAAGTTGGAGGTCGTCAGAGTACATTAAGATTGTTTGATGTTGAAGGTGTGCACTAGATGGAGAATGACTGTTTAATTAGATCATAATATTTTTATTTTGTTTCTTGTGATATTGTCTAAATCTGAAGGCATCTGTCACACTGATGAAGTGATTGTGTGTATGTTTTGAGGTCAACTTGTAAAAGGAATCCTTTGGTGAGGTTTATGGGGTACTAATATGGTTCTAATGATCTGTGTAGGAGGGCCAGTATGTTTTATGTTATGTTGTAATCCTAGTTCTAATCCACACCTGATCCACACTGTCTAGTAGAACTAGATTATTAGTGAACAGCTTATACAATGTTATTAAATTCCCCTTCGTTAGTCATGTCATGTCATCTAGTGTGACTTTGGCTGTTGGCCTGATCTCCTAAACTACCATGAGCTAAAGGCCATTGAAACCTGTCATTCAGTTTTAAAGGAAATGATGTTTGTGTTAACCTTTATCACTATCTTCCAGCAGGTGTGTGTGTGTGTGTGTGTGTGGGTGTGGGTGGGTGTGAGAGAGGGTAGGTGGAGTCAGGTATGTATGTTGTGTGTGTGTGTGGGTGTGTGTGTGTGTGAGAGAGGGTAGGTGGAGTCAGGTATGTATGTTGTGTGTGTGTGTGTGGGTGGGTGTTGTGTGAGTGTGTGAGAGGGTAGGTGGAGTCAGGTATGTATGTTGTGTGTGTGTGTGGGTGGGTGTTGTGTGAGTGTGTGAGAGGGTAGGTGGAGTCAGGTATATATGTGTGTAGTATGTGTGTATGAGCCTTCAGATCTGCCCCCCTAGACTAATATACATGGCACTTGTGTTGGTAGTTCCGTATCCCCTCCCTCAGGTCTGTTACATAGCCCTATGTATCTCACTACAACACAAATTGGTTTGTAAGGGGTATTAAGGAGTACCATATCCTCCACCCCCAAGCTATACCCTCCCCTGAAGTTGTATCAATAGACCCAAATTGTCCTGTTTATACACAGTCCCTTTCTCTGAGAGGTAGCCCTGTTGTCTCCTACAGGTGTCCTGTTCTCTCTGGGAGAGCTGTTTTGTCTCCTGTTGTGCTGACGTCCCCTCATCTCCAGAGAGAAGCCAGCTGCAATGTACTGATTTGTTCATGAAATTCCTAGCCAGCCGTTTTACCTTATCCTTTCCTTACCCTTACGGGTACATTCAGTGGGAATAATATACTCTGATGATGTTAGCCCTGGTAGTGATAACTGACTACCTTACCCTTACCCTTACGGGTACATTCAGTGGGAATAGTTTACTCTGATGATGTTAGCCCTGGTAGTGATAACTGACTACCTTACCCTTACCCTTACGGGTACATTCAGTGGGAATAATATACTCTGATGATGTTAGTCCTGGTAGTGATAACTGACTACCTTACCCTTACCCTTACGGGTACATTCAGTGGGAATAATTTACTCTGATGATGTTAGTCCTGGTAGTGATAACTTACTTGAGATTGGTCAGCGATGAGCAAAATGAATGTCTTCCTTTCCAATTCTCAATAATAGCTTAGGATGGTGGGCAGCAACTGGGATCAGAGGTCACCAATGGAAGACATCCATTGATGCTGGATACCACTGACTCTGGTGGGGGATATAATCTGATCAGTTATTTATGAACTATAGCCTTACCAGTTGATCAGGTTGAACCTGTTGGTTTCATTAGCCAGACTGAATGATGGAGCAGTAACACTAAACTATCTTCTCAGAGACTTGATGACTAATAACTAAGGGAAAGGAAGCTGCATTATTACAATGGAGTTATTTGGTTACTGTGTATGTGCAGGTATAAGCATGTACTACCTCTAGATGGTTCTCATTGCCTTTCAGTGGGGGGAGGAGAGAGAATAAAGTCCCCCTAAAAACTGGGGGGAGAGCTTTTAGTATTTGCCTCTCTTTCTCCATATGTAAAATTCAGATTACATCATTCATATTACATCATTACTATTGTTATGGTACTGTATCTAACCTTGGCCCTAGGTATATTGTGATAGCTAGAGACTCCAATTAAGACCACCTCTATAATGATAATCATCAAGATATCATGCATTCCCTACACTTTACAGAGTATAAAGAAGCCATTTTCAAATAGAAGAGCTTCTACTTTAGTGTTACCTGTATATAGTGGTCACCTTGGGACACAACCAGGTGGCTGTTATATAGAGGTAGCCTGCTTTAGTGTTACCTGTATATGGTGGTTATAGTCTACAGAGTATTCCAGTGAGATTAGCTCTGAGGTCACTATAAACACTAACACCCTCTGTAAAGACCACTTCTGTCCAAGTGGCTACACTGAGGTCACTTTATCCCCCACTCCATGTATGTACATATAAACTACCTCTATTACAGTCAGACTGGGTATGGAAAAAGATGTAGTATTGACTTTTTCCCCCTCCACCCTTGCCCCACCCCCTCATCAAGAGAGGCTGGTTGTGGAAACTAGGTATCTATCCTTGTGAAGAGTTGCTGTATTTGTAGGGGGTGAATTTTATAGGTTTTGAGTTGGCTATTAGTAGTCTTAAGTGTTAGTGATATACTTGTATCAATTGTGTTGTATGTTAGAGGATAATTTTAGTTGTTGCTGTATTGGGGAATGAGTGAAGTGGTTAAATATTGTATGAATTGAGTAGATTGAGAGTGCCCCTATAATTAAGGTTTGTTGTTAACTTGCTATTCTAAGCTTTTAGCAGTTTAACCTTGTGAATTATGATTGTGAAGTGTTAATACATTCAAGACCTTCTATTAATCATAGTCCTAGTACATGGAGAGACAGACAGGCGGTGGTCTCACCCAGATTTGTGATGAAACCGCACCCCACTTTGCCATTGTACTGTATAATCTATCTAGTAGAGGGGTGGGTGGGCAATTAATATTTACAAGGGGCCACTTGAGTAAGCTGAGTTGTGTTGGATGAGATGACCTTACCAACAATAACTTGAACCTTTATTTTCCCCACAGTAAAAAGCATCAAGTTGTGATTAGTTGCCACTACACAAGTGCTTCACTAGGTCAATAAAAAACTGACAATCTTCTCAGAATAAGAGCAACACAGCCATATTGTGTGTATGGTATGAATGGAGGCCTATGTTTTGATTTATGTTGTAATTTACCTGACCTCAGGTGGGCCAGACAGGGACAGTCAATGACCAGATGTGCCCCACCCCCCTCAAATGTCCAGGTCTGATCTAGTGTTATAATTAATACTAAAATTATTAGGCATCCATGAAAATAGAAAATATAATTTTCACTAGCTTCCATGCTTCATGCAGGATAGGGCACATTTTCCTCCTGTACACACAGTGATACTCTCCCCCTCACTGTGGCCCTATGACCAAAAGATCAGCTTTTTGCCTCACCCATGGTAAATTTACTACTCGGCCTATGTTAATGTATTGTGAGATTAACTCTGGACACACCCTGTGCTGTGTAGGGTAATTTCCCAGGCCTGAGAGTATAGCTATCTCTCTGCTAGGAATAGTGACATGTATTTACTGAATATGCTGTAGCCTGGAATGTATCCTTCCTCACGCCATTTAAAGATGCACTATTACCAGATACACACCAGTTACTCCTCAGAACACAATCACTTGGACTTTATATAGAGGAGACCTGTTTATACAGGTCACCCACATGACACCACTAGTTGGCTGTTATAGAGAGGTGGTGTGTTTATACAGTGGTGGTCACACCACCAGTTGGCTGTTATATGATGTATACAGTGGAATTCTACTATTCCAACTCCCTGAATTGATATATACACTAGAACTCCTCTATTTCTCTATCTCTGTTCTAATCTCCTGTAATGGTGTATATAGTGGTATTTCAACTCAGATATATTTGTATATGCAATGAAACTCCTCTATGATCGATCCCCTGAAATAAGGACATCTCTAAATCCTTCTATTCCAGTTGAACGCAATATTACTGTCTGAAATCAGTGGTTTAGTGAAATGGCTGACTGCTCAAATCTCCAGTTAGTCTGATGGTCTCTGACCTCACCTGATAAGTTGTGTTGTTCTCTGCTAGCTAACTTAAAAGGTTTCTAAGACACATATATACAACTGCTCTGCTCTACTTGTCCCTAATTAGCCAGTCACTCCATCCATGAAATATTACTCCCTAGATAGAAATATGTAGCTATCTGTCAGGTGTGTTCTTCATCTCTTTGTTTTCTTCATTCTCCCATCATTTAGTTTTCCCTCCTATGTTGGTCCCGACTAACCTGCAGCTAGATGCCCCTCCAGTCTATCCTCGGCCACCTCTCCATGAGGAAATTTTACCTGACGATGTCATTCTGTCTCCTGGAGATCCACCAGGACTTTTCTCTGGTGAGAATATTGTTATATCTATTATGGTTATAGTATTCTCTACCTAGGATATTTTATAAGTGGTGGATATGTGTATCATATCCATAATGGTTTATTTTAAGGGTGGGTGAAATAGAGATAGCTGTTTGTGAGGGAGGGGGGTGGCATACATGTGGCAGTATAATGTTTGCACTATCATTTTGCTCTATCATAGTTTGGCTTATCCCAAATTATTCTATTCTCCTATTCCAAAAATTTTTCCTATTATTCTTTAACTTGAGCATTCTCCTGATTCAGCATATTATTATTATATTAGCTAATGGTTTGAGTTCTATGGATGATGAGGATTAAGAGTTTAAGTTATATTCTAGCAATATATTATAGGCTATATTTCTCTAACCTTGCAGGGGTCAAAGTATAACCAGCAAATTTTAATGCCTCAGTGTCCCTTTGAGGTCAGTGTCAAAGTTAGCGTTGAAATCGTTCTAAGCTGGCTGAATACATCACTACTGCTATCAGGATCCACACTAGCTGATAGAAACTTAAAATGTACAACTCACATGATGGTGACTCTCGTCATCACAAACACAAGACAACTTAGACAAGTTTAGACAACCTTCATCATAGGCTACATGCTTGCATGCTTACCCTTTACTCAGCTAGAAGCCTAGAACTAATGTCCACTAACATGTAGTTAAATGTTTAAGATGATAACCACTAACTAGTCACCACCACATTTGCTTTCACTGTTGCAGTTAGCTAGTACTAGTAGCTAGTTTGGAATTGTTCCACTCAGAAAAATTGCCTATTATTCATGATAATTATTTGCTATGCTCACATACACCTATTCTCAAAATTATGCCAGTATAATTGGGGATAAGTCTAATGATAGTATGATAGTGCAAGATGATAGTGCAAAAACAAAAAAATTAATAAAAATTTATTTGAAATGCTGGTGGGGGGTTGAGGGGGGCATTGAATGACCCCTCTTCCCCCTCCCCCCTAATCACTTTTTCCCATAAGTACACTTTAAGTCCTTAACCTCATTATTTAAGGACCCTTTACCAAAGCCTGTGTGAACCCTTTACCAAAGCATGAATGGAAGAGCCTAAAATCTTGAAGACCCTTTACCAGAGTATTTTTGAATCCACACCCCCATTATTAATATTGTAGTGTGTATTGGTATGTAGTAATATTAGGTCTTTATTCTACTGCTATGTGATTAAGTATTGTCATAATGTTGTATTGTAAACTAGAATCAGATGAAGTGGTAGAGAATAGTTAATAATTCAGTCAGGAATGTCATGGAAAATGTCCATTAATTTATTGTCCAGTATTAATATAGAATTTTATATTTGATGCTATTACTGTGTCATCCATTGAGTATATAACTTTCACTCGCCCACACAATAATCTTTAGTAATAATTATGTTATTTTCCATATCCTATCACTTGTTGAACTTCCCATAGTTCTAATCTCTCTATCGTAGTCATTGTGATATGTTTCTTTCCATTTAGTTGTCTCTCCCATCTCACCAGTCTCAGTTCTCAGTCCATCTATTCCCAGTAATGGTAAGTAAATAACTATCTCTCTTTACCAGTGAAAGAGGAGGTTTTATAAAAGCATGAAATCACTATATCATATTATTTACAGAAAAGCTGAGTTTAGAAGTTTCATAGCTGATGTTTGAAATAGAGCACACTGTGTGTATACTTTAACCTTTACTTGCATTAGATGAATAATAATGATATATTATTCAGGACTGAGTCTATATAGACTAATGTAATGTAATCTTGTTCTATTTTATAGTCAGCTCTCATTATAAAATACTCATAGAACACTCATTTATTAATGAATAGGCATTAATATTTGTACTTTGACCTCTACTTCTATACCATGAATAATGATGGTATGTGCAGAACATAAAAACTAACTTTTTCCATTTTGTTTCCTCTGTAGATTCAAATTGTCATGACTGTCAGGCTATTACTCATGATCCAGCCTATATATAGGTGCCAAGTCAGTTACTGTTGAGATGTGTTGGTGAGCTATTCCAAGCCTCAAAGACTGGAAGCAGTTAGCTAATTCCTAATCTTTTTAGCACTATCATTGATGTGTAAACATTCTTTATACAGTTATGATTATTTTCCTGCTATTGATTTATATACTTGGACAATGATAATAACTTTATTTTACTTTTATACTAATAATTATTATTATTATGTATTCAGTTACTATATTTTTAGTAGGTAAAGGGTCTCTGTAATAAAAGGTCAATAACACAACTGCCACATTGATGATTTAAGGGTTAGGCCGCTATGATGTTATAATTATGAATAAATACTGTGCGCTTCTACTTTTGTGCTCGGAGCTGAAAATAAAAATAACCAGATCTGTGGTAGTTATATACAAACTGATATATTATTATAATAACACTACTAGGTACTACTGCTATAATAATATTAGCCTGTGGATAATACGTAGTGAGTTTTATATTGTGAGAAAGCACAGAATAGCTACACACATAGTGTACTGAAGATGTTGGGAATGTATCAGGGAGTGCGGTAGCACTCCCTATGTAGGGTTGACAGGACAAAGGTCATAGAATAGTACAAACTACAACTTTCAATAACTCTGCAAAATCTAGCTAGAATCTTCTAAAATCCCTCTCCAGGACAGAAAGCTTTACCAGTAGGTAGTATACCAAAGCACAGCTCTTAACTCCCTACAGAAGCCTAGAAAACGGAGAAACTAAAAATCGACTTTTGTTCGGTCGTTCATCTAATAATAATAATAATAATAATAATCGTAAGATAAGCGTATTGAAGAACTGGCTATAGTAGGCTCAACAAGTTTGGTACCAATAGATAGAGCGGCACCTCTAGGGTGATCTTTTGCTGTTTGTTTTCTGTTTAGTTGTACCTAGAGTTAGTTTAGAATTCACTAAGCTACTTAATGGGAGGTTGCCATCGTTGTTGGTAAAGGGTCGTGTGAACAGTTAGTATCTCTCCTCCGTCAGGGCTCCGTGTCTAATGTTGTAGATAGATCTGAAGTTGACTGTTCTGCTTCTACTTCATGGGACAGCTCTATAGTGTTCATATCACATCTACAGTCAGTGTTGTGTTTTACTCTAGCTAGCTATAGCTATAACTGTTGTGTTGCACTGTTGCAGCCTGTAAAGGACTCTCCTCTTCCTTTTCTTCAGGTGAGCTAGATGCTGCATTGGTGGTTCAACCATTGATGCTGCACTGGTGGTTATGGCTAATACTGAGTGCACTGTGTACAGCACAACAAAGACCTTAAGCCACTGAGTGCTTCCCACCATTGGCACCAAGTACATGTTGCATGGTGGAGTCTGATGACTGAAGGTGAAATTGTTCACTATTCTCAAGGGTTAGGCTACCATGCATTCTTTGGTCCCCATTTCATAGCCTGGGGTCATAGCTAGTGTACTCTGATGCTAACGGGAATGCAACTTAAATGAAAGGATGTATCTAGCTATATACATGTTGGCAAAAATGTAACTACACAAACACCTGTGTGGGGGTACTTAGTAACTTAAAACTATTCATACTTTTACATACAAAACATTGAAAACTTGAATGTTAATAACTAATAGGCAAGGTGTAGCTAAAGAGGCTGTGGTGGAGATTTTGCGTTTGTGATACTGCAGTTGAATTGTTGCTCTAGAGTTATACAAGCTAGCTACCTGCTCTAATAAAAGGAATGCAAACAAGTAATAGAAAAAAATTTTATCCTAAATAAAAATGGGTATGTAGGGTTGCCAGTAAACATTTTCTTACAGCCAACAAATCCCTACATTAACTGCTTCTTTGGTACCAGTAACTTATAGCTCCTCATAGCAGCTTACTTTATGTACAACCTCTTCATAGCTAAGCCATTGTATAGTGGATCTTTGGCAGGATAAAAATTTTTTCTATTACTTATGTAATAATGATGTAATAATGATTAAAATCATGAGATACTGATGTTAGATGAGGAGAAGCATCTGAAACACATTTCCAGCACTTTTGTCAATGCTATACACCTTTGACATGATCAGATATCACATTTAGATCCTATAATGTGAATACATGAAGTAACATGAACATTAACAAGAGGACAACTTTCCACTATCAGGAATCAGGAAACTTATATTATTACTTCAGTATAGCAGAAGGTATGGAATGTTCACACCTCAGGGAGTACTAAATAGCCATTTTACAGGCTGTAAACTGTCCTCTCACAAATGAACTGTTACAGTTGTTACTATAATAGCTCTTGTAGTGCGCTTGATAGCCTGTTACTAACTTATTATAGTGCCATTCTTTGCCATAATTCTCTATGAAATGAAAGTTTCATTTGTTTGTGCAAAAAAATTATTACATTTAAATTAACAGTATTAAATGTACTACATAAAAATAAGTTGTGGGAGACTAGTACTCTATTTAACTAACTGACCAAGAGATTCACAATATCAAGATTTCTAATAGACTAACAATAAAACACAGTGCAGTCAGAGGTAGTTAATGCTCTTACTTCATGTACTTGTTTCTAATCTTATCAGCTAAGTTAGAATAGTCCACTGCAGGAGACTCCAGGGCCTCCACTAGTGCACTCCATGAAGGTTGAGGTGTGACATGATTCAGCCATTTGGTTAAAACTTTTCTGAAGCAATCTTCAACTTTTCCATGACACTCAGTACTGATAATATCAAGGGTAGGTGTTTCGATATTCAATTCCACACCAATGTCATACCATTTACCTCTGGCCTCCCACAAAGCATTTCGAACAGTCTTCAAATCAAGGGAACCTAAATGATTCACAAACAATACACATGTAGCTACATGTAAAACTACTTTTAATTTTAATTATAGAGTTATACCATTATTACAACACAAACAAGTATTTCAAGGTTCAGGCATGACATCACTGTACTAAAACATGTACACACCTTGCAAAACAGTGTGGTCTCAACATTCAGGCATGATATCACTGTACTAAAACATGTACACACCTTGGAAAGCAGTGTGGTCTCAACATTCAGGCATGACATCACTGTACTAAACATGTACACACCTTGCAAAGCAGTGTGGTCTCAACATTGACATCACTGTACTAAACATGTATGTACAACATACCTTGCTGAGTAGTGTTGTCTGCTTGATCTTGCCACATTAAATGATGAGATTTCAAGGTTTCAAAATTTCGGGGGTTTAAGCTACATATCCAGTTCTTCTTCCCAAATCTTGCAACATGAGGATCACCCACACCACAGGAGCACAGAAGGGCAGGAGAAGGTGTAGCGTTATTGTATCCAAGTGTTACTGCTGCTTTTTTAATGCCTGTAAGAATAGCCTGACGGACGTAGGTACACAACTCAAAGTATTCTTCTTTGGCAGTGATGACGTGAACTTCAAAGTGTTTAAAGGTATCTATTAGTGTGACTGAACCAGGATAGCCAGGAACAGAAAATTGAATGCAGTTGCGGTATAGAAGAACTGGAGTGTTGGAATAAGGAAGTAAGTTAATCTTCCAAGGACAAGGAAACTGGTTGTCATGGGAGACAAGAAAGCAGCTAAGTGTGCAGTAGGTACCGAGTCGAGGAGCTCCAAGTGGGAAGTCCAGAGCGAAAGCAACTGCTGGAGAATCTTCAGAGACACGATACTGAGAAATCTTATCATCATCCAGAACCGGAAGAAGAGCGGGCATGAAAAACTCTGTACTGCTGAACTCAGCTATGATCAGTAACTTCTTGAACAGCTTAACTAGCTCTTTTGGAGTGAAGAGACCAGGTACATAATGCTTCTTGAACTTATCTTCACAAAGGAACTTCAGAGTAAAGCGACCGTGATCCCTGAATTCCTGCATATCTCCAGAAATGACTAAGCTTCCACCTTTTTTCAAGTGGTAGGTTTCCTCTACAAGCTCAGTTACCTTGTCCAGGAGGACCTGAGGGTTAGTGAACACTACACCTGGAAGAATTTCAGGGAAGTAGAAAACAACGGACATCTCATCTAGAAACTGGAGAGCTGCATCAAGTGTGTGCTCATCAAAGTGAAGATCCAGTGCTGCTTGAAGACATTCTTCTTTGCTCAAGACTCCTCTACCTGACTCTTCCAAGAGGAGCTCTAGACCATAGTACTGGAGGGGAATGTCTATTGGCTCTGGACTGCACTTTGTCAAGATATCATGTTGGATGAGCTTCACCATATCCTTTTCGTGATCTCCTGGATTCTTGGCATTCACAGGGAATATAAATTTATCTCTGTAATACATGACTTCATTTTTGAACATTGGAAGTAGTAACTTTTCCAGCTTCTTGTTCTTTTCCTCTCTTGATTCAGTGGTACACTTAGATTCCTCGTCCAGGTGGGTCCCCACAACCATGATTTTAGAGCATTCCTTGTCACTTTTGGTATTGGATCTGTGAGTATGTACTGTGCGTAGACAGTGCTCTATTAGCTGCTCATTAGTATGAAAGGATTGGTAAGGAGTACCAATGCGGCCGCTCTGGTTGAAATACTCTACCATGGGTTTAGTGGTTAGGTCCTCTGAAAGCTTCAATACAAAGATATACAGGGTCATTCTCCTTAGAAATTTCGGAAGGATTTCATGAAACTGAGGTTGTCCTCCAGAGTCGATGATCTGGAGCTTGTGGACAGAGGTTATGGTTTTTCCTGATGTGGAGAATGAATCCATCAACTCAGCTAGGTCACCCTTTGTAGAGATGGCATGGAGAGTGCTGTCTCTATCAGGTTGTGAGACCTCACCTGCTGGAGTAAAAGGTGTTGGTTTCGTAGTGGATGGGTGCATTTGAGGCTGAGTGTCTTGTGCCGAGGATAATTGTTCTGTAGCACTACTCGTGCCTACTTGCATTTCTGCCTCTTCATCGGAATCATCCTCTGAATCAATTTGGTACCCAGTCACATTGACATCTTTCGAATCAGTCTGGTTCATGGTCTCTTCAACAAATTGACGCTTTGCTCCCATTGCAGCTCTAGCTAGGATTCCTTTTCTTTCTGTTGGAGACAGCTTCACCCATTCCTTACTGGTTGTGTCTATTTGAAACAACTGGACAGGTCTGGCTGCCATTGGAGTGCTCACTCGTACTTCTGGTGGAGAATTGCCTGTTACCATCTCCAAAAAACTGGACTTTCCAGCACCGCCAGGTCCATAAAGGACAATCTTGTTAATTTGAGATTTGACATGTCCATTCTTCATGGCCTCATCACACAGTCGACGAGATTCACTAGAACCTGAAATGTGAAAAGTAGCTATATAAAATATTTTCAGTGTTGTGATTAGCAAACAATGTATCATCAATTATTAATTTTCATGCTAATAATGTGTGGGATACAGTGTTCAGAAACACATCCACTACATATTACATGTATTATAATATGTATATTATCATAACTCATCACTAAAATATATCAGAAATGGTCTATTCAGAATGAGTATATGTAGAATTCATGTCAATGCACTGGATAGCTGTCAGGTTTTATGCACTAAAATGGAAAATGAACTGCAATATTTATACTAGTTAAACTGACAATAATAAATACACTTCTTCATGATAACATTTATGATACATAGTCGGTGAAACCATGGGGGCAGTGGCCCATTCTCTAGGAGCAGTGCCCCCATTCTAAAATCAGTGACATAATTTACACAACAACATGGCCATACAATAGGCAGTGCTAAGACCTAGTCCACTCTTGTGGTTAATTAACAAACCAGCTCTACATTATTATTATCTGATAATCATTCATGATTGAAACACTAAATTAGTGCTGCTCTATTTCGATCACCACTGCCACCAGTGAACACCCGTTCAGTTTTATGACAAGTCAAGACATATCCATGTTCCACTATGTCCAAGGCAAGACTAAACAATATCATGCTATTACATACACATAAGGACATTGCAAAGGACACCTTTACATCATCAAATTCTCATAGACAAAATTATATTTTCACATTAATTTTATGCCATCATTGAAACATAGTACCAGTATGATTATCAGAGAGTGCAACACTCTTGACCACAAATCTAGTCGACCTGCCCCTATAATCAAAATCATCTTCCTCTGCCTACGTGATACAAGCTCATGAAAATGGTGTGTTATTTCAACACCTGATTTTGGTGTCATAGTGGTCATTTAGCTGGGACTCCCTATAGGGTGTTAAGTTACACACCAATGGGTTGATGCTCATGTGGTATTTATTTTATGTCATCTTGTGTTCATTTTGCACCTACATGGCACACCTATGCAGAGTACTACTTCAACCATGTTAAAATAAAACCATTAATTAAACATTGGAGTAATTTATAAAAATATCATCACAAATAATTAAAATATAAAATAAACATTAAAGTTATAAATATTGTAGAAGTTTAGTTAAAGTGGGCGGAGTCTTTCGAGTCCTTTTTTGTGAAGGAGTACCACTCACAGAGCCTTTAAATGATGAAGCTTTAGTGACAAACCTTTACAAGGAAGTAGGGATAGTTTAAAGATCCTATTCATTAACCTCCACATACAGTACCGGCCAAAAGTTTGGAACAACTAATTAATTGACAGTAATTCTTGCATAAAGGGAGAATCAATTCACTTTAAATTATTATTATAATAATATTTTAGAGGAAACTCTAGTGCTACTTTATATGAATATAAAATCACACCGAAAATTTCTAATTTTGGGTCTGATGACTACAACTGGAACCAACTTTTTTGATGTCTCCTTCAGTTAGCATTAAAAACTCATATCATAGACACCCAGTCAAAAAAAATTATCAGCTATTTCAGCTTATATTCCTTTCTTTAGAAGATGATAAAAAATCACTTTAAAAATACTCAAAAAAACAAAAAAATCACTTAAAATTGACTCTATTCTAAAACACCAGCACCTGATTCTTCAACAGCATAAAAGACAGGCTATGTGTAGTTAGTTTTAAGAATATAAATACTCCCATGTGCATGCATTGTGTATTAATCACCTAGAATTCACTGTAACAGCCATAGAAGTGCCTACTAACTGAAGATGTATGGTACCTTATGGGTGTTAATTTAACACAACACCACCAATGGTGTAAGCAAAGTACCCCTTATAGGGTGTGCTGGTATACCTCATTTTTAACAGTGTAGTTCATGTACACCTACCTGGAAGTGTACATTAACTACATACAAATCTACACACTTATTACAAGCCTCTTGTAATGTACTGAGCATTGAGTACATCTTTCCATTACAACTCATATTTTTCCTAGCTACTAAATTTTAATTAGCTACCTCACTCTTGATAAGCATCAGTGTAAACTAAAGTTTACTCCATATTGCTTACTCTAATGATTAGTACCCCAAAGACACAACCATCACATTGCTTCAAGCCTCTAGCATCTAGACACTAATTTTTGAAAAGTGAGTAGTTTCTTTTGACTGCCAGTGTATACCTGTGACCCTTACCTTTAAAGTAATTAGAAATATGGTACAAATTGGAATAACTTTTATTAGAAGCTAAACTTAGAAAGATACATGTTAATAATGTCTAAACCACACAACTGACTACAGTAGACCAAGATCATAGTATTACCTTTAAGGTAGAGGGTCCTTAACATCTCCAGTGCTTCATGTTCCCTCCAACAATATAGACCATCAGCTATGTGTTGCCATGATGGGGCTGGGTGGTTGTTCAGATACCACTCACTCAGGGTCTCCTTACGCTTGGAGTAATTAGAGTACTGGTAATAGATGTCATCATATACATCATTAGGGATGTTGAGACTCAACTGAACAAAATCCATATTATTCACATTCTCCATCAGCTGAGTGAGGTTAGTGAGAGTGAGGGAGGGGTCTGTGGGAGTTGATTTATATAAACTCATTCTACACAAATAGAGTATATAAATACTGAGAAATACAGTAGGAAAAAATAATTGCTGGCTTGAAATTTGGCTCTTTTACAGCTACTCTTATAATATACTAATAACACAGACCTGAAGATAATAATCTTTGTAGGTTAGTAAACAGCTAATGATTATTAATAATGCAGTTTACAGGAAAGGATTTCAATACTAATAAACAATACACAATCAGCTCTTAATCTTCAGTAGATTAATAAATGCATGATTCTAAAGTATTGTGTTGACTTGTAGATGACCTTAGTTTATACATAACAAGATTTAACTAGTCACAATATTAATAAATATCTACACATTATTACACTAATTAGAAGTGCTGACACTATCAGATAAAAGATATTCCAGGGGGTTAAATCCAGATGAGGGGGTAAGATATATTAGTTGGGTAGATGGACATTACAGACTGGACACAAGATATGTAATGAGTATTTTTAATCAGCTTATATTATTAACTTAGTGGCTAAGGAAGAGTAGAGGTAGCTATAATATAGAGAACTCTCCTAGGGTTGTGGTAAATGATGGAATCTGTTTCTTTGTCAGTCTAACTGTGGTAATACTTCACACAATCTACATATCTCAGGTATACACCAGTTTAAAATTCACATTAGCTATTTCTCATTATAATCTGATATTGTGACAAATCTTTTACTACAGTGAAAATAGTTGAACATCAGCTATTTGACATGTTTATAAAAGGTTTAATCTTTATTTGTACCTCTCCTAAAACAAGAAATAAACCCACACACTTACATGATATGCTACATAAGAATAGAATATAATTCACACTCTAGTTAACTTCATACAAGTTACAGTATGAAGTTTTAATAAATAGCTTGAGTGGGAGTAAAATTTAGGATAAATTTACAAAGTGTTGTAGTAATAATTACATGACACAAACAAATGAAAAATATTCATTTCCATTCATAATATTACATTATGAACATCAAGTCTTTACACATTGTGTTATTGTATGACTGTTGCTGAGATGTCAGAAGAGTTAGTGCTAGAATTTTGATTGGAGATATAGTTTCAGACATGCTGGAAACTAAGAATCCATGTAAATTTTAATTTTATAGCAATGCTAATGTATAATGTAAAGATGTTATGTGTCAGTGTTCCCCATGAAAGTAGTGAAACTTTTACATTCACTTCTCTCCATAAAGATGAACATAATATTAATTCTAATGTGTGCATAACAAGTTACATAAGTGACATTTGTATAAGATGCTTCCACACTTACAGAGATGTGTCAGTACTAAGTCCAATAGATACTCCCAGCTATACAATTTAGAATGGCTAATTATGATGGCTTTGTTTCTTGTTATAAACATGTTCCTCATTTATGAGGATATCTGTATTACCTTGTAGACAATCAGAATTTTATGAATGAAGTAACATCAGTAAAGGCATAGGCTCTAACTACATTCAAGAAATGAATTCTATTATAAGAAGAAAGGGAAGGTCTTATCAGTTGCCTATTGTTTGACATGGAAATGGTAGCTGGGTCAGACATCTATAATAACTAGGTCATGTACTCTAGGACAATTTACTGTGTGTATAGTTGAATATGTATACAGCATGTCATGCAATACAACCTCTACATGTTCTTGCACAGCTGAGTCAGCATCTCTAAGTGTTTACTACAGATGTAACAATTTCAGCCATGCACTACATTTATTTGGCCTTGCAGACAGCCAGCTCTGCAGCTGCTATATGTGCATACTCTATAGTGTCAGGACAACTTCCTTCATGGCCTCTGAGAACCTCCTCTTCTGCCAAAAGAGCTAGTTGAGGAAGGCACTTTAATTCCAAGTGGATACAGGAATTTAAAGGGATAGGAAGGAGTTCTAAAGGTACTGTCTCTAGTAATTACTTTATACTTAATAATAATAATATTTACACCTGATGTAGGTGATCCATATACAAGATGTACTATTGGCTCCTCTGATTTTGGAGTATTCCATGGTGGGCCAAATGATGCCATTACACATGTATGGGGGAAACACTACATAGAACTTTCTAAGTCCTGTTACATCAAGGTTAGTAAAACCTTTCTTTAAGACCTCAGATATCTAAAGCTGTTATTGAAGCTGAGGCTCTATAGTACAAAATTTGTGTCCAAGAACAACATTTCTTTTTAAGTCAGTGATCATGCCACATGTTTTCTGATTCTGAAATAAATGATGACTATTAAGTTCAATAGTGAAGAGTGTAGCTATGACACTCCTTTAATTCCAGAACTTCTTAGTAAAAGTAAAGATGGCACTCTACTGTCTAATAATCCTGCAGTATCATGAATAATACTCACCATGAGCTGTACTCACAAGAATTCTATAATTGTTTCACTAGTGAGTGTGGTCAACACTGGAGGGTTAGGAAATATTTGTTGGACATGTCCAGTGGGTGTATTTGTGGACCTGATGGTATTTAGAAATAGTTAGAGCCTATGTAAAGGCATCTAAACTACAAGAAACAGTTTACAATATTATTTATTACTACAATACACCACACTTATTCCAGCCCTGATACTCCAGTATGATACACATGCTAAGGTTGTCTAAATGTACAAAAAAATAAAAATATGACTAAAAATAGTGTTCTCTGACTCATACTCATCACTTCACAATTCTATTCACTGACATCACTATTCAGCTCTTGCTAATGTAGATCTGGGACAGACCTAATGTAGATCTGGGACAGACAGACACATGATACGTAGTGTACTATCTAAACAAACTGCTCTCCATAGTCACAGCTACTAAGTCCTAAATCAGCTGGTATTTCTATAAACAAAAAAGTACCAGAAGACTTTATCCTCATGGTAGACACTACACTGGAATTACAACTGACTAAAAATACTAGTAGTGAAATTCAGCAAAGCTATGTTTTAGTGATAACACATTCCAGATAGTGAGGAAATAGATAGCTTCTCAGACCTCTGTAAACTAACAGAAACCTCACAATTTAAAGAGTATTAGCCAAAAACAATGTATTTGAGTAATAGATAGGAAAAAAGAAATTTTTACTATTTGTTATAACTATACTATGATAAAAGAGGGTAATAGCCTAACATTGGTTTGTAAATCTCCTTAGATTTCTAAGTAACCTTTAACTATATGTATATCTACTACTTAAACTTTAAACTTTAACTTTTTGGCTCATAACAGTTAATAATTAGCTGTATGTAGTGACTGAAACAGTAAAAAAAGACTTTTGACATGGTTAATACACATTAAAAAGTATCCTCTTTTGAGTTATGGCCACCTGTTTACAATAACACTAAAAAGTATTAATACCTTTTTTTGGTCTGAAGATGTTTTTCTTTACTTTATCCAAAGCTTGCTTCTGATTCCATTCAAGAAGCAATCCTGCCAGACCCTCCCATGATGCATTAGGATGATACTTTAACCAATACTTCACTAATTTTTTCCTATAGATGATAGCACTACTACTCTGTTCTCTCATCTCCTCTCTAATCTTAGCTGGTATTTGAAGGCAGTACTCAAGATCTCCAATACCATCCATATCATCCTTCACACTGTCCAAAGTAGCCAACACTCTGCTGCAGGTAAGGCTAGGGTCTGGAGGAGGATAACATAAACTAATTAAGTACATGTACAATGTAGCAAAGTTCCTCCATCATCAGTCAATTATTAATCTACATAGGTTAAAGATGGGGAATTGGATTATGGAGTAAAGACATATTTTTGAATGGAGGGGTTTATGTTAGGAGATACTGCTGAATAAGCGTGTGTGTGTGTGTTTTATCATGAGAACAAAAGTGGGGTCTATTGGCTCTATCTAGGAAGATTTTACAGTCCACTATGTAATAAATATTAACAACAGATAGTAATGATAGACTGGAACACTCAATTCACTCAGGACATTTTTACAAGTACAATTTACAGTAATTTGAATAGTATTAGTGCATAGATAAATTACTAACAGTGAACATACACTTACAAGTCAAATAATAATAGTATGCTTAACAACTTATGGTTATGATACTATAACCTCACAGCAATAGACCATCACCTCTTTACAACTCTCAGATTATACTATGTCACATCTATCACAATTATTAACTTAGTACAAAACACAACTAGGAGGTATACTTACATCACTGGTAAGTTAAGGCCTGGGTGTCCAGCATTTGTAGTATAGGTTGTACAAGACCTTGTACAGACCTTGTACAAGACCTTGTACTAGCTGTTACTAACATGTAGCAGTTACATGAAATTACATGAAAAACATGAAGATGTTGTAGTGAGTGACAGTCTGGCAGACATTCAGTTCTTTGAGCTAAAGTCTGAATTTGTTCCCATAGACCTTAACTTAATTTGATGGTGCCATTTTGTGCACAATTCAATGGAGATTATGTCATAAAATGGATGGAAGTCTTTACCTAATTATGTTGTGGCTATGCCATTTTTTATGTTAAGAGAGAATAGTGATTTCAACCATAACTTAGTCAATATGTGTTCAATGCAGCCTTCCATTATATACCAAGTATAGGATGCCATTTATGAGCTGCATACATGTTACAAGTTACAATTCTCACACCTAATTTACTCTATAGGAACTGCTATTCTTTAACCTCTAGTAGGTATAGAGATTATATTTCTGAATAATATTTAGAATAATAGACTTCTTGTGAAGTAGGAATGATTCTAGAATAATGGGTAGTACCATGGAGAATAATGGGCTAATAATTCCTGGAACATGTTATTCTTTACACAATAGCTATTCAGAGAGTTTTTTCTTTTGGTCTTTATTGAAGGCTTCATTTGGGGACTAGCAAGATAACTCTTTACAGGATTATGTTGAGGTATTACTAATATTGCTATTCAACACTTGCTAATAATTAACTAGATTATAATGAGAGGAAAAACATGTCTTGAAAATGAAGGGAATGTAGAGATAGATGAGGTAACAATGGAAAAACTACACTAACAAGATAAAGAAACTAAGTGAAAGGAAAGTGTTAGACTTAAACAACACAAACTCTCCCTCCCATTACATATCTTGCTTTAGTCAGATGGACCTTAATGAACTTTCAGCAGCTAATGATAAGTACAAACAGTAATGAATAATCAAGTTCTTATACTCCACTGCAGAATAGAATAATATGGGGAAAATAGGAATAATCTAAAAGCCTAACCTCTAGGGTCACTAATAAGAATTTAAAGTCTTAAGAATTCCTCTGCTTTTGAATCTTCTTGGAATTTTAGTGTGACTTTGACTTTACCATAATATATATGTAGATACACAACATAAAACATGTCTGCATACTTACTACTTCACCCTCATTATATTAGTTAACTCTGACAACACATCAACTCTATCAAGTGGATTAGGAACTGCATACAATTATTATTATTATATCCTCTATCTCACACAAAACAGTAAACAACTTCTCAACCATAACAATCAGACATAAAGTCTACTTCCTCTGGTCACTGCTACACCTGAAATAGCTATGTGCATTGATTAAGTCTGGAGTGAAATTTCATCTGACAACCAGACATAGAGATAGGGATAATAGAGTAGGATGTGTCTATAGTTTATAAATATTCTTTCAGAACATGAACAGTTTTGATAGCATCACTTGCTGATGGTGGGATAGTCATGCTATTTAGGAAAAAAATAGCTTTGAAGCAGTGTCTTTTTGCTGGATTCTTGGATTCTTATCGAAAAGAGTAATTTCCAACTTTTATTTCAGACTTAAATCTTTTCTTGACCTCTTTCTTTTAACCATTTTAAAACTATGCTCACCAGCATGCATATCCTATGCACACACTAAGTACATGGGAATTAGCAGGTATACATGTACCCTTTTGGATTATATATGTACAACATTAGTGCAGCTACAAAATACAAAATCTACTATAAAGTAATACATACATGATGATTATCATTAAAATGGAAGTTTTGGGGGTTCATCTCACTTATTCTCTATTAGAAGAACTATGATTAATGGAAAGTATTTTAAATGGATTTTTCTGCTCCCTTCATGTTCCTATTAAGTGAGTTGAACTGTAATGATATGGAAATATACTTTAACACAAAGGTTGTTCCTCCTCTGTTAGTAACATCTTGACTAAGGGAATCTGAAAAATGCCTTCTTACTTGATTAATGTGTAGTTTTTGGGTAAGACATTCATAAAAATAGTGTGCTGTTTACATAGAGCTGTGGATAAAACATGTAACAAACAAGTAAAGAGCCCAACACTAGAGAGTTAGAATCAGAGATTTCTATTCTATATGTACCTTCTCTTAACAACTTTTGTCTGTGACAACCCTTAAGATCCTTACCCACACAATGCTGTGTATTCTTCTAGTAATTCTATTAATGTTGACCTTCAGGGTTTCATCTAGGAATTTTTGCTTGGGGGGAAGTTGATGGGAGAGGGGGAAATCATGCAGTGTTGTAATTTTAGCTTCTATAATCTAAAGTGGACACTTCCAGAAGGTTCAGTGTAATGAAACTAGTGTAAACAAGACTCAGAAATAGATTGTGTGATGAAACATTAGATGAAGCCATGAGGGTGAGCACTGAGGGGTCAGAGACTTTAATCTTTTTAAATTCAATGTCCAACTTTTTAATATAGCTAGCTATAACAATTAAATGTGTAATGGTTTATATACAGACTGAGCCAGACATCTCTCAATAGCTACTTTTTAGCTAGATCCTCCTGAACAGGTGTTAGTATTAGAATGAGTTCAATTATATTATATATATTTATAATTATATATAATAAAATATAATTAATTATAATATAATATTAATATTATTATATATAATAATATATAATTATTATAATATTTCAAAATCTGAATTACAGTAATAATAAAATGACCTTCCACCTCTTTAATATTATTATTATTACTACATTTAGGCTATTCTGAGGACTTTGGAATAGCCTAAATAGAGGGATTAGAAGGGAAACCTCAATTCAGGGGATGATATATCAAAGTGTCCTTAATACAAGGGTGTCCTCATTTCTGAGGTAGGAATATAGGGATTCCACAAACTACAGCTAGATGTGACATAGAAACAGGTATGAAATGTACAAGGTCTAACAATAATTACAGGTATGCTATAAACTGGTGACAGAGTATATACTGTACTTTTATAATAGTGTACACACATAGTCTGTTCTGAGTATCATTACCATCATTACTGACCTGTCAGCTTCTCTGCATAGTTCCTTATAGAGTTAGCTGCTGCTGCTGCTGCTGCCAATGTTGCTGCTGCTGAACTGTAATAAGATATATTGTCTAGTCGAATAATAAGCCTCCTCCATGATGCGTAGGGGTCCCTAAGTAACCAGTACTGTATCAGTGCTCTTAGACGTTCCTTGTAAGTGGAGAATTCAGATTTAATAGCATCTAGCTTAGAATCAGGGATGTACAGCACAATACTAACATCATCCAATGAGAGTTGCTCTAGGATAGTTGACACATTTTCCACACTCAGGGGAGGAGCTAGATATAATATTGAAATTACACATATTTGAACTGCTAATAAAATAACATTCAAATGACATGGAACACAATTAAACTCTAGTAGAGCAGCTGCATTGACTTATGGTAAAGCTATAGAGCAGACCTACAATTATTATAGAGACTATAAATAAGGCTTCAGGGAATGTGCTCCAAAATGAATTATTCCCTAATTCACACTATTATTCTCAAAATTATGCCCATTATTACCAATAATGAAAAATCAATATATATGTTATAGTGAATCATTCATTTAAGGAAGTTCTATGTAGTCTTGTAGACAGATGTCTTGCTCTTCATTAAAAGAATTCTTTAAAATGGAAGTACACATTCTTAAGTAATGGATGAAGGCTAAATGAAGAGAGCATTTCTAGAAAATATTTCAGAAAGGAAACTTTGAACTTGAAAACTTCTAAACAACACATTAACTGACTGATTGTTGTCTTCTGGAGATATTTCAGTACAATTTAAGTACAGTAGTCTCATATAAACCACCAATGGTGTTTGACATACATAATTGCATAGCTGCAACACTACATCTTCATAGCTAGTGTATAGATACTAGTAGTTACTACTACTTCTGAGAGAGCTTATATTTGAAGCAGGCTGAGGGATTACCATTATGTAAGACAACTATATTTAAAAGAATTTTCAGCTTTAGCTGTAATCTTCTTATTCTAAATAAATACATAACCACAGAAAGTATCTTCATCATATGTAATCACATCTCTTACAGACTGGTTAGGAAGTGTGCTAAAGTCACCTAACATCATGTGATATACCTCTCTCTCAGAGCTACTACTATTAGGGTCTAGTAGTGTGTGAGGAATGTGAATTCCAGGTGGGAAGGAGGAGGTTCATGAATCTACTAGTAAAATTAAATCTACAATACTATACTTACAAATATTAACTATTAACTGTATAGCTTACTGTCTGGAAGTACATAAATGTTGAGTTAAACTTATGAACTTTACCTGGTTATCAAGTATGCTACATATAGGGATATCCTGACAGTGGTAAAGTTACTTTAGCATAGCTAATTGTAAGTTTCAATACACTTGACTTGGTCTACTGTGATAGAACAGCTTGTCTGGACAAACTCGACTTTATCAGGTGATTCTAAAATTACCAGACTTACTGGAATTAATCTACTTTACCCACAGTCTATGGAACATGATATTTTGACATTACCTTCAAATTTAGCCTTTTCCTTCTTTCTTTTATTAGATTCACTACTCTCTGTTTGTGGAGAAGTGGTTGGATTAGGAACGGCCCCAGATGCAGTGCAAGGAGGATCTGCATCGATGCGCTTTTCTTCCTCTCCACTGCTTGGAAGGGGCTTATTTTTAAAAGAAGTGAGTTGACTGTCGAGAGTTTGTGTAGCAGAAAGAGAATCCCCATCAGGTTGTCTTAATTCACCAGTTAAATGTGGAGTGTCAGATGCAGGGAGAGGGATGGTGTGAGTGCTTCCCTCACTTGAGTTACCTTCAAGGACATTTACAAAAAATATTAGATACATAAGTAGATAGCTAGTTCTACACCTACCCAGTATAGAGACTATAACTAGTTATAGGTTATGACACAAGTATGACACCACATTGTGAGTAGTGTTCAGACCAGCTTTGCCGTGTGTGCCTAGGGAGGTAGAAGTTACACACTGAAACAAACACAGACTGCCTGCATTAATCAGCTGTAACAGCCATAGAGGTGCCTACTAAGACTAGGGCTGAAGATGTATGGTACCTTATGGGTGTTAATTTAACACAACACCCCCAATGGTGTAAGCATAGTACCCCTTATAGGGTGTGCTGGTACACCTCATTTATAACAGTGTAGTTCATGTACACCTACCTGGAGTGTACATTAACTACATACAAATCTCCACACTTATTATAAGCCTCTCGTAATGTACTGAGCATTGAGTACATCCTTACATTACAACTCATATTTTTCCTAGCTACTAAATTTTAATTAGCTACCTCACTCTTGATAAGCATCACTGTAAACTAAAATTTAGTTTTATACCTATTCAGTTTAGAGACTGTAACTAGTTACATGTAAGTATGTATGTATGTGTGTATGTATGTACACTGGAGTAGGAACCAAGGGGTCCAGTGGCACCCCAATATTTTGTTTGGATGGCCTGGCACCCCAAAATTGAGTCACTTCTCTGATAATAGATGGACACTAGGAATCATATAGTTCTCAAGCATATCAATGTAAGCATCCCCATTAAGCCTCTCTTCAACATTAGTCAAAAACCCATCCCAGTAGAGTCGATATATCTCCATATCATTATCCCACCACCTCCATGTTTAACACTACTCATAGGTGTAGGAATGAGATTTTGATTGGGGGGGCACTCGTATGGAAAGCAATGGCTGAGTGTGTGTCAGCGAAAATTTTGAGTGACCACACCCACTAGCCACACATTTTTAATACAATTTAATAAGAACCGAAAATGCTTATTTTCACCTATAAACTTCTCAGCAATAGTACCTAGCTCTAGCTAATACTGAGCAGCTACTATATGCATCAAGAGAGACACCATAGGCCACAAATGTTGATACAGGTATAGGGAGTCAATAAGGACTTATGTAAACTGCCTATTCCTTTAAGTGGTTACTTGAATAGGACCTTGATTCCTCAACCAACCTGCAATCTATTTTGTCAGATTGGGGGGGGGGCACTGGAATAATATTTGTATTAGTGACCCAAAATATTGGGGGGCACATGCCCCCAGTGCCCCCCCCCCCCAGTTCCTACACCTATGCTACTCATAACACAGTGATCACTAAACTCTTTACCAGCCATTCTTCTATGCAATGTGAATTTTATAGTTTTTTCATCTGACGTGATAGACTCTTTCTTGACACCTTCTGAAAAAAGCATTCCAGGATAGGCAGCTTTTTCTTTCAGTTCAACAAATAATGAAATAATGTCTACATGGTTCTTTTCTCGGGCGATCTCCAGTGCTGTTTGGCCTTTTGTATTTCTTAGATATGTGTCTGCATCATGGTCTAACAAAACTTTAGCAATATCATTTAACCCCTGCTCACACGCAATCATTAAAGGAGAGCATTGGTCATTGTTCAACAAATCCACTTTTGCTCCATTTTCTAGAAGCAATTTGGCCACATCTAAATAACCATTCTGACTCGCAATATGTAAAGCAGATGTTCCATCAATTGTTTGCAAGTTAATCTGCGCACCTCTTTCTAGAAGTGATTTTGCCACTTCAACTTGTCCATTCTGACTTGCCACATGCAAAGCAAATGCAATCACTTTGCCTGCTAAATAATAATTATTATAATATTTATAATCCAATATCTAGTTTACGCGCAATACAAATGGTCCATAGAAGCTCGTATCTATTATTTTAAAATAGTATATACTAGCAACTGACCAATGAAAACACTATTACAAATTTACCTATAGCTTGCCTGTAATAATAATCTGATTGGTCAATCAATACCGCCTGAAGACAAGTTGCTAGCTAGCTAGATTTATAGTTTAGTGTAACTACACGGTAGTATGGTTTCAGTACTGTGAAGACAATGGCAGGAGTAGCTCTGTCAGTATTATTAAGTAGTCTAGCAGAAGAGTGAAGAGAAACAAAGCACTGTAAACTTCGAGGAAATGTTCATAGTTAGCTATTATGTTTAGTTATGTAGCTAACTCATATCTATAGCTACCTACCTATGTTTCATGATTATTGCTTAAAATGGTGGGATATTGGATTAATATGTATGTGGATGTAATGTGATTACACAATAATGATGTATTATTATAGCTATGATAATATTTAATAGTGTCTAGGGCGTGTCCAGCATTTTACAAGCATCAGAATAACACTATAAACCTTATTATTAGATTAGATGATTAGAAGTAGAGGTTAGAGAGCTATATTATAGGACTCCACACAACATAATAACAAAGGGTATGTGGACAGACTAATGTTTCTAAAAGCATGAATCTCAGGACAGTATCAAAGGAAAAGTTTTACTGAATGAGTAGTAATTTCATGTTTTTAACATGTTAGTCTGTACTTGACATGAAATATAAACTTCACAACAATAAGCATTAAACAGTTTTTATTATGCTAGAGTGATCTGACTTCCAAGTTCACAACCACAATGGCAATATTCTTAGTATCACCCTTAAAAATTGTCAACAAAAGGAAAGAGTACTTGGATAAAACTTATGTTCTTATTTAGAATGCAATCATTAAGACACCAGCACACCTATAAAAATATGCTAAATCCATCAGGTCATCCTCTATGTTAAGAAGAAAGTGTATGGCATCATAATAATGTATCGGGACAGTGTAAAGGACCATAGACTATATTATAAAACAGCTGAACACACTGCTAACTCAACAACCAGGTTGAACATGTGCCTACCAGTATCTCCCATATCACCACCACAGCATTATCTATTACCTACACATTATGTCGTATTGGGAGGTAATGATGAAAAAATTGAAAGCATTAGGTCATTGTTATTGCAATTACTTCACATGTGGTAGCTATAATAGGGAAAATAGATAGTTGTGATGTTACTAGTGATACGTACCTGATACATGAGGTGAAGTAGATGCTTCAATTTGTGCTGCCCTTATCCTTTCTTGAAGTTTTGCAACAGCAATGACTCCGGCTCTAGACAATTTATAATCCTTCCAGTCTTCCTTTGATAGATCCAGAAAACAAAGACCTGTAATCCCTTCTTCTGCATGGAAAATAACAGTCATACAAAATATTTAACAAGTAATAATAGATAAGGTCATCTCACCCAATCATACAATAGTACTATCCACACCAAACAAAGTTGTTTAGGCTTCAATAGATTCACACTCTCTTGCAGAGGGGCAGGGCACACCCACCCACCCACTCCCTCTTACATACACAAAACCTACCCAAATAAGAAATTTCCATCTATGTACCTAAAACCTGTTGATTGCATTTATGACAGTGACATTTTGTCATGTATTACTTCATACCTTTAATGATGTCACAGTCTTTTTTGGGGACGTTTTTAAACAGCAGATATTTATAGAGATCTCCAGAGCAAAGATCCTCACTAAATTCTCTCACATCTGTGTATTAATAAAATTAATCAAGTGTCATGATGTGAAGACCTTTATGAAGAGACTGTCTTAACATCTATGCCTAGCTAGTTTCAAGGATGGAGGAACAAAATTATTGAGTGTTTTGGACAGTTTTATTTGGATGAACTGTATAAGGTCTGTCTGTAGAGGGAGCATGGAAGATATGTTTTGTGTCACATACCTCTGAGCTAAGATCACCCAGTTCCAAGGCCTATTATTTTTTAACAATAAGAAACTTCACCCACCTTTGAAAGGTGAGAAAGTAATTCTAATTCAACTAAGCTCTTCAAGTTCAAGGAAGCTATAAAAGCTTCTGAAATTAAGAAGCTCACATCTTAGATGGAAAGGGGGGAGGGTGGGGGGTGGAGTGAGCTATGAGCAAATGCCTTTTTTGAGGATTGGGCTACCATGCATTCTGGGTCCATGTCTCCTAGCCTAGGGTCAGAAAATGCTCTGATGCTAAGTTGAAATTGATTTGTCCTTTTGTACATCATGCTACATTAGCTATAATACACTAAGTGACACTGTGTGGCAGGTACTTGCTAGTCCTTTATAATTATACATAAGGTAAGCATAATAATAATAATATGGACCTCAAACATCATTATCAACTGATCTCCAGTATTAAGTCTCCCCCTAAGGATGTAATGATTACTTCAGGTGTTTTAAGCAGTGAAACACTAACTCCCCCCCAGACAATAACTACTCCATTTAGCTAGGCACTACCTCCCATTGGCTAAGTAGTTCTGTACACCCCCCTTAGCTAAGTATATAGTACTGTGCATACCTTCCTGTGGAACAGTTCCTCCACCAACTAGTTTATCAGACATTAATGAATGATTTAGGTATCTCAGAGCATCAGCCAGCTTCTTCCATGATTTTTCACTGTCATCATTTAACCAATCGGAAATAATGGCACTTAGGAATTCATCTGCATTACCAAGGTTGTTGCTCTTGAGAGTAGAGATCCTTCCAGGCTTAATACCTAGGTAAGTGCCAAGTTCTCCTGCTCTGTCTGCAGGGAAATCTTCCTCTTTAAAAAAAGTTTTAATATTGACTAGTGTGAGACAGCCACCTATAATAATATATAAAAATAGCACCTTTTAAAGGTGGGAGTGTCATACTCACGAGTGCTAAGTATTAATACTGTAAATAAATAGATAAGAGATAATAATATAGTTAAGTGGGGGGAAATGCCTGATTTTGAAAAATCATAATAAATCTTTTTATACTTTAGCTATGTTTTTGTTTTTATTGTTATTTAAAAAAAAACACCAACTGAATTTGACTCCCTACTCTGATTATGTTTACACAGTAGCTCTGTTAAGTGGATGTTGGACAAAAAGTTGATGGAATAAAGTGTACCTAACCAGCTAAACACCATTACATGTGTCATGATAAAGATACTATCCCCTAATACCTCCCATCAACTAGATGTCCTATACATCTCCCATATTAGCTAAGTAGTACTGTGCATACCTTCCTGTGGAATAGTAATTCCACCACCAACTAGTTTATCAACAATACACATGTAGCGACATGTAAAACTACTTTTAATTTTAATTATAGAGTTATTATACCATTATTACAACACAAACAAGTATTTCAAGGTTCAGGCATGACATCACTGTACTAAACATGTACACACCTTGCAAAGCAGTGTGGTCTCAACATTCAGGCATGACATCACTGTACTAAACATGTACACACCTTGCAAAGCAGTGTGGTCTCAACATTCAGGCATGACATCACTGTACTAAAACATGTACACACCTTGCAAAGCAGTGTGGTCTCAACATTCAGGCATGACATCACTGTACTAAAACATGTACACACCTTGCAAAGCAGTGTGGTCTCAACATTCAGGCATGACATCACTGTACTAAACATGTACACACCTTGCAAAGCAGTGTGGTCTCAACATTCAGGCATGACATCACTGTACTAAACATGTACACACCTTGCAAAGCAGTGTGGTCTCAACATTCAGGCATGACATCACTGTACTAAACATGTACACACCTTGCAAAGCAGTGTGGTCTCAACATTCAGGCATGACATCACTGTACTAAACATGTACACACCTTGCAAAGCAGTGTGGTCTCAACATTCAGGCATGACATCACTGTACTAAAACATGTACACACCTTGCAAAGCAGTGTGGTCTCAACATTCAGGCATGACATCACTGTACTAAACATGTACACACCTTGCAAAGCAGTGTGGTCTCAACATTCAGGCATGACATCACTGTACTAAACATGTACACACCTTGCAAAGCAGTGTGGTCTCAACATTCAGGCATGACATCACTGTACTAAACATGTACACACCTTGCAAAGCAGTGTGGTCTCAACATTCAGGCATGACATCACTGTACTAAAACATGTACACACCTTGCAAAGCAGTGTGGTCTCAACATTCAGGCATGACATCACTGTACTAAACATGTACACACCTTGCAAAGCAGTGTGGTCTCAACATTCAGGCATGACATCACTGTACTAAACATGTACACACCTTGCAAAGCAGTGTGGTCTCAACATTCAGGCATGACATCACTGTACTAAACATGTACACACCTTGCAAAGCAGTGTGGTCTCAACATTCAGGCATGACATCACTGTACTAAACATGTACACACCTTGCAAAGCAGTGTGGTCTCAACATTCAGGCATGACATCACTGTACTAAACATGTACACACCTTGCAAAGCAGTGTGGTCTCAACATTCAGGCATGACATCACTGTACTAAACATGTACACACCTTGCAAAGCAGTGTGGTCTCAACATTCAGGCATGACATCACTGTACTAAACATGTACACACCTTGCAAAGCAGTGTGGTCTCAACATTCAGGCATGACATCACTGTACTAAACATGGATGTACAACATACCTTGCTGAGTAGTGTTGTCTGCTTGATCTTGCCACATTAAATGATGAGATTTCAAGGTTTCAAAATTTCGGGGGTTTAAGCTACATATCCAGTTCTTCTTCCCAAATCTCGCAACATGAGGATCACCCACACCACAGGAGCAAAGAAGGGCAGGAGAAGGTGTAGCATTATTGTATCCAAGTGTTACTGCTGCTTTTTTAATGCCTGTAAGAATAGCCTGACGGACGTAGGTACACAACTCAAAGTATTCTTCTTTGGCAGTGATGACGTGAACTTCAAAGTGTTTAAAGGTATCTATTAGTGTGACTGAACCAGGATAGCCAGGAACAGAAAATTGAATGCAGTTGCGGTATAGAAGAACTGGAGTGTTGGAATAAGGAAGTAAGTTAATCTTCCAAGGACAAGGAAACTGGTTGTCATGGGAGACAAGAAAGCAGCTAAGTGTGCAGTAGGTACCGAGTCGAGGAGCTCCAAGTGGGAAGTCCAGAGCGAAAGCAACTGCTGGAGAATCTTCAGAGACACGATACTGAGAAATCTTATCATCATCCAGAACCGGAAGAAGAGCGGGCATGAAAAACTCTGTACTGCTGAACTCAGCTATGATCAGTAACTTCTTGAACAGCTTAACTAGCTCTTTTGGAGTGAAGAGACCAGGTACATAATGCTTCTTGAACTTATCTTCACAAAGGAACTTCAGAGTAAAGCGACCGTGATCCCTGAATTCCTGCATATCTCCAGAAATGACTAAGCTTCCACCTTTTTTCAAGTAGTAGGTTTCCTCTACAAGCTCAGTTACCTTGTCCAGGAGGACCTGAGGGTTAGTGAACACAACATCTGGAAGAATTTCAGGAAAGTAGAAAACAACAGACATCTCATCTAGAAACTGGAGAGCTGCATCAAGTGTGTGCTCATCAAAGTGAAGATCCAGTGCTGCTTGAAGACATTCTTCTTTGCTTAAGACTCCTCTACCCGACTCTTCCAAGAGGAGCTCTAGACCATAGTATTGGAGGGGAACGTCTATTGGCTCTGGACTGCACTTTGTCAAGATATCATGCTGGATGAGCTTCACCATAGAATTTTCGTGATCCGATGGATTTTTGGCATTCACAGGGAATATAAACTTATCTCCATAATACATGACTTCATTCTTGAACATTGGAAGTAGTAACTTTTCTAGCTTCTTGTTCTTCTCCTCTCTTGTTTCGGTAGTACACTTAGATTCCTCGTCCAGGTGGGTCCCCACCACCATGATCCTAGAGCATTCCCTGTCACTTTTGGTATTGGATCTGTGGGTATGTACTGTGCGTAAACAGTGCTCTATTAGCTGCTCATTAGTGTGAAAGGATTGGTAAGGGGTTCCAATGCGACCACTCTGGTTGAAATACTCCACCATGGGTTTAGTGGTTAGGTCCTCTGAAAGCTTCAATACAAAGATATACAGGGTCATTCTCCTCAGAAATTTCGGAAGGATTTCGTGAAACTGAGGTTGTCCTCCAGAGTCGATGATTTGGAGCTTGTGGACGGAGGTTACGGTTTTTCCTGATGTGGATAACGAATCCATCAACTCAGCTAGGTCACCCTTTGTAGAAATGGAGTGGAGAGTGCTTTCTCCATCAGGTTGTGAGACCTCACCTGCTGGAGTAAAAGGTGTTGGTTTTGTAGTGGATGGGTGTATCTGAGGCCGAGTGTCTTGTGTTGAGGATAATTGTTCTGTAGCACTACTTGTGCCCACTTGTATTTCTGCCTCCTCATCAGAATCATCCTCTGAATCAATCTGGTACCCAGTCACATTGACATCTTCTGAATCAGTCTGGTACATGGTCACATCTACAAGTTGACGCTTTGCTCCCATTGCGGCTCTAGCTAGGATTCCTTTCCTCTCTGTTGGAGACAGCTTCACCCATTCCTTACTGGTTGTGTCTATTTGAAACAACTGGACTGGTCTGGCAGCCATAGGAGTGCTAACTCGTACTTCTGGTGGAGAATTGTTTGTTATCATCTCCAAAAAACTGGACTTTCCAGCACCGCCAGGTCCATAAAGGACAATCTTGTTAATTTGAGATTTGACATGTCCATTCTTCATGGCCTCATCACACAGTCGACGAGATTCTCTAGAACCTGAAATGTGAAAAGTAGCTATATAAAGTATTTTCAGTGTTGTGATTAGCAAACAATGTATCATCAATTATTAATTCTCATGCTAATAATGTGTGGGATACAGTGTTCAGAAACACATCCACTACATATTACATGTGTATATTATCATAACTCATCACTAAAATATATGAGAAATGGTCTATTCAGAATGAGTACATGTAGAATTCATGTCAATGCACTGGATAGCTGTCAGGTTTTTAGGTTATTATGCACTAAAATGGAAAATGAACTGCAATATTTACACTAGCTAAACTCTAGTTAAACTGACAATAATAAATGCACTTCCTCAGGATAACAGTTATGAACATAGTCAGTGAAACCATGGGGGCAGTGCCTCATTATCTGGGAGCAGTACCTCCATTCTAAAATCAGTGACATAATTTACACAACAACATGGCCATACAATAGGCAGTGCTAAGACCTAGTCCACTCTTGTGGTTAATTAACAAGCCAGCTCTACATTATTATTATCTGATAATCATTCATGATTGAAACACTAAATTAGTGCTGCTCTATTTCGATCACCACTGCCACCAGTGAACACCCATTCAGTTTTATGACAAGTCAAGACATATCCATGTTCCACTATGTCCAAGGCAAGACTAAACAATATCATGCTATTACATTCACATAAGGACATTGCAGAGGACACCTTTATATCATCAAACTCTCATAGACAAAATTATAATATTTTCACATTAATTTTATGCCATCATTGAAACATAGTATGATTATCAGAGAGTACAACACTCTTGACCACAAATCTAGTTGACCTGCCTCCATACTCAAAATCATCTTCCTCTGCCTATATGATACAAGCTCATGAAAATGGTGTGTTATATCAACACCTGATTTTGGTGTCATAGCTGGGACTCTCTATAGGGTGTTAAGTTACACACCAATGGATTGATGCTCATGTGGTATTTATTTTATGCCATCTTGTGTTCATTTTGTACCTACATGGCACACCTATGCAGAGTACTACTTCAACCATGTTAAAATAAAACCATTAATTAAACATTGGAGTAATTTATAAAAATATCATCACAAATAATTAAAATATAAAATAAACATTAAAGTTATAAATATTGTAGAAGTTTAGTTAAAGTGGGCGGAGTCTTTTGAGTCCTTTTTTGTGAAGGAGTAGCACTCACAGAGCCTTTAAATGATGAAGCTTTAGTGACAAACCTTTACAAGGAAGTAGGGATAGTTTAAAGATCCTATTCATTAACCTCCATATACAGTACCGGCCAAAAGTTTGGAACAACAAATTAATTGACAGTAATTCTTGCATAAAGGGAGAATCAATTCACTTTAAATTATTATTATATATTTTAGAGGAAACTCTAGTGCTACTTTATATATACTTAAAATCACACAGAAAATTTCTAATTTTGGGTCTGATGACTACAACTGGATCCAACTTTTTTGATGTCTTCTTCAGTTAGCATTAAAAACTCATATCATAGACACCCAGTCAAAAAAAATTATCAGCTATTTCAGCTTATATTCCATTCTTTAGAAGATGATTCCAAAAAATCACTTTAAAAATACTCAAAAAAAACAAAAAAATCACTTAAAATTGACTCTATTCTAAAACACCAGCACCTGATTCTTTAACCTTATAAAAGACAGGCTGTGTGTGGTTAGTTTTAAGTATGAATGGGAACATAAATACTCTCATGTGCATGTATTGTGTATTAATCACCTAGAATTCACTGTAACAGCCATAGAGGTGCCTACTAAGACTAGGGCTGAAGATGTATGGTACCTTGTTAATTTAACACAACACCCCCAATAGTGTACCCCTTATAGGGTGTGCTGGTACACCTCATTTTTAACAGTGTAGTTCATGTACACCTACCTGGAGTGTACATTAACTACATACAAATCTACACACTTATTACAAGCCTCTTGTAATGTACTGAGCATTGAGTACATCCTTCCATTACAACTCATATTTTTCCTAGCTACTAAATTTTAATTAGCTACCTCACTCTTGATAAACATCAGTGTAACTAAAATTTACTCCATATTGCTTACTCTAATGATTAGTACCCCAAAGACACTATCATCACATTGCTTCTAGCCTCTAACATCTAGACACTAATTTTTGAAAAGTGAGTAGTTTCTTTTGACTGCCAGTGTATACCTGTGACCCTTACCTTTAAATTATTTAGAAATATGGTACAAATTGGAATAACTTTTATTAGAAGCTAAACTTAGAAAGATACAAGTCTAAACCACACAACTGACTACAGCAGACCAGGATCATATAGTATTGACTAACCTTTAAGGTAGAGGGTCCTTAAAACCTCCAGTGCTTCATGTTCACTAGGATGAAGATATAGACCATCAGCTATGTGTTGCCATGATGGGGCTGGGTGGTTGTTCAGATACCACTCACTGAGGATCTCCTTACACTTAGAGTTATTGGAATGCTGTTTACAGGTGTCATCATATACATCATCAGGGATGTTGAGACTCAACTTAACATAATTCATATAATTCACATTCTCCATAAGCTGAGTGAGGTTAGTGAGAGTGAGGGAGGGATCTGTGGGAGTTGATTTATATAGTTTATCTTAAACTCATTCTACACAAATAGAGTATATAAATACTGAGAAATACAGTAGGAAAAAATAATTGCTGGCTTTAAATTTGGCTCTTTTACAGCTACTCTTATAATATACTAATAACACAGACCTGAAGATAATAATCTTTGTAGGTTAGTAAACAGCTAATGATTATTAATAATGCAGTTTACAGGAAAGTATTTCAATACTAATAAACAATACACAATCAGCTCTTAATCTTCAGTAGATTAATAAATGCATGATTCTAAAGTATTGTGTTGACTTGTAGATGACCTTAGTTTATACATAACAAGATTTAACTAGTCACAATATTAATAAATATCTACACATTATTACACTAATTAGAAGTGCTGACACTATCAGATAAAAGATATTCCAGGGGGTTAAATCCAGATGAGGGGGTAGGATATATTAGTTGGGTGGATGGACAATACAGACTGGACACAAGATATGTAATGAGTATTTTTAATCAGCTTATATTATTAACTTAGTGGCTAAGGAAGAGTATAGGTAGCTATAAAGAGAACTCTCCTAGGGTTGTGGTAAATGATGGAATCTGTTTCTTTTTCAGTCTAACTGTGGCAATACTTCACACAATCTACATATCTCAGGTATACACCTGTTTAAAATTCACATTAGCTATTTCTCATTATAATCTGATATTGTGACAAATCTTTTACTACAGTGAAAATAGTTGAACATCAGCTATTTGACATGTTTACAATAAAAGGTTCAATCTTTATTTTTAGCTGATGTACCTCTCCTAAAACAAGAAATCAACCACACACTTACATGATATGCTACATAAGAATAGAATATAATTCACACTCTAATTAACTTCATACAAGTTACAGTATGAAGTTTTAATAAATAGCTTGAGTGGGAGTAAAATTTAGGATAAATTTACAAAGTGTTGTAGTGATAATTACATGACACAAACAAATGAAAAATATTCATTTCCATTCATAATATTACATTATGAACATCAAGTCTTTACACATTGTGTTATTGTATGACTGTTGCTGAGATGTCAGAAGAGTTAGTGCTAGAATTTTGATTGGAGATATAGTTTCAGACATGCTGGAACTAAGAATCCATGTAAATTTTAATTTTATAGCAATGCTAATGTATAATGTAAAGATGTTATGTGTCAGTGTTCCCCATAAAAGTAGTGAAACTTTTACATTCACTTCTCTCCATAAAGATGAAGATAATAATAATTCTAATGTGTGCATAACAAGTTACATAAGTGACATTTGTATAAGATGCTTCCACACTTACAGAGATGTGTCAGTACTAAGTCCCATAGATACTCCCAGCTATACAATTTAGAATTATGATGGCTTTGTTTCTTGTTATAAACATGTTCCTCATTTATGAGGATATCTGTATTACCTTGTAGACAATCAGAATTTTATGAATGAAGTAACATCAGTAAAGGCATAGGCTCTAACTACATTCAAGAAATTAATTGTATTATAAGAAGAAAGGGAAGGTCTTATCAGTTGCCTATTGTTTGACATGGAAATGGTAGCTGGGTCAGACATCTATAATAACTAGGTCATGTCCTCTAGGACAATTTACTGTGTGTATAGTTGAATATGTACACAGCATGTCATGCAATACAACCTCTACAAGCTCTTGCACAGCTGAGTGAGCATCTCTAAGTGTTTACTACAGATGTAACAATTTCAGCCATGCACTACATTTATTTGGCCTTGCTGCTGACAGCCAGCTCTGCAGCTGCTATATGTGCACACTCTATAGTGTCAGGACATCTTCTTTCATGGCCTCTGAGAACCCCCTCTTCTGACAAAAGAGCTAGTTGAGGAAGACACTTTGATTCCAAGTGGATACAGGAATTCAAAGGGATAGGAAGGAGTTCTAAAGGTACTGTCTCTAGTAATTACTTTATACTTAATAATAATAATATTTACACCTGATGTAGGTGATCCATATACAAGATGTACTATTGGCTCCTCTGATTTTGGAGTATTCCATGGTGAGCCAAATGATGCCATTACACATGTATGGGGAAAACACTACATAGAACTATCTAAGTACTGTTACATCAAGGTTAGTAAAACCTTTCTTTAAGACCTCAGATATCTAAAGCTGTTATTGAAGCTGAGGCTCTATGGTACAAAATTTGTGTCCAAGAACAACCTTTCTTTTTAAGTCTGTGATCATGCCACATGTTTTCTGATTCTGAAATAAATGATGACTATTAAGTTCAATAGTGAAGAGTGTAGCTATGACACTCCTTTAAGCCCAGAACTTCTTAGTAAAAGTAAAGATGGTACTCTACTGTCTAATAATCCTGCAGTATCATGAATAATACTCACCATGAGCTGTTCTCACATGAATTCTATAATGGTTTAATTAATGGGTGTGGTCAAAAGTGGAGGGTTGGGAAATATTTGTGGACATGTCCAGTGGGTGTGTTCATGGAACTGATGGCTCTTAGAAAAAGTTGGAGCCTATGTAAAGGCATCTAAACTACAAGAAACAGTTTACAATATTATTTATTACTACAATACACCACACTTATTCCAGCCCTGACACTCCAGTATGATACACATGCTAAGGTGGTCTAAATGTACATTAAGATGTATTTTAAAAGGTAGTAAACTAAGGTGTTGTTCTAATACAAGGATAAACAGTTTGGAATTCTGCTGTCTATAGTGTCATTTTGAACATTATGTACTTAATCAAGTGTAAGAGATTTTTCACTGAAAACAATCATACACTTCATAGTGATTCTACATTATCTATCATCACTTAGTCTCCCATACTTATGGGGGTGAGTGAAAAATATCAGAAATTAGGGGGTGAAGGGGGGTAGGGAGCCTATTATCTCAATTGAAAAATAATTAAGTTATCTTCATCAGATAGACTATCATCATAAGAGATAAAAATATGACTAAAAATAGTGTTCTCTGACTTATCATTATGTGTACTCGTCACTTCAGAATTCTATTCACTGACATCACTTGCTAATGTAGATCTGGGACAGACAGACACATGATAGTGTACTATCTAAACAAACTGCTCTCAATTGCTTGGGATAGTCACAGCTATTAAGTGATAAATCAGCTGTAGTATTTCTATAAACAAAAAAGTACCAAAAGACTTTATTCTCATGGTAGACACTACACTGGAATTACAACTGACTAAAAATACTAGTAGTGAAATTCAACAAAGCTATGTTTTAGTGATAACACATTCTAGATAGTGAGGAAATAGATAGCTTCTCAGACTTCTGTAAACTAACAGAAACCTCACAATTTAAAGAGTATTGGCCAAAAACAATGTATTTGAGTAATAGATAGGAAAGAAGAAATTTTTATCATTTGTTATAACTATACTATGATAAAAGAGGGTAATAGCCTAATTGGTAATAGCCTAACATTGGTTTGTAAATCTCCTTAGATTTCTAAGTAACCTTTAACTATATGTATATCTACTACTTAAACTTAACTTTTTGGCTCATAACAGTTAATAATTAGCTGTATGTAGTGACTGAAACAGACTTTTGACATGGTTAATACACATTAAAAAATATCCTCTTTTGAGTTATGGCCACCTGTTTACAATAACACCAAAAAAGTATTAATACCTTTTTTTGGTCTGAAGATGTTTTTCTTCACTTTATCCAAAGCTTGCTTATGATTCTCTTCAAGAAGCTCCCCTGCCAGATACTCCCATGATGCATTAGGATGATACTTTAACCAATACTTCACTAATTTTTTCCTATAGATGATAGCACTACTACTCTGTCTTCTCATCTCCTCATCAATCTTATCTGGTGTACCAAGGCAATTCTCAAAATCATTAGAACCATTCATAAAATCCTTCACACTGTCCAAAGTAGCCAACACTCTGCTGCAGGTAAGGCTAGGGTCTGGAGGAGGATAACATAAACTAATTAAGTACATGTACAATGTAGCAAAGTTCCTCCATCATCAGTCAATTATTAATCTACATAGGTTAAAGATGGGGAATTGGATTATGGAGTAAAGACATATTTTTGAATGGAGGGGTTTATGTTAGGAGATACTGCTGAATAAGTGTGTGTGTGTATTTTGCTTTGAGTACAAAAGTGGGGTCTAATGGCTCTATCCTGGAAGATTTTATAGTCCTCTATGTAATAAATATTAACAACAGATAGTAATGATAGACTGGAACACTCAATTCACTCAGGACATTTTTACAAGTACAATTTACAGTAATTTGAATAGTATTAGTGCATAGATAAATTACTAACAGTGAACATACACTTACAAGTCAAATAATAATAATATGCTTAACAACTTATGGTTATGATACTATAACCTCACAGCAATAGACCATCACCTCTTTACAACTCTCAGATTATACTATGTCATATCTATCACAATTATTAACTTAGTACAGAACATAACTAGGAGGTATACTTACATCACTGGTAAGTTAAGGCCTGGGTCCAGCATTTGCAGTATAGGTTGTACAAGACCTTGTACAAGACCTTGTACTAGCTGTTACTAACATGTAGCAGTTACATAAAATTACATGAAGAAACATAACATACATGAAAGATGTTGTAGTGAGTGGCAGTCTGGCAGACATTCAGTTCTTTGAGCTAAAGTCTGAATTTGTTCCCATAGACCTTAACTTAATTTGATGGTGCCATTTTGTGTACAATTCAATGGAGATTATGTCATAAAATGATGGAAGTCTTTACCCAATTATGTTGTGTCTATGCCATTTTTTATGTTAAGAGAGAACATAGGAAAATAGTGATTTCAGCCATAACTTAGTCAATATGTGTTCAATGCAGCCTTCCATTATATACCAAGTATAGGATGCCATTTATGAGCTGCATACAAAATCTGAACTCTAACACACCACAAGTAACAGAGTGTCTGCTACAATTAGTTTTACTAATAGTGTTTGTAACAAGTTTTATGAAGTGTCTGTTACAAGTTACAATTCTCACACCTAATTTACTCTATATGAACTGCTATTCTTTAACCTCTAGTAGGTATGCAGATTATATTTCTGAATAATATTTAGAATAATAGACTTCTTGGGAAGTAGGAATGATTCTAGAATAATGGGTAGTACCATGGAGAATAATGGGCTAATAATTCCTGGAACATGTTATTCTTTACACAATAGCTATTGAGAGAGTTTTTTCTTTTGGTTTTTATTGAAGGCTTCATTTGGGGACTAGCAAGATAACTCTTTACAGGATTATGTTGAGGTATTACTAATAATATTGCTATTCAACACTTGCTAATAATTAACTAGATTATAATGAGAGGAAAAACATGTCTTGAAAATGAAGGGAATGTAGAGATAGATGAGGTAACAATGGAAAAACTACACTAACAAGATAAAGAAACTAAGTGAAAGGAAAGTGTTAGACTTAAACAACACAAACTCTCCCTCCCATTACATATCCTGCTTTAGTCAGATGGACCTTAATGAACTTTCAGCAGCTAATGATAAGTACAAACAGTAATGAATAATCAAGTTCTTATACTCCACTGCAGAATAGAATAATATGGGGAAAATAGGAATAATCTAAAAGCCTAAACTCTAGGGTCACTAATAAGAATTTCAAGTCTTAAGAATTCCTCTGCTTTTGAATCTTCTTAGTGTGACTTTGACTTTACCATAATATATATGTAGATACACAACATAAAACATGTCTGCATACTTACTACTTCACCCTCATATTAGTTAACTCTGACAACACATCAACTCTATCAAGTGGATTAGGAACTGCATACAATTATTATTATTATATCCTCTATCTCACACAAAACAGTAAACAACTTCTCAACCATAACAATCAGACATAAAGTCTACTTCCTCTGGTCACTGCTACACCTGAAATAGCTATGTGCATGGATTAAGTCTGGAGTGAAATTTCATCTGACAACCAGACATAGAGATAGGGATAATAGAGTAGGATGTGTCTATAGTTTATAAATATTCTTTCAGAACATGAACAGTTTTGATAGCATCACTTGCTGATGGTGGGATAGTCTTGCTATTTAGGAAAAAAATAGCTTTGAAGCTGTGTCTTTTTGCTGGATTCTTGGATTCTTATCGAAAAGAGTAATTTCCAACTTTTATTTCAGACTTAAATCTTTTCTTGACCTCTTTCTTTTAGCCATTTTAAAACTATGCTCACCAGCATGCATATCCTATGCACACACTAAGTGCATGGGAATTAGCAGGTATACATGTACCCTTTTGGATTACATATGTACAACATTAGTGCAGCTACAAATACAAAATCTACTATAAAGTAATACATACATGATGATTATCATTAAAATGGAAGTTTTGGGGTTCATATGTCACTTATTCTCTATTAGAAGAACTATGATTAATGGGAAGTATTTTAAATGGATTTTTCTGCTCCCTTCATGTTACTATTAAGTGAGTTGAACTGTAATGATATGGAAATATACTTTAACACAAAGGTTGTTCCTCCTCTGTTAGTAACATCTTGACTAAGGAAATCTGAAAAATGCCTTCTTACTTGATTAATGTGTAGTTTTTGGGTAAGACATTCATAAAAATAGTGTGCTGTTTACATAGCTGTGGATAAAACATGTAACAAACAAGTAAAGACCCCAACACTAGATAGTTAGAATCAGAGATTTCTATTCTATATGTACCTTCTCTTAACAACTTTTGTCTGTAACGACCCTTAAGATCCTTACCCACACAATGCTGTGTATTATTCTAGTAATTCTATTAATGTTGACCTTCAGGGTTTCATCTAGGAATTTTTGCTTGGGGGGAAGTTGATGGGGGAGGGGGAAATCATGCAGTTTTGTAATTTTAGCTTCTATAATCTAAAGTAGACACTTCCAGAAGGTTCAGTGTAATGAAACTAGTGTAAACAAGACTCAGAAATAGATTGTGTGATGAAACATTAGATGAAGCCATGAGGGTGAGCATTGAGGGGTCAGAGACTTTAATCTTTTTAAATTCAATGTCCAACTTTTTAATATAGCTAGCTATAACAATTAAATGTGTAATGGCTTATATACAGACTGAGCCAGACATCTCTCAATAGCTACTTTTTAGCTAGATCCTCCTGAACAGGTGTTAGTATTAGAATGAGTTCAATTATATTATATATATTTATAATTATATATAATAAAATATAATTAATTATAATATAATATTAATATTATTATATATAATAATATATAATTATTATATTTCAAAATCTGAATTACAGTAATAATAAAATGACCTTCCACCTCTTTAATATTATTATTATTACTACATTTAGGCTATTCTGAGGACTTTGGAATAGCCTAAATAGAGGGATTAGAAGGGAAACCTCAATTCAGGGGATGATATATCAAAGTGTCCTTAATACAAGGGTGTCCTCATTTCTGAGGTAGGAATATAGGGATTCTATAAACTACAGCTAGATGTGACATAGAAACAGGTATGAAATGTACAAGGTCTAACAATAATTACAGGTATGCTATAAACTTGTGACAGAGTATATACTGTACTTTTATAATAGTGTACACACATAGTCTGTTCTGAGTATCACTACCATCATTACTGACCTGTCAGCTTCTCTGCATAGTTCCTTATAGAGTTAGCTGCTACTGCTGTTGCTACTTTTGCTGTAGCTGATATAATATAGTCTAGTCTAATAATAAGCCTCCTCCATGACACATAGGGGTCTCTAAGAAGCCAGTACTGTATCAGTGCTCTTAGACGTTCCTTGTCGGTGGAGAATTCAGATTTAATAGCATATAGCTTAGCACGAGGGATGAACAGCATGGCACGAACATGATCCAATGGGAGTTGCTCTAGGATAGTTGCTACATTTTCCACACTCAGGGGAGGAGCTAGATATAATATTGAAATTACACATATTTGAACTGCTAATAAAATAACATTCAAATAACATGGAACACAATTAAACTCTGCCAGGGCTAGTAGAGCAGCTGCATTGACTTATGGCAAAGCTATAGAGCAGACCTACAATTATTATAGAGACTATAAATAAGGCTTCAGGGAATGTGCTCTAAAATGAATTATTCCCTATTTCACACTATTATTCTCAAAGTTATGCCCATTATTACCAAAAATGAATGAATTTTAGTTGAAACAAAGTATTGATTGAAGATGTTATAGTGAATCATTCATTTAAGGAAGTTCTATGTAATCTTATAGACAGATGTCTTGCTCTTCATTAAAAGAATTCTTTAAAATAGAAGTACACATTCTTAAGTAATGGATGAAGGCTAAATGAAGAGAGCCTTTCTAGCAAAATATTTCAGAAAGGAAACTTTGAAATATAAAACTTCTAAACAACACATTAACTGACTGATTGTTGGCTTCTGGAAATATTTCAGTACAATTTAAGTACAGTAGTCTCATATAAACCACCAATAGTGTTTGACCAACATAATTATGTATAGCTGCACCACTACATCTTCATAGCTAGTGTACAGATACTAGTAGTTACTACTACTTCTGAGAGCTCATATTTGAAGCAAACTTTGTTAAAAGAATTTTCAGCTTTAGCTATAATCTTCTCATTCTAAGCAAATACATAACTACAGAAAGTATCTTCATCATATGTAGCTAATCACATCACTTACAGACTGGTTAGGAAGTGTGCCAAAGTCACCTGACATCATGTGATATACTACTCTCTCAGAGTTACTACTATTAGGGTCTAATAGTGTGTAAGGAATGTGAATTCCAGGTGGGAAGGAGGAGGTTCATGAATCTACTAGTAAAATTAAATCTACAATACTATACTTACAAATATTAACTATTAACTGTATAGCTTACTGTCTGGAAGTACATAAATGTTGAGTTAAACTTATGAACTTTACCTGGTTATTGAGTATGCTACATATAGGGATATCCTGACAGTGGTAAAGTTACTTTAGCATAGCTAATTGTAAGTTTCAATACACTTGACTAGGTCTACTATGATAGAACAGCTTGTCTGGACAAACTCAACTTTATCAGGTGATTCTAAAATTACCAGACTTACTAGAATTAATCTGTTTTACTCACAGTCTATGGAACATGATATTTTGACATTACCTTCAAATTTAGCCTTTTCCTTCTTTCTTTTATTAGATTCACTACTCTCTATTTGTGGAGAAGTGGTTGGATTAGGAACGGTCCCAGATGCAGTGCAAGGAGGATCTGCATCGATGTGCTTTTCTTCCTCTCCACTGCTTGGAAGGGGCTTATTTTTAAAAGAAGTGAGTTGACTGTCGAGAGTTTGTGTAGCAGAAAGAGAATCCCCATCAGGTTGTCTTAATTCTCCAGTTAAATGTGGAGTGTCAGATGCAGGGAGAGGGATGGTGTGAGTGCTTCCCTCACTTGAGTTACCTTTAAGGACATTTACAAAAAATATTAGATACATAAGTAGATAGCTAGTTCTACACCTACCCAGTATAGAGACTATAACTAGTTATAGATTATGACACAAGCATGACACCACATTGTGAGTAGTGTTCAGACCAGCTTTGCAGTGTGTGCCTAGGGAGGTAGAAGTTACACTCTGAAACAAACACAGACTGCCTGCATTAATCAGCTTTAACAGCCATAGAGGTGCCTACTAAGACTAGGGCTGAAGATGTATGGTACCTTATGGGTGTTAATTTAACACAACACCCCCAATGGTGTAAGCATAGTACCCCTTATAGGGTGTGCTGGTACACCTCATTTTTAACAGTGTAGTTCATGTACACCTACCTGGAGTGTACATTAACTACATACAAATCTACACACTTATTACAAGTCTCTTGTAATGTACTGAGCATTGAGTACATCCTTCCATTACAACTCATATTTTTCCTAGCTACTAAATTTTAATTAACTACCTCACTCTTGATAAGCATCACTGTAAACTAAAATTTAGTTTTATACCTATTCAGTTTAGAGACTGTAACTAGTTACATGTAAGTATGTATGTATGTGTGTATGTATGTACACTGGAGTAGGAACCAAGTGGTCCAGTGGCACCCCAATATTTTGTTTGGATGGCCTGGCACCCCAAAATTGAGTCACTTCTCTGATAATAGATGGACACTAGGAATCATATAGTTCTCAAGCATATAAATGTAAGCATCACCATTAAGCCTCTCTTCAACATTAGTCAAAAACCCATCCCAGTAGAGTCGATATATCTCCATATCATTATCCCACCACCTCCATGTTTAACACTACTCATAGGTGTAGGAATGAGATTTTGATTGGGGGGGGGGGGGCACTCGTATGGAAAGCAATGGCTAAGTGTGTGTCGGCGAAAATTTTGAGTGACCACACCCACTAGCCACACATTTTTAATACAATTTAATAAGAACTAAAAATGCTTATTTTCACCTATAAACTTCTCAGCAATAGTACCTAATACTGAGCAGCTGCTACAAGAGACACCATAGGCCACAAATGTTGATACAGGTATAGGGAGTCAATAAAGACTTATGTAAACTGCCTATTATTTTATCAGCTAACATTAAGTGGTTGCTTGACCTTGATTCCCTCAAACAACCTGCAATCTATTTTGTCAGATTGGGGGGGCACTGGAATAATAATATTATTTGTAATAGTGACCCAAAATATTGGGGGGTACATGCTCCAGTGCCCCCCCAGTTCCTACACCTATGCTACTCATAACACAGTGATCACTAAACTCTTCTCCAGCCATTCTTCTATGCAATGTGAACCTTCATACATCACTAAATAACACTTTTGACCAGTTTTCAGACATCCAATATTATTACATCTTTGAAAAATTTAACAGAGCTGTGTGTGTAGGAGACAAGTAAGGCTTATTCTTAGGCTTATGGCCAAAAAACCCAGCCTAGCTCTTATCCTCCTCTAAAATGTAGAATTAGATATTAGATTACATACTCTTCTCTTACTTCAGTCTGGATCTCAGGAGCTGTTTTGTATTGATTCGATTTGCATTTCCTAACAACCAGTCTGTCTTCATGGAAGTATTTTTTTCTTTTCTTTCCAAGAATATTTTTATTTACCACTGAACCTAACAACTTGTTCTTTTTAAGAACTTTGCAAACAATTCTAGCAGCAATCTGTCTCTGAGTATAACCTTCTTCAAAAAATATGACAATTTTTCCTCTCAATTCTATGCTAATTCTACACCTTTTTGCCATAGAGGCATAAAAATAGATAACATTAAAACTTATAAGCAGCAGTTTTGTTTAACATGTCCATACCTTAGTGTCACTATTAAATACAGCTACTAATTTTAGCGAATTTTGTACTTTTCACTAAATTTAGTGCCCAAAAATTTAAGTAGTTGAAGATATTGAGGTTAGTGGTAAGGCCCTTACATGACCAGTGGCTGGTGGGTATATACAGTTACTTTACAACACCTAAATAATGGCAGGGAAGTTATCTTGAAGGAGGTGGAAGGTATTCAAGGAGTTGTTTACTACTTCCACTTGAAGACCAATATCAAGCCATATTATTTCAAAATCAATAATAATTCTTGTATTTGCTGTTATTATTATGTACATGTAATAGTGAGGAGACAATCAGCCTAAATTAGTACCCTAAGATTACAAAATACATAAATTAATATTCTACCCAATAATAATAATAATAATAATAATAATAATAATAATAATAATAATAATAATAATAATAATAATAAATAATAATAATAATAATAATAATAATAATAATAATAATAATAATAATAATAATAGTAAATAATAATAATAATAATAATAATAATAATAATAATAATATTATTATTATTATTATTATTATTATTATTATTATTATTATTATTAAGGTATTACATCACCTATAACACATGTACATTGCAGTACCCATGTAAAAATTACACCATTTTTGTTACTGAGCTAGAAGTGTTACACACACTTAATAACCATTTAACTATCCCCAAGGGAATTTAGGTGAGGTATCAAATTTTACATCTGATGTTTAAACCAAAATAATGGACAGTATAAATAGTTTGTTCTTTGATGATACAACTTAGATTTAGCTCTTTGAGCACTTCTTTTTACTATATATTTTAAAACTTTTAAATTAGCCACAGAATTGATCTCAGAGCTTCATTTTTTAAAAGTGTTTCTGGAAGAGGGGGCATGCCTGTAGACACCTCTAATTGAGCAAGTAAACTTGGGTGTTCTAGCCTTGATCTGTAACCTCCAATGTTTTACTAGTTCCTAGTTAGAAACTTATAACATTACATCATAGGCTATGCCACAAATATGACACCACATCTAAAATATATAAACAGTGAGTGGTGCTTGTAGTGGGAACCAGCAACCACTAAAACAAATTTTCCTAGGCCATAATGTCTGCAGGGTGGAAATAATGTAGCTAGTTATCTTTCATATCTTTAGAGGATAAGTAACTGCATTATGGTGGGAGAGTGGTGTAGGTTCTATAATGTAACATCAGCTTTGTAGTGTGTGTCTAGGGAGGTAGGTTACATACTGAGACAAATATAGACTGCTTGACTATAAAATGTGACCTATTAAAACTGTTCACTTACATAATTATAATATTTGACCTACCTGAAAACACAAAAAATGTTGCACTCACCTTCTGCATTATCTTCATGTAATGGTTTCTGGACAGACAATTTGGTTTGTCCACTAAGGCAAGATTGTTCGTTCTTGGTAGTTAAAGATTCTTCACCCCCTGCTTTGTGATCCTTGGCTAGACTGTAAAATAGACTCTTGTCTATACCAGAAACAGCTTCTGCCAGTTTCCTCCAGCTTGGTTGACAGTGCTTGTTAATATCATAGTTCTGCTGAAGCCAATGTTTTATGACTTCACTCAGACAAGGGCCACATTTAGAGTAGTCTGTAGAAATAGAGTCTATTGTACTGGGTCGAATCCCTAATTTACGACCTATATCTCTCCATCTTGACTCAAGTGGTTCAAGAGCTGACACTACTTCATTCCAGTCATCCTCACCTAAAATGTTATAACATTGATAATGTATACATAATATTGACAGTGAATGCATCTAGCGTCTGACTTAAACTACAACTTACTCAGTGTTTTTGCACAAATAGTCTGTAACACTTCTTTCACATCACCATCTATATTATATATTATATTATATTATATTATATTATATTATATTATATTATATTATATT